>JBAMCJ010001814.1:0-138888 GCA_037075205.1 Drosophila prostipennis
TCGATTAGCATTCAAATGTGGGAATTTAAACAGTTTTAAATTTTTTGTAAAAAATTGTGACCCTACCCCTTATAAAAAACGCAAAAAATCATAATCGTGTTTTTTGCACAAAAATATCAGTATTTTTGGCGTAACATGAGAAAAAACGGTCAGAATATTAAGTGTCATACCATTTTGAGCTCGTAATTAAATTCCCTATCGATTGGCATTCAACTATGTAAATTTAAACAGTTTTAAATTTTTTGTAAACAATTGTGACCCTACCCCTTATAAAAAACGCAAAAAATCATAATCGTGTTTTTTTGGACAAAAATATCAGTATTTTTGGCATAACATGAGAAAAAGCGGTCAGAATATTAAGTGTCATACCATTTTGAGCTCGTAACTAAATTCCCTATCGATTGGCATTCAAATATGGTTAAAACATTCAGTTTCTTTTTAAAGTTTTCTTTTTTTGCGTTAATAAGACAAATAAATCAGAATTTTGAAATTTCCGTTAGCATTCGGCAACATTTTCCTCAGTCAGGCGAACAAAATTGTCTAGCAGGTGTAAAACAATCAGGATTGTTTAAAGTAATACAACCCTTTGCAATTGAAGGAAAATTTTTATTATTACTTTCTTTATTTAAATTGAATAAAAAATACATACATATGATATATGCTACACAACTGATGCCTTAAACGATCAAAAATACATATGCTAGCCGACTGCTTCCTTAGACAATGATATACATATTTACTCAAACAGTTGCTCGGTGCCCCGATTCATCTGCTTCTCCAGCGGCTGTGTGGCCTTGTCAGCTTCCCACTCCGCCCCTCCGCCGCCGGCGCCGTCCACTCACAGTTCCGTCCCCCAGCTCTGACACCCCCGCCCCGAGATCAGCCAGCCCATCCCCCAGGGAGTCAGGCTAAATGCCACGTCTGACTGGCTTGGGGGCGAACAGCACCTTGGCCGGCTTGCAGAGCTCCAGTTCGCTGCCGGGTCGAACGGCCAGGCACAGCTGGATCTCCACCAGCGACGACTCCGTCCAGACGCTGTGCGACAGCAGAATTGTGGTGCGCAGGCGCACATTCGTCTCGTGCTCGCCCTGCTCCGTCATGATGGGCTTAAAGTCGCTCCGCTTGGGCACCACCGTGTGCATGTGCTGGTCCGGGTACTTGATCTTGATCCTCATGTCCGCCTTCTGCGACTCGAGCAGATTGTCGATCTCGGCCACAAAGGGAACGGCGGCAATCAAGCCGGCCGTCACCTTGATCACATTATCCTGCGACTGCAGCGGACACGGCTCCAGGATGTTGGCCACACAGCGGCGTATCTTCTCGTTGGCCGGTGGCAGCGCCAGCGGCGGAGCCTGCTGGACGAGCGGCAGTATCTCGCGGAAGACGCGACCCGGCTTGGGATCCGCAATGGCATCCAGCTTGCCCAGCAACTGGCGGGTGAAGCTGTCCGGCTGGGCATCCCGGCTGCTGGCCAGGGCATCCTTCTTGGTCTTCTCGGTCTGCTCTATCAGCGGCAAAGCTCCCGCCGGCGGCTTATCCTCCTCGTCCTTCGTGTTCGCCTTGATGAACTCGCTGATGTCGCCGGCGGTCTGCAGCAGCATCTGGCAGGGACCCAGGGCACTCTGCGAGCGATCCCTGACCACAAGGACCAGGTGCAGGGCGCAGGCCCGCAGTCGCAGCTGCTTCACCTGCAGGATGTCGCCGTAATTGAGGCCGGAGAACGTGTGCTGCAGCTTGAGACAGTTGCGGATGAGGGCCGCCAGGGATTCCTTGAGCGGCACCCGGCTCCGCTGCGTGCTGGCGCAGCGCTGCATCTGCTCGATCTGGATCTGGGCCGCCAGGAAGGTCTCCAGGAAGTTCGAGGTGCCGTACATGCCGGCATCGATGGCTCCGAGGCGCTACAAAATCATTATTATTTCTGAGCAAAAGGGAAGTGAGTGAGGTACCCACCTGCAGGTTGGACTGGGCCGTCTGGAGCAGCTCCACCCGCTCGTCGGCCATCGTGAAGATCTCCTCGATGTGGCTGAGAATCATCTGCAGGTACTCCGCCGAGCTGCCCGCCTGCCGCATGGCCGAGTCGATTCTGTGGGTGGCACTGGCCGAGGAGGCGCCCTCGATGGGCAGCTGGGGCACCAGGTGCGGCATCGAGTCCCGCAGGTAGGCGTAGTGCCGATGGGTGGCCGTGGGCAGCAGACTGATGATGGGCACCAGGTGCTCGGCCGCATTGAAGACGAGTATGAGGACGCACAGATAGGAGGGATCCTCGACATCCCGTTCGGGCGTCTCGAAGAAGGGATGCACGTAGAGCAGGTGAACGGCCACGGCCATCACGAGATGCGGATGCTTCTGGCCAATCTTGCGCATGCAGGCGTACGTGGAGTGTCGATCCTGCGGGTACTTGGCCAGCACATCCAGCAGCTTCTGCACCACCATCAGCAGGCACGTTTGGGTGGACACGCGGCAGGCGCCGAGCATGAGATGCAGTCCCTCGCGCACCTCCACGGAGAAGTCCTCGAGCGAGCCGAGCATGATCTCCAGCTGATCCTCGCGCAGCACAATGTGCCTGGCAATGGCCGTCAGGCTGTAGATGGCCTTCAGCCGCACGTCCTCGATCTCGTCGTTGAACATGTCCACGAGGAAGTCCAGGCTGGTCACCGCAAAGTCCGGTCGCGAGAGCGCCAGCTTGCACATGGAGGCAACCGCCGCCGTGCGCACCTCCAGGAACTCGTCCTCCAGCCCGTGGATGAGGGCGCCGCACGCTCCGCTGGCTATGATCGAGATGCTGCGGGCGTCCAGGTGCTCCTGCGGCGCATCGTCCGCCCACCGCTTGCCCGAGGACCACTCGCCGCTGGTCACCAGCCGGGCACCGCGCTCGTGGGCCGTCCGCTTGCGGCGCAGATTGCTCATCAGCTTCTTGTCCAGCGTCTGGTGCAGGAACTCCCGGCTGACGGCCGTCATCCCGCCCAGCAGCTCCGCTGCCAGCACTCGGATCTGCAGCGAGAGATCGCACAGCGCCTCGCAGACCTTGCTGAAGGCGGCGTCTATCATGCGCAGCTCCTCCTGCTGGCGGTCCGAGGGTATTATGTAGTCCGGGTGCCGGTTGCCCAGCATGAAGACCAGGCGCAGCGCCTCCTGGCGCACGCACTCGTAGTCATCCTTCATGGCCTCGACAGCCCGCTTGTAGAGCACCGCCGGCAGCTGGGATCCCCGCTCGCCGAGGGTGAGCAGGGCGTGCAGGGCCTGGGCGCGGACGCCCGAGTCCTGCGAGTCGATGTAGAAGGCTAGCTTCCACACGTAGTGCCGCTCGCCCTCCATTTTGGTGGCGAACCGGCCGATCACCAGCATCGCGTTCTTCTGCGTGTGCGTGGAGCCGGAGCGCAGCTGCTCCTTGGCCAGGTGCGCCACCTGGGTGTTGTACGAGATGGGCACCAGGTGCTTGCGCCGCTCGCCGATCCGGAACAGGCACATCATGCCCTGGGCCAGCACCTTCTGGGAGACCTCCTTGCGCAGCAGGAAGATGAAGTAGTCGATGATCAGCGTGACCGCCTGCTCGGTGGCGCACTCGCAGCCCAGGCCGGACAGCAGCTCGAGCAGCTTCACCCGGATGGAGGTGTCGCTGTCGCGCTCCTGCAGCTGGTACAGCTGGAAGATCTTGTTGGCCACCTCCTTCAGCTCGGCCAGCTCGACGTCCTCGTAGGATATCTCGTCGGTGATCTTGACCAGCAGCTCCAGCAGCTCCCTGCTATTCCCGGCCGCCAGCTGGCCAGTTGGCGTCCCGACGGCGGCGGCGGCGGAGGAGGAGGTCGTGGCGGGAGCAGTGCCAGCAGTCGGTGGCCCTGCGGGCAGACCCGCAGGCAGATTGCCCACATAGGCGTCCAGTTGGCTGAGCGCCGTCAGCTTGCGCTCCGCACTCGCCGCTTTTCCGGCTTTCCCGGCCTTCGCATCGGCGGCCAGGGTTTGCAGGCGCAGCTTCTTCACCGCCGGCGCCCCGTCCACCGTCTCCACGTAGGAGCCGAAGCGCTTCTTGATGGCCAGCGCCATGGTTTCCTCTCGCGTTCCCACGCGTTCAGCCGATGGCGAATGGAGTCTCGTCTGCCACCTGTTGGCAGTTCCGCTGAAGAAATCAAAAATCCGCTCCCTGGAAATTGTAATCCGCAAATTAGAGATGGCACTCTGTCGATGGTTTGATGCCAGCCGCCGCTAGCGATGGCCTCGTGGCTGTCATATCGAACCGACATATGCATTTTTATAAATATTAAATTATATTTAACGCCCCAAGTATAATAAAATATCTCTCCCAATACATTTTCGAGATCCTCCAATTTACTTTTAGATTCCGCAGTAACTCATCAAACGATACGATTATTGTTAAACATTATTATTACTAATTATCAAAGTCCAAAAAGGATAGAGGATCCTTCTCACCGACCCTGGTCTTATTTTTGCACGCGATGTTTTTAACGCATCTCATTGCTTTGGACAGTACTTTTTCAGAAGGCTCCTTGGTATCAATTTGACCGATAGCATCTAGAATGGACACAAGTGTTTAAAGGATATCGCAAACTAGGCTTAGAAACCTACCCATCAGGGCGCGAAACAGGTGTGTGTAGTCCTTCAGACTTTTCTTGTTCTTCGCTCCGTTAATATTATAGGATAAAATGATTTCATCGCAGAAAATTAGTCTTATAGAGCGGCTTGTCTTAGACCGGCTCAACAGTTTCTTTATGGTCCTGACCTAGAATGTGAAAATATAATGATATAAATGTGCACTTTAGGGGGTTAGGTGAGAACGCACATAGCTCGTGAAGTCCTGGCCTATCCTCTCATCCACTTCGCTCAGCTCCTCCTCCGATTTAATGGGGAAGTCGTCATCTGCATCGTCCGCTGATTCTGGTTGGATCGTCCTAAACGTCTGCTTCACCATGGCCGTGAGCGCAGTTACCGCCTTTGTCAACTGCCGGATTTCAACGCGCTGGTCCAAAACTTTGGCCTGGAGGTCTAAATGGATTTCGCTATATGTAACACTAGCTGCCTCCTGTGCAATCACTGCAAACATACCACATATCTTTGCAACCAAGAGATCGTTTTCTGCGGCGAGGCTGCGCACGCTTTCGATGCGAATCCGTTTCCTCTCCGGCTCTGATTCCATCCTCATGGGGTGCATATTAACGCTGATAAATCAAGAACGATATGGCCGGTATCCCGAACGTTTGGTTAACTTTGCACTGCAGTTTGACAGCTGAAATTCCTCGATGCTTCATCATTCATTTTAGCAGGCAAACAGGGCTGGAGCGATGAAACAGTGATGACGAACTGGCAGGGAGGCAAGGTAGCTGCACAGTTTCTGGGCGGTTCTTTTCGAAATGTATTCGCATAAATTCAGCATAGTCCACACAGAAAACTAAAACAAAGAATATTACCTTTAACTTTGTTTTACGTATCTAGATTATAAAAATTATACATTTTTATAAATTAAATTTCGATATATACTGCAGCGTTGCCATCTTTTCATTTAGCAAGTCTCCTGCGAAAGGTGTGTGTACGTGCTAAGTGACATCAAAATGAGCGCTGACAATTGGTCAGTGCTGAGAAAAAATATCGGTATTGATGTTAATACAACGTTTTCTTACATTGGCAGAACTGTTGCGCCTCTGCCGCTGCTCTGCCAATGTAAGAAAACGTTGTATCTTAACATTGCTGTTAGAAAAACCATGAAATCTAACATTTAGGAGCGCCAAATTGGCGGAAGGGGGAAACTGGTTTAGGGAAACGGGCGCCCTCTATGGAAACATTTGTGAGCTGACAATTGGTCAGGGCTGAGAAAAAATATCGGTATTACTATTTTTAAAATATTTTCACATCCCTACAACAATCGTGCGAACACTATTGAATAAAAAACATATGTTCTTAACTAATTCATCAACCAACCAACAATCGTGCGAACAAGTTGTCTGCGGGCGGACGTGGTGCACTTTTTGGTTTTGTTTTATTTAGGAAATAACGTAAGCCTGGCACTCATAAATATTAAACAAAAGTTTATAAACCTAAGCCGATAAAGGGCAAATAATAAACAAAAACAAAAACGGGAGTGCGAAAGGCGGCGCACACCCACACACATGTGCGATTGGATAACACTGTGAAATAGATCGGGTTTTACACTTGCAAAAACAATTCAAGCTATTATCGTGATTGTTTTTGTTGCTATTTTATTTATTTTTTTATTGCAACGGAGATGCTGCAGCCGGCTGTCTCTCTCGCTCTCAAAGCTTAGCATAGTGGTGCGTGTGTGTGTGATGTGATTTAATGCAAAAAGCAACAGCAGAGCAATAAACAGAAACTGTGATTGTGGATAAGAGTGGAGGGGGAGCGGGAAGGGGGTCAGAGGGAGCGGGACAGCTGCTGCAACCATTGTACAAAATGACAATCGTTGGTTTATTGGGATTAATTGTTGACTCTCTGTTTTTAGCCAGACATTCCGTTGAACTCGCCCCTAAAACCGGCATTACAACATTGTTGCAACAAATCGCCCGCCCAATTGCGGTGAGTATGAACATACAACGAAAACATAGGCAAGAACGAAAGAAATACTATTATTAAACTAAAAACAAAGCTTAACAATCCTTATCGATAATCAGCGATTGCATACCGATTGCGATTATCAGTGCCAATCGCTTATCAGTCAATTATACCGTTACAAGCACAATTAGCCGACTATCTATGTGTGCGTGTCGGTGCGCTTTGATTGATATATGTACGAATTTAGATCAACAAACTCTCCCTCTCTCTCTCTGTAACACTATGATATAACAGTTCCCCCGCCCCCTTAAATAACACACGCACTAAACGAAAATAATCACTCTCGCTCTCCTATTTGTTTTTGTAATACACCACACACGACAATCACGATTTGACATTTCGTAAATGTGCAAATGTGTGTGTGGAGCCAAAGAAAAGGATGGAGCTCTCTCTGCTGAGATCAGCTGATGAACTGAACCAACGGTTAATGCCATATGTCCATGCAAATATACAGAGAGAAAAATGAATTGATTTCCTATCAAATAGCAATCATTTTTTTATTTTTTAAGAAGCACATATTTTAAAAGTGAATAACAAAGCTGAATCAGTAGTCTCTCAGCATGGTGAACTTAAAATTCCATTTAATTATTATAAATAATTTAGTACGTAGATAGTTTGCTGATTAAGTGAGTAACAAAAAGTTGTTTCAAATTACTGCTGATTCATCGTGTAACCCTAGTTTCAAATTAAAAAATATTCCCTGCCTTTTTTCTCTGTGTAGGCATAATGCAGGCGACTAAAAGCGAGAGTGTCAGAGATAGAGGTCCAACCGGTTTGTTCGCTAGTTTTTGTTGTTGGCTTATCAGGGGCGCAGTCGAGGGGGTTTAATTCACACCACCCCCAGAATACCCAAAGTATATTATATAGGAGGAGGGGGATTCCAAAGAAACCAAACAAACCACAGCCTTTAAAACAATCTTATCTAGAAGCAAATGTACTTTGCAAAGACCTTATTAATTAATTTGCATACATTGTACACACACTTTAGTTGTACAAAGAAATTAATTTCAATTGATAAAATATTCAAATTTTCAATAATAAAACATGGTTATCGAAATGATACAATCCCGATACTTCATCAAAAACCCCCATTAACATTGTATCTACCCCGCCGATGTTCAATAGGTATTGCAAAATCCAAAAACTATTGCTGCATCCAAGAGTAGCAATTATGCATTGTATGTTCTCTTTGAATGGGGTATTTTGAAAGTCTCTGCTGGTTTCCGTATCGATCTTTGGCTGCCTGGAAATACCGTAACATAGCTAATTTTCCTTTCGTTTGGGCCAAATACGAAAAAAGAGGCAAACCAACCAACCAGTTAACCAGTTGTGCCAGTCCAGTTCAGTTGGATAATTATTGAGTCCATCGCTCCAAGGCTAAAGCATTCCATTCCTCACCAGATCTCCGCATCAAGAGGTTTTAACTGTGCACTTGGCTACCTATTTTCATAAAGATTTCGCCGCTTAGAATACGAAGAATTCCAGCAAAACGGGTTTTCTATCGCGATTGTATCTCAGCACTCGACTGCGGATTTGTTTTTTATTTTTTACGGATGAGATTAATTACAAAACAAGAGAGAACGCTATAGTCGGGTTTGTGTCCCGACTATCTAATACCCGTCACTCGGCTAAAGGGAGTGCGAGGGAGATGGAGATATATGTAAACTTTGATCAGGCTTAACTTTTTAACGAATGGTCCGATTTAAAAAATTTCTTCTACATTTCGATAGGTATTGATAAACACAACAAAACTGCATTTTTACATTTTCGAAATATTAAAATTTTTAAAATCGTATATAAGCTATTGTGGGCGTTAGAGGGGGCGTGGCACCTTCTTGAAATAAACTTGCGCTGCGTAGGAACTCCAAGAATCTTCATGCCAAATGCCAATCCTCTAGCTTTTATAGTTTCCGAGATCTCAGCGTTCATACGGACAGACAGACGGACAGACGGACAGACGGACATGGCTATATCGACTCGGCTAGTGACCCTGACCAAGAATATATATACTTTATAGGGTCGGAAACGCTTCCTTCTCCCTGTTACATACTTTTGCACGAATACAATATACCCTTTTACTCTACGAGTAACGGGTATAAAAAGGGGAGGAGTACGTGTTTTAACTATTCAATGAAAGCTGCGCGTGTGTTTGTTTGCGTTTTTTCCCGTAGATTCTATATATTATTAATAAGCTGACCAAAATTCAATGTTAATTCAAGATGGAAACGTTATGAAAAACAAGATTACGTTGTATTTTGAGATTTTATATAGTGTGACAATTGGGATTTCACCAAAATGCACGCGAATACCTATATCCATTATATTTATTATCATCACTTAGGATCCCTTTGAGGTCCTACAGTGGTGACCCAAGTCCTTGACCCGCGACCGCACTTCCCGCGATATCAGCTGGCTTTCTGCACTTTGCATGCCACAAGTGGCTCGACTCGAACATGTTTTCCTGATTACTTTGTAATATGTGGTCTCGCACCACCACCTTATCACTCAACTACGATATGAACTGAATGCGGTGAACCACAGAGACAAACAAAAGTTGAAAAAAAATGAAAAAAACAGAAGTTGCTAGAGTTCCCGGCTCGATTCGTCTGTTTTAATTCAGGTTCGCAGTGTTCCCATTTGCAGAAGTGGAACAACAGTTGGAGGAGTCGTAAGCGCCCCATTACAATCCAGGTTAATCCAAGGTCAGACGTGCGTGAGTGCCGGGTGCTTGGGGGGGAAAGTGGGCAGTTTCCTCGTTATCCGGTGGGTGGGGCACGCGGAGCTATGTCTGGTATTTTCATTTCACATTCCCCATTTCGCAGCTCGTATTTCGTATTTCGCATTTCGAAGATGTGAAAGGGAAAGGGCGGAGGTTGGATTGTTCGGAGATTGACTTTCTAATTGGAATATCGCTTTGAATGGGATTTTTGGGTTGGGCAGCTTGACCCGAAACACACGTAAAAAGTTGAGCAATTGCAGTAGAAATTGTAAAAGTTAAATCGAAAAAAATATATAATATTTTTTATCGTTCATTTAACCATTTAGATTGCATTCATGAGATCCTTAACAACATTTCAACTATTATAGATTAAAGTACATTTATCTAAAGTACTGCTATTATCTTGACCGCCATTGTAGCCTTTCATATCACTTATATACATACATTGTTTTTATAGTTCACTTACCAGAGGCAAAGATTTAATGCGACTTTCACTCCGTTCTCTCTCCTCCGCAGTCACTAATCGCAGATTCGCAGTAGGAAGACATTGCAGCCATGGACCACGCCCATCACCACGGTGGGTTTGGATTTCCGGAAAGCCCCTGCCGATTCCTAATAATCCTCCATGATCCACAGATCACATGCACCATGCTGCAGCGATGGAAACCACCTCGCCGGGCACGGGCTTGAATGACATGATTCCCGACGACAGCGATCTGCAAGCAGCTCTGGCCGCCGGTCACGATCACACGGGTCACGTTATGGGTCACGAGCACATGGGTCACGGAATGGCCCATCACGGTGGCTCCGGCACGGGAATGGAGCACATGATGCCCATGGCGGTAGGATATACATGCATCTATTTGCGGGTGTCCTGGATCACTTGATGTTCTCCAAACCCCCACAGTTCCACTTTGGCTACAACGAGACGATCCTCTTCTCCTGGTGGCACATCGAAACGGTGGCCGGCCTGGTGGGCTCCATGATCGCCATCTTCCTGCTGGCCCTGATGTACGAGGGTCTGAAGTACTACCGGGAGTATCTGTTCTGGAAGACGTACAATCTGCTGGAATATCGCCCGGTGACGGGGCCCCAGAGGAACCCGGAGGCACCAAGGATTCCCTCGCCGGCGGCAGCAGCTCCTTCGCCCGTGCAGTGAGTTGTGGAGATTGGTTTAGAGATAACCCGACCCCCCCAAGAAGTTACCGCATGCTTTTTGCCCTCACCAAACCCGCCTTTAGCTTTGTATCTACCGTATCCCGTTCTGTATATATTAATCTTAATGCTTTCTTCTCTCTTCTCGTTTCGTTTTCGTTATGCCGTTACCCGTTAAATCGTAAACCGCCCCATATATCCTGCTCTCCATCAACTATCAAATATATATCTACACATCATCACAACGCGTCGCTCTTCATTTGTAAATTGATCCATCTCATAACGCTACGCCGCTCTGCCTTTTGTATAATTGATTCTGTGATTCACGCGATCGTAATTGAAACTCTATATATATTGTAACTGAAATCTGATTCTGTATCTGCATCTGCATCCGCGAATCGCAATCGTGATACCTCCCCCGGCACGCTTCGATCGAACCTTTTTTTAGATACGTGGGCGAAGTTGTGCACAAGCAACCGTAAGTATCGCTCCATTTCCCCACCATTTGACCACCTGATTACTTGATTATATTTCGTACGCCTCACTTGAGTTTGCCTTAATTTTCTACGACGTTTGGCTATCCGATATGTCCGTCCATCCGCCCAGTTAATGGGAACTTGCAACACCTGTGCTCCATTTGCGTATCGGTTGGCAAATTGCCCCGTAATTTGTAAAGATATCTGGACCAAAAGATATAGTATTACACTTGGTTACACACCTGTAAACAGTACACACAGTAGTTGAAGTCAGTAGTCTAGAGTCTAACCCTAACTTGTATATTTATATCCAGTAGTTTAATCTAACAATTGAACCTCAGAGCAGGACAACCGCACACTCCGAAACCGAAGGATCAGCGCTATATCTCTATGTTCTATAACGTTTTGTTCTGTTCTGTTCTGATTTTTGTGACGTTCAGTTATGTACTTTCTGTTGTCCTGCTAATTCTGTCCGATGTACTTGATATTATTACAGCACAATTGTATTCCATAACTAAATGAAACTCTTTCGATAAACAGACCTTCGATGCTGTCGGTTAACCACCTGCTCCAGACGCTGCTGCACGTGCTCCAGGTGACCCTGTCCTTCCTGCTCATGCTGATCTTCATGACCTACAACGTGTGGCTCTGCCTGATGGTCGTCCTGGGCGCCGCCGTGGGTTACTTCCTGTTCTGTTGGAAGAAGTCGGTAATCGTGGACGTCACCGAGCACTGTCACTAACAGCGGACCACCGGAAGCCTCAGCCGGCGATGCCTCACGGATGCGGATGCGGATGCGGAGGCAGAGGCAGCGGCGGAGGAGGCGGACCAGCTGTCCATCTGAACGGAAGGCGGAGGCGTTGGTGCTAGGCTGGAATTACCGGAAGCTCTCAGCCCCACAGAAAACCCCACACACATCCCCTGCTACTTGCTATTCTCTAGGCACTAGCCCATAACTAACTCCTAAGCTGGTTGTAAACGATGCAGCGGCAGCCGTTGCACCGATTACACTCATCTTCAAGTCCCGACATCAAGATCAACCATGTAAACGGTGCGAAAACCGGTAGGATTTTTAAGTCGAAAGTGTAAAGTATACAAGAGAACAAATTGAGCGACTGGCGAGCGAATTGTATAAAGTTAGTACTCAATCTATGTTCGCAGGATTCCCCGAAAAGCAAATATTTTTTTTATCATTATTATTATACACCATTTTGTATCCCTACTATACGATTATGATTATTATTATTTGGTAAATAAAATCAATTCTTTTTTACATTTCACCCCTCTTTGTTAGCCCCACAAAAAAGACATGTTTGTTGAATTCGGCTTTCTTGTGAAATAATGTTGAACCAGCCGCGAATGTTGTAAGGTTTGAATATGTGCTTCAACAGTGCGTTTCACAAGTGTAATTTGGTTACGGAAAAGATATTAAGCCCCAAAAATCCATTTAACAGGGTTGGCATTGATTTATGCTTGCATTTAAGTGTTGTTTAAACAACTGATATTACTTTAGGCTCGAAAATTGTTTCAGTCGAAGACTTTAGTAGCTAATTAATTTTAACCGACTTTTAATTGTTCTCTGTTCTTCAAACTGACTGTTTGGCTCACTTAGTTGTTGCTCAACTTAAAAATGGCCTGTATAAATTTCACTCCTAAATGGATGTCCACCCAAAACCTTAGAAACTGACTTCCAAAGCGGCCACCTATACTGCCTTATTGTCCCGAAACGCACTGTATCTAGCATATGTTCACTCATTCGATCAGCATGCATAAATAGATGTTGTAGATATTAAAATTAAAGCAAATACATACAGTAAAACGGCAACAAATTTATAAATATTATTAATATTAAATCTATCTATACATTAATAAATATACAAACAGAATATTGTTATAACTGAAACGGAAAATGACTTTAAATGGGAAGGGTTGGGGAAAAAGCAAGGTTTTTGGATAAAATAAACTAATTTAAAGAGATCTAAAAAAATTAGGATGGTAAAAGAGTCTTAAAAAATCGTACTTCCAGAATTCAACACATTTCATTTATTTGCCCAAGGAAGAGTAAAGAAAACAACACTTTCGATTTCGTTTTCGGAATTTACTTTGATCTTTATTAGAAAATTATTGCGAGTCTCTCAATAGAATGTTGTATCCTTACTCATATCGTAATTCATAATTAAAAACATCTTTACATGACTACAGGCGATCGATCAAATTTTATTGACTGGTTACACTATACTTAATTCTGCATTCGTAAACTTTTTTTCAACTTTTGCTTGCCCGATGGGAGTTCAATTCAATTGATTAATTTGCTAGGTGATCGTAGTAAACAAAATAAGGGCGTGATGGGGATTAGTGGATAGGAACTAGGGGTTACTAAGGGGGCATACGAAGTCCTCGCAAGCAAGGGGCTTAAAAGGAGCTCAACCTGCGAGGACACAAAACTAAAGCGGCCCATACATTCATATATATGTACGGTTCGAATGGTTAAATATTACTAACTGACAACCCGCGCGTGTTCGTTCGATTACGATATCAAGACAGATCGAAGGATGGGTAATGGATATTGGAGTTATATAATATATAGTTATAAGTAGATGAGAGAAATGGAAATTCACCTCGTTTGTATTGTATCATGCCTAATACAGTTCTATACGAGTGTCTCTCTCTGCCTTCTCTTTCACTCTTCTCTCTCTCATTCTCTGATCACTGATCACTGATCGTTCGTTGATCGCCGATTGCTGAATGCTGATGATCGTTGATTTCTGGTTATCGGATAATGGATTTCGCCTTGTCTGTCGTGAAGAAACATTTATGTGGGGAGGTGTGGCATAGAAGTTACCTGGTTGGTTCTTCTTTCTCTATATAAATATCTCTCATTCTCTCTCTTTCCTTTTATATATATCCCTCTCATTCAATTCTATATATTCTCGGGTTCCGTTCTTCAGTTGGCGGCTCCTGCAATGTGTTTGCGGAAAGAAAAGAGTTAGTTAAGTGAGCCAGACCAAAAGTTCGAGGTGGTAGAAAAGTGGGTAGCGCATCTTAGTCTAAATTTCGAGCTGATCGTGTATTAGATATAGTTTCAGAGTTCATCTGAGTGTGTAGTTTATTTATTTTTTTTTGTGTGACACGAACAGTCGAGAACATACATCTACGGGGGGTTCTTTTAGCTCTGAACAGAGATTCAACCGCAAAAATAGGCTTAATCAATATTATTAATTAGTTTTCGGGGTCGGGGGTCAGTCACAATTTACCTGTTGGTGAAGAGGAGGGGGGAACATGAACATACACTTGTGTATGGGTTTAGGAACTCTCGAACTCGAACTCTCTCGCCCTCTCTGTCTGTGCTCTGTTTGCTGTCTCCCTCTGCTCTCTGCCTATGCTTGTTTTTATATTTTTATTGATTATAATTTAATTTGATTTAGCAATTCAATTACCTCGTGGTTTCGTGGGTGTCTTGGAATCTTGGCTTGAAGATTTCGCTGGGGTTAGTTCTTTGTTTTTTTTTTATCTTAAGAAATACCATAGTGCAGGGGGAATGGGAGGGGCAGAACACCACAACAATGAGAGAAGGATAAAAAAAAGGAATATGTAGAGCTACGACGGCAAGCCGAAGCCTCGAGATCCCCTTCCAAGGGAAAAGTATGGTATAGTTCTCTAATTTTATGAATTCCTAATCTAAAATGAAGAAATTTAAATTTTTTAAAATATTTTTAAAATTTTTAAATGTATTTAAAATGTTAAAGAACTGGGATTAAATGATTTAAATCTTTTTTTAAATTCGGACTCGAATTAGGGATAGCTAGCTTTTAAAGCTTCATCCTTGGGAAGGAATTTTCGGTTGTTTGGTTTCAACGATTGATCAAATGTACCTGCAATCTGTCACTCTTCAATAGATCCTTTCTCTTTCTCACTCCCACAGTCCGTCACTTTCACTCTTTTTCGGGCTTTCGGTTCTTCGATTTTTTGTTTTTTTTTGGTTACAAGGTACTACGACTACGTACCTCTTCCTTGGAACTTTGGAACGCGAAACCCATCCCATCGCACACAAACGACCCAGCAACCCAGTCGCCAAGCCAAGCCAAAAAGCACATGCAGTACGAGGAGTCTCTCTCTCTAAGTCACTATATATATTACTATATATACATTTATCACTTATGGTTCATGGGGGTTTTCTTGTGTTTCAGGTTGTGTGTATGTGGATAGGTGTGTGGGATGGTGTGCGGATTGAGGATGCGTGGATCTGTTTCTGTTGGGTTAGTTAAGCGCATAGAGATAACAGTAAGGCTTGGTAAATACCTGTTTCAGTCACTGTCCCACTCCCAATTGCAAGGGTCCGTATCGCCCTAATCCTCTAACTATCTCTTTTTTAAAGAGTATATATAGAAACCCTGTTTCTGAACACTTAAAAAGATAATATTGCAAATTTTATTGATCTAACAACTATCTGATGCTAACTAATCTTCGAATGGAACCACTATGAAAATACAATCCATAAAGAATGGAACATCTGAACATCCAACTGAATAAAGCTTGATTACATATTCACTTTGTACAACTCCTCTAATATTTATTTAAATGCTCACTGGTATTTGCTATTCTGTATAGGTATTTACTAAAAATAATGACTTGTAACCTGAATAACACCATATATGTGTTTATTTAAAGTAAAAACTTCGCTTGTTTATTTATCTTCCTTTTGTGAATGAAAAAATCTTGAAGAACTAAAGTTTAATATGCTATAAGAACGAATTTCAAAAACATTTCGTTGGTCCGTCTGTCCGCTTTGAAGGATCTGATCTCAGCCCCACTGGGTACACACATTGAGGGGGCGTGTGTGCACACAGATAGGGATTGATATAACATATATATGGTTATGGTACGAATACGAGTAGGTCTACGGAATGTGGAGTGGCACAATGGCGCCGGAGTGTTACTTTTTACGGGCTTATCAAGTGGGTTCGACTCACCTCAGCGCTCTCGATCTGCCAGCTCAGATACTGTTTCTTTTTAACTGTTTTTTGATACATATTATTTTGGAAATTGTGTTAATGGTTTTTTTTTTTTGGGGGTACCTCGATGCTGCCGTTTTTCGCCCAGGCAGCTGCTGCTTACTGAAGATTGAGGATTGCTGTTGATGGTTCGTGTTCGTGATCTTGATCATATATATAGTTGTGTGTGGTTTCATTTTCGGGGCTTTGGAAACTGCTCCTCACTTTCTGCTTATGCTTCTATGCGTCATTTACTTGTAGTGCTGGTTTTTCACTTGGTTTTCTTATATTTTTGGTCTCTAGTAGCGGCTGCGACTCCGGCTGCGGCAATGTCGCTCGCGGCTGTCGTGGCGGTAGTGATTGTGATTGTGGTGGCTCCGGTTGCTTCGGTTGCCACCACCGCCGCCGCCTCCACCTCCTCCTCCGCCGCCGCCACCGCCACTCCGCGAGTACGAGTGATGGGAGCTGTGGTGCGACTTGTGGTGATCTGGAACACAAAAAGGCCGAGTTAAACCAAGTCTCGAGGGCCGTGTGCAATTGCAAAGCTCGAAAACGAAGCGGGCAACTTACGGTGACGCCGATCCGAGGGCTGGCGATTCTGGACATAGTCGCGACTTCGCTCTCGATACTCGTTGCGTGGCTCGCTGAAAGGATTCCAAAAGAGATACTCAGTAATTGGACACTACATTTCATTATTATTCAATAGCTTTAGGACCGAACGGAATATAGAACATTCTATGACATCATATTGTCTTGCCATAGCATCTAGTCAATTTGATTTCAGTAGCCAAGTGATAAAATAAACGCAAGTAAACAAACTTAGCAGCATTATTCATAGTCACATTGAACGGCAGAATGCCAACTTTTGTTGTAATTAACAAGAAAAAGAAAACGAACGAATGTCTATAGGATATAGCTGGATTAGCGCGAAAGGCAAAGTGCCAACAAGAAGAAAAGGTACTGGATTCCTTGGCTAATCTATAATCCGAAAATAATATATCAAAAGTTTCTTAAATATATCACTAGTTTAAAGCCCTATATATCTATTTTAAAGCTGGAAATCCTCACCGTCTGCTGTCGTAGGAGTGGAAGCGCTGTACCCGACCCTCCCGCCGGCGTCGATCCTCCTGCTCGCGCTCCTTTTGTCGCGCATCGTTGATCTCGGCAACGGCGTTCCGCAGCTTGGAGTAGCCCAGGTGCTGTTTGCCCATCAAATGGTCCTCGATCCGCTGCTGGGCGTCGCCGACGATAAGGAAGGCGCCGCAGATCTCGCACACCTTCATCTGTTTCTCGGGCAGTGAGTCGTGCGACCAGCCAGCCGTCTTGTTCTCGCTCTTGTCCGTTTTATCCTCGGCGCTGGCTCCAGTTGCGGTGCCAGCTGCCTCGCCCTCTTCCGCCGGAGAGGTTTCTCCTCCTCCTGCTGCAGCTGCGGCAGAACTTGGAGCAGCCTCCGGAGCTTCGTCACTGGTGGCGCTGGCGGTGGTGGTGGCAGGAAGTGGGGTGCTTGAGGTTTCCTCGCCGGGACTCGAGGCCCCCGGACTGCTGTGCGGCAGCTCGTCCTCTGGCGGCTTGGTCAAACTGATGCTACTGATGGCCTTGTGATGGGCCTCGTGCTGCTGCACCAGCTGCTCCTTCTCCTCCTTCAGCTCCTCGCAGAGGGTCATCAGATCCTGGGCCTGGTCCACATCGCCCCGTATGCCAGCTTCCTCCGCCTCGGAGAGCAGCTTGTTGATCCTGGCATTCAGGTTGGCCAGCTGCTCCTGGTGCCTGCTCAGCGGAGCCGGAGTATTGGGCTGGTCCCGCTGCATCAGGAGCAAGCGCTGCTTGCCCTTCTGGATCTTTCGGTCCACGTCGTGCAGCATGACATTGCAGAAGCGCAGGAACTCGTCCTCGTACTGGCGCTTCCGCTGCGAGGGGCGGGCATCCTCGTAGAGGTGGCGGGCCTCCTCGTCGTGGATGCGGGCACAGGGACCCAGATCCGCGCGGGTATTGATGAACAGGTCGTGCGGGCAGAACTTTACGTTGTAGAACTGACAGAACTGCGGGTAAAATGGGTAGATTATTGAGGGGGGGCTTCTCCCATGCGGTATCCCATCGCACTCACCTCGGGGTCCTCCCAGTTGACCTTGGCGCCCGCCTCCGAGGGATGCAGGTTGCGGTTCCTGCCCATCAGCTCGTCGAGCATTTGCCTGGCGGCGTCCACCATTTCCCGAACGGCGAGCTGCCCTTCAACTTGCGGGGGAAAAACTCAACTCCAAAGGGGGCTGCACCGAGAGTGGTCCACAGAATCTGGGCTCCAGCGACTCCAGGGGTGCCGCACACCGGGTTTCCTGGCCTGGAGACGGTGCCGCCGGACAGGTGCAGCCACTTAACGCACTTGCAGCGGTGCGAAACACGTGTTTCAGCTGTTTAACCGACAAATTCGCCAAAATAGAATCAATAAAATTATTTCACAAAATTCGTGGGCTATCGATAGCTCTTCAGCGTTTTTTGCCAGCACCTATCGGTCTTCCGATACCAGGAGGATTTTATTTGGCGGACCTATCGGTAGCAGCTATTCAAAAAAAGCGCCAAAAAATTTACCATTCAGACAATAATATTATTTCAAAGGTTTCTATCATTTTTGAGAGGAGTTTAATTCATCTATATCGTTATGGATACTTTTATATTCATACATTTATCTTAAGATCTGTTTGTAGATCTATTTTAATTTAGAACTTAAGCTTTTGTTATTTGGAGAAATGCTTGGTTCTTTAATTAAAAAATGTCAAAACTTAGGATTTTTAAAAGGACTTATGTGACCAGAACTTCATTTTGAGAGACATGTCCTTATAATCACTCTAATTTAAACTTATTGTCAAACTTATAGGTACCGAGCTTGTTGAAATTAGAAGAGTGAAAACGTACCTTTGTACCTTTGCTTGAAAATATCATTTAAAAGGGCGAATAAACAAATAAAGAGGTAAATAATACCGTAAACTAGATAAATCTAAATAAAAGGCGTTAATTTTAGGGTGACCAAAATGTAACCTTGACATTAGCGAAGTGGCATCCCCCTGTCAGGCGCTGCCACCCCCCTTCAACTGTCAGAAAAAGGCGCCAAAAATTGGCCAAGCACGCAGCTGTAAACATTCGCAAAAAGCAAACCGAAACTACCGCGTTCCCCAGCGTTTATTTAGCAGTTTCAATCAAACAGTGACCCAAAATGGATGTGGCAGATGCTCAGGTTGGCCAGCTGCGCGTCAAGGACGAGGTGGGCATTCGGGCGCAGAAGCTATTCCAGGATTTCCTCGAGGAGTTCAAGGAGGACGGCGAGATCAAGTACACGCGACCGGCGGCCAGCTTGGAATCGCCCGATCGCTGCACCCTGGAGGTCAGCTTCGAGGATGTGGAGAAGTACGACCAGAATCTGGCCACGGCCATCATCGAGGAGTACTACCACATCTATCCGTTCCTCTGCCAGTCCGTTTCGAACTATGTGAAGGACCGGATCGGGCTGAAGACCCAGAAGGACTGCTATGTGGCCTTCACGGAGGTGCCCACGCGCCACAAGGTTCGCGATCTGACCACCTCCAAGATCGGCACCCTCATACGCATCTCCGGCCAGGTGGTGCGCACCCATCCCGTCCATCCGGAGCTAGTTTCCGGCGTCTTCATGTGCCTGGACTGCCAGACGGAGATCAGGAACGTGGAGCAGCAGTTCAAGTTCACCAACCCGACGATTTGCCGCAATCCCGTCTGCTCCAATCGCCGGCGCTTCATGCTGGATGTGGAGAAGAGTCTGTTCCTGGACTTCCAGAAGATTCGCATCCAGGAGACCCAGGCGGAGCTGCCCCGCGGCTGCATACCCCGCGCCGTGGAGATCATCCTGCGTTCGGAGCTGGTTGAGACGGTCCAGGCTGGCGATCGCTACGATTTCACCGGCACCCTGATCGTCGTGCCCGACGTCAGCGTCCTGGGAGGCGTGGGAACGCGGGCGGAGACCAGTTCGCGGCACAAGCCGGGCGAGGGAATGGAGGGAGTGACCGGCCTCAAGGCGCTGGGCATGCGGGAGCTCAACTACAGGATGGCCTTCCTCGCCTGCAGCGTCCAGGCCACCACGGCCCGCTTCGGCGGCACCGATCTGCCCATGTCGGAGGTCACGGCGGAGGACATGAAGAAGCAGATGACCGACGGCGAGTGGCACAAGATCTACGAGATGTCCAAGGACCGCAATCTCTACCAGAATCTGATCAGCAGCCTGTTCCCCTCGATCTACGGCAACGATGAGGTGAAGCGGGGCATTCTGCTGCAGCAATTCGGCGGCGTGGCCAAGACCACAACCGAGAAGACCTCGCTGCGTGGCGATGTCAATGTGTGCATCGTGGGCGATCCCAGTACGGCCAAGTCGCAGTTCCTCAAGCAGGTCTCGGACTTCTCGCCCCGGGCCATCTACACCTCGGGCAAGGCCTCCTCGGCGGCGGGCCTAACGGCGGCCGTGGTGCGCGACGAGGAATCCTTCGACTTTGTCATCGAGGCCGGAGCCCTCATGTTGGCCGACAACGGGATCTGCTGCATCGACGAGTTCGACAAGATGGATCAGCGCGATCAGGTGGCCATTCACGAGGCCATGGAGCAGCAGACCATCTCGATAGCCCGTGCCGGCGTTCGGGCCACCCTGAATGCCCGCACCTCCATTCTGGCCGCCGCCAATCCCATCAACGGACGCTACGATCGCTCCAAGAGTCTGCAGCAGAACATCCAGCTATCAGCGCCGATTATGTCGCGTTTCGATCTGTTCTTCATCCTGGTGGACGAATGCAACGAGGTGGTGGACTATGCCATTGCCCGCAAGATCGTGGATCTGCACTCGAACATCGAGGAGTCGGTGGAGCGGGCCTACACCCGCGAGGAGGTGCTGCGCTATGTGACCTTTGCGCGGCAGTTCAAGCCGGTGATTAGCCAGGAGGCGGGCAAGATGCTGGTGGAGAACTACGGCCATCTCAGGCAGCGGGATACGGGCACATCGGGCCGCAGCACCTGGAGGATCACTGTGCGTCAGCTGGAGTCCATGATCCGGCTGAGCGAGGCCATGGCCAAGCTGGAGTGCTCGAATCGTGTGCTCGAGAAGCACGTGAAGGAGGCCTTCCGCCTGCTAAACAAGTCGATCATACGCGTGGAGCAGCCGGACATTCATCTCGACGACGACGAGGGTCTGGACATGGACGACGGCATCCAGCCGGACATTGATATGGAGAACAATGGGGCAGCGGCCAATGTGGATGAGAACATGGACACCTCCGCCGCCGACGCCGCTGCCGTGCAGAAGAAGAAGTTCACGCTGTCGTTCGAGGACTACAAGAACCTGTCCACCATGCTGGTGCTGCACATGCGCGGCGAGGAGGCGCGCTGCGAGGTGGAGGGCAGCGACACGGGCATCAAGCGCAGCGATGTCGTCACCTGGTATCTGGAGCAGGTGGCCGAGCAAATCGAGTCGGAGGACGAGCTGATTTCGCGCAAGAACCTCATCGAGAAGCTGATCGATCGCCTGATCTATCACGATCAGGTTATCATTCCGCTCAAGACCTCCACGCTGAAGCCGAAGATCAAGTCGCTGAACCAGGAGGATGAGCAGACGGAGGACGATCCCCTGCTGGTCGTCCATCCCAACTACATTGTGGAGTAGTCGACGCCCAAGCTACCTAGTTAAGTTTCTGTTTCCACATCTTTTTTTGGTCACCTAATCTTTGTATTTAGCTGTAAGTTTAGAGCCTAAAGACATTACTCAAAGCCCATTGGGGATTTGCTGACCCTGCGGCGGTCAAGTTGCGTTCCAAATCATTCATGTTTTCGCCAAAATAAACGTTCATCTCAAATTTAGTTTCCAGCTTGGTTTCTTATTATTTTCGCTTTGGAATTGATAGATTCAACTGCCAATTAATCCTTGTTTTCGCCGAATCAAACGCTCATCTCGGTGTTAAGCTGGGTTTCTTTTCATTTTAATTGTACAGATGCGTTGATAAATTGCCTATGAAATAAAAACGAGGCCCGCAGTTCGCGATCGAGGGTGTTATTCTACTTCTCGAAGGTGTAGTGCTTGTTGCCGTCGCCGGGATATTGCTTGGCGGCCACCGGGCGGTACATCTTCTTGTCCTCCAGCCAGTAGTAGAGGGCCAGGCAGCCGGACATGACGCCCAGGAAGCAGACAAAGTAGTACGAGTTCTTGTAGCGCGGCTGTTCCGCCTGCGAGTAGCGATCCTCGCTGTACAGATCGTGATTCGCCGAGATCTATGGATGGGGAAGGCAAACTTAATGGGTATCTAGGGAGCTTCCCAGCTGGATGATCATCTCTTACGGGCTCGTGCTGGTTGCGCTTGTGCTCCGGATAATCCCAGGGATAGTAGTTGTCCTTGGCCTCCACGCCCAGGCCGCCGCCCACCTTGGGATAGTCTCCGTAGCCCAGACCATCGTCCGCATACGGTTTGTACTCCTCCGGCAGAAGGTAATACTTCTTGGCCGCCGCCAGGCGCTCCTTCTCCGTTTGTGGATAGGGTGCCGGCTTGTAGTCCTTGTTCCAGCCAGCCACTAAAGGAGTAAATCGGGTTTTAGCTGGCTACATGCAAAAGTTACGTAAACAAAACAGGGGAGCGGGTTCGCCGGATGGCTGGTTTCCCGGCTATCCCCCACCACTTACTGCTCCTGACCGCCTGGCGAGCCACGGCGGGATTGGCGGCGCACAGCTTTTGGGCCAGGGCCACGGTTTTCACAAACGCCGACATTGCTGGACTCGCTTCAAAAAAAAAGTTCCAAATTTATTTCCGATTTCAGCAGAAACAGCTGTTCGCCTGCGGATGCCAAACAATCGATTGGTGCTTGGCAGCGTGAGCCCGTCTATCGATAGTTGCCAAGCGATAGCTAGAGTTGGCGTGTGCAGAAAATATTCGCAACAATTCCAATATTCAGGTTTAGAAATTTTGAATACAGTAAAATCTTCGTGTTCTCAGGTATTTTACACCAGAATACATGGGGTAATAGTCTAGAAGAGCGGCCTGAGCACCAAAAACCGCGAAAAAATTACCCTCGATGGACCGCAATTTCTTAGGAATTTACGTGCAGAAGATTATTTGCGGAAATGCATTGTTCTCTTGTAATTGCATTTCAAAGTTGCGTGTTTTGCTATAAAAACGAAGTAGGATTTTCTAGGATTTTGAGGTGTTTTGTGTCATTTTGCTATAAAAAACATATGGGCTTTCCGTTTGTTGTCAAAATAATAAGCGTTCGAAAAAATTCGACAAAAATGTGAAATTGTTTTTATAGCAGGCCAGACCCCACAACCGCGAATTAATATCCTCGATGGACCGTGATTCCTTAAGAGCTTGGGCGACCATGGATGACCAACATATACATTTTTAAGATGAATCTTAAGAAATCGCAATCCGAGGAGGATCAACCTTAGTCTTTATCAAAGCCAATTACGAGAGTTTTTAGTTCAGTACCTCCTTATACTTGTAACTCATTTGTAATAGTAAATAAAATGCTATATTAAACTGTGGTTAATGATTGGACAGTAAATATTTATTTATAAAAAATGCTGGTTAGTGGTACAGATTAAGCCTATTCCTTTTCATTGTCCGTATCGGTGGATTCCTGAAATTTAAGATAGTTAATTGTTAGTATTTAAAAAGAGATGGGAAATGCTAAAAAAGCGCCGGAGGCAAAAAAATTAAAAAAAAAAAATCGCGCGATTTTTTTAAATACTCTTTTTAAATACTAAAATCGTGTTCAGGATTAAACAATTCGCCCATTGCTGAGAAAATTGCATGGAATCTTGAGGTGTGGTTTGGGTGCCTTTTCAAAAAGTGAATCGCGCTAGCTACCCTTGGTAGTGCTCCGTTTTCCGGCCATGTTCTCCTTTAGATCACACTTCTTCTTCGTCCATGGCAAGAAAGTCTTTATAAGAAATAGTGCACCCGTTGCAGGAATCCATAGTAAACAAAAATCAAAAGTGCAATTTCTGATTAAGCAACAAAAGCCTACTTGTTTTTTATAGCAAACCCATCAATTCCTAGAAAATGCTACATTGTTTTTATAGCAAAATGACACAAAACACCTCAAAATCCTAGAAAATCCTACTTTGTTTTTATAGCAAAACACGCAACTTTGAAATGCAATTACAAGAGAACAATGCATTTCCGCAAATAATCTTCTGCACGTAAATTCCTAAGAAATCGCGGTCCATCGAGGGTAATTTTTTCGCGGTTTTTGGTGCTCAGGCCGCTCTTCTAGACTATTACCATACATGGGAATTTTAAGTTTTCCGTTTATTTATGTCATTTATGTACATTTCTTGAAATTATTTAGAATGCTGCTTTATTTTTCAATACAATTTAAATAACTTATTTTTATAAAATTCGTTTTTTAAAAAATATGGTATTCAATTAACAACTATCGATAACAGCTATCGATAGCCGCAATGTGCACCCGCGCATCGAACTTTTGTTGTTGTTTTTGTTGTTGGTGTTGTTGTGGTGGGCTCGTCCGTGAAAGATCACTTGGCAAACTTATTTTATTTATTAACTACCGATTAAGAAATAAGCATAAAGATGGTGCTACCGTTATTGCAGCGTTCCAGCCTTCGCGGCGTTCAGCAAATAACGAAACCATGGGCTGCCATTGGAAGTTTGCGTCTGGTAAGGAATATAAAATATATATTGGATATTTATTTCTCTTGGATATGCCTGATAATGAGCCTTATGTAACTTTTGTTTCGGTTTTAAACCGCCTAAAAACTGCAAAAATGCATTTATTTATAAACAAAACAAAATAAGTGCAAAGGAAAATGCACAAAACAGAAAACCGGCGTTTCGTAATCGTCGTTATACAATGGAAAGTGGAAGTGACCGCCTTCCAGCCACTGGAATACCAATTGGACACAACTTCGACCACTTGTGGACAAACTCCAATTGGAAGCCGCTTCATTGATTTTTCCACTCCACTTTTCTCCCGTTTCTTCTTTCGTTCTTTTAACTCGCACTCAAATCACATGATGTAAAAAAAGAACCAAAACAAACTCACACACCGCGAAAAAAAACTCACGAAACGAGTTGTAATTCAAGAAATTGTGCTGCTCAGCATATTCTTGTTTTCGGCAATTCAATTAAAACCGGTTAATTTTCATATATTCGTAGGCTTGGTAAAATCCATTTGACGACCACTGTAATACACTCCCCTGGTACTTTTCAGATTATTCAGATAACTAAATGCTGGAACCAGATAGTAGGGACAGTCGGTCATAAATAACACCCATAAACCCAGGGAATATCACACTGATGGTAAAAGTAATAGCACTAGAAATCAAGAAGGAAAAGATTTCAAACTTTTACCGTTTGGATTGAAACTCCTTATAATCAATAATTCAAAAGACTTCTCAATTAACTTGGTCCCAAATTCCAGATTGTAGAAATGTATAGAGATATAGGATTTAAATCTGAATTGCAACTTTAAATCTGCATACTGCTTAATTAAGGGGATTTCTTTTACAAGGATTGTATTCATATAAAGGGTATTGAGTCCTACAAGTTTTCAAGTTCTGTAAAATTTTTAAGAATTTTATTAACTTGATGTAGAGTTTATTAGCTTATTTACCAGAAAGAAACATATATGACTTGTATCTTATGGATCTTTGAAATCCCCTGGTCTAATTTTCAGTTTCTATTGCTATTTGTGTGCTCTGTGCTGTTTCTTGTGTGCCAAAGCGCAGCTGATTAGCAAAGCACCCCATGCCAAGTAGGGTCTTCAGAATTCCGTATTCGGTTTTTCGGTCCCCTCGAGAACCGCCCTCTTTTTACACCTCCACAATTCCATACACTTTTCGTTGAGAGCGCTCTTTCAAGAATCTCACACTCGGGTTCCAGTTTGATTTTATAGAGTAGAGTCGGCGCCCGGTCTTATCGCCTCAGTTAACTTTGAGCAGCAGCCGTCGTCGAGTGTCGAGTCCTCTGATTTCGGATTTCGGATTTCTCAATTGCGATTGCTCCGTTCTGATTTCGCCCGAGCAACTTATCTGCCATCTATCTCACTTGAAATGGTCAGATGGCCCCCGCTTCACATTCGTTATATGCCCCTCTTTTAATCTGGTAATTTTCCCCTGCAGGCCTCCCAGGAATTTCGCGTGGAGAGCGACACCTTTGGTGAACTGAAGGTTCCCGCGGATAAATACTATGGCGCCCAGACGATGCGATCCCAGATCAATTTCCCCATCGGCGGAGCCACCGAACGGATGCCCGTAAGTATTCCCAACAATGATCCCATCGTAACTCTCGAAAAGTAATTAACTCACGTCGTTTCGACAATTAAAAGTTGTTTGCTTAACGTGATAGAAGATTTGCAAAACAAATGGGTTCTATCATTACTTATTAGAATCTCTAATTCATAGCTTTTTTTTAGAACTCATGTGGAAAAACACAAGTATCAATCATTTTAATTACATTTTCAATGACTCTATATCTTTTTAATAAGTACCTTCTTAATTAAATATTTTATGTAGGCCTTTTTTTCATTTAAAATGTTATGAAACCCCTATATTTCAAAAGAAATACTCGACTGTTAGTTTTAATGGGCATATATTTACTTCTTTGACTTCAATTTAATATATTCAAGGCTGAAAAAGTAGCGAGGCTAAGCTAATTACAAAGTATAATAATGTTGAAACTTGGCTTTGTTTACTAAAGAAAAAAAAACACCTCACTACATTCTCATTTAATATGTTTATTCAAGGTTTAAAAAAGCTGCAATTCATTGTAATTTATGTAAAATAGTTTAAAAAGATCTTGAAAACTTAAAAACAAAAAAAATGTAGGTCAAGTATTAAGGGGGAACTATAAATATTTTATTCAAGACCAAAAATATGTTATAAGATAATAATATAAACCCTTAAAATTCCAGAAACCCGTGGTTCAGGCAATGGGCATCCTGAAGAAGGCCGCCGCCGAGGTGAACAAGGAGTTCGGACTGGACAGCAAGGTGAGCGAGGCGATCTCGAAGGCGGCCGACGATGTGATCTCCGGCAAGCTGTACGCCGACCACTTCCCCCTGGTCATCTGGCAGACGGGTTCCGGCACCCAGAGCAACATGAATGTGAACGAGGTGGGTTATTATACACTATAAATAGCCAATCCTTTATAAAACCTATCCCCCTTTCAACCAGGTGATCAGCAATCGCGCCATCGAGCTGCTGGGCGGCAAGCTGGGCTCCAAGACGCCCGTGCATCCCAACGACCATGTGAACAAGTCGCAGAGCTCCAACGACACCTTCCCCACGGCCATCCACATCTCGGTGGCCCTGCAGCTGAACAACAACCTCAAGCCGGCGATCAAGACGCTGCACGATGCGCTGCGGGCCAAGTCGGAGGAGTTCAAGGACATCATCAAGATCGGGCGCACGCACACCATGGACGCGGTGCCCCTGACGCTGGGCCAGGAGTTCAGCGGCTATGCCCAGCAGCTGGCCTACGCCCAGGAGCGCATCGACGCCTGCCTGCCGAGGGTCTACGAGCTGGCCCTGGGCGGCACTGCCGTGGGCACTGGCCTGAACACCCGCAAGGGATTCGCCGAGAAGTGCGCGGCCAAGATTGCCGACCTCACCAACCTGCCCTTCGTGACGGCCCCGAATAAGTTCGAGGCCCTGGCCGCCAGGGATGCCATGGTGGAGGTCCACGGAGTGCTGAATACGATCGCCGTCAGCCTGATGAAGATTGCCAACGATATCCGCTTCCTGGGCTCCGGTCCGCGTTGCGGTCTGGGTGAGCTGTCGCTGCCGGAGAACGAGCCTGGTAGCTCCATCATGCCCGGCAAGGTGAATCCCACGCAGTGCGAGTCGCTGACCATGCTCTCCGCCCAGGTGATGGGCAACCAGGTGGCCGTTACCATCGGCGGCTCCAACGGACACTTCGAGCTGAACGTCTTCAAGCCCCTGATCGTGTCCAATGTGCTGCGCTCCATTCGGCTGTTGTGTAAGCCCGGGATTACCCTGTTTGTTATCCTGTTTCCTAGTTATATATCCTTTCCTTTTTCCAGCTGATGGCAGCAGAACCTTCACTGCCAACTGCGTGAATGGCATCCAGGCCAACCGCGAGAACATTGCCAAGATCATGAACGAATCCCTGATGCTGGTGACGGCCCTCAATCCCCACATTGGCTACGACAAGGCGGCCAAGATCGCCAAGACGGCGCACAAGAACGGAACGACCCTCAAGGAGGAGGCCATCAACCTGGGCTACCTCACGGAGGAGCAGTTCAACGACTGGGTGCGTCCCGAGCAGATGCTGGGACCCAAGTAGTAGGCCATCCATCACCCCTTGCTGTCAACCTGTCGCCGGCACTTCCAGTTTAAGTTCGCTCGTTTGTATATGAATTCGCTCGGAATCAGAGATCAATCAATAATAACCGAAAATGCTGAAGCAAATCCATGGCTTGAGCCTGGTTAGGCGCCATCTCTGGGTGGCTTGCGGTGGCCTGCGGGCCAAGGAAGTAAGTAGTGGTCCTGGGCGAGCTTCGTTTGTGTAGTACGCACGCTTTTCCAGGGCGACAAGGGCAAGGGCAAGGACAAGGAGAAGTTCCGCATGGAGAAGGACACCTTTGGGGAGCTGAAAGTGCCCGCCGATAAGCTTTATGGCGCGCAAACGATGCGTTCCAAGTTGAATTTCCCCATTGGCGATATAGCCGAGCGCATGCCGGTAGGAATTTTCCCGGGGACCATCGCACTCCTAAATCTAAACTCACCCACTCCCACTCACTTAGATGCCGGTGATCCAGGCCATGGGCATTCTGAAGAAGGCCTGTGCCGAGGTCAACAAGGATTACGGGCTGGACAGCAAGATCTCGGACGCCGTCTCCTGCGCCTGCGACGATGTCATCTCGGGCAAGCTGTACAAGCAGGGTCACTTCCCACTGGTCATCTGGCAGACGGGTTCCGGCACCCAGTCCAACATGAACACCAACGAGGTGAAAGCACATTTGAAAGATATCATCCCTATTATCACTATTTTACGCCTAAAAATACTCAATTTTTTGGTCTAAACTATGCAAATAGTGGTAGGAATATGGATTGCCATACCTTCCCGAGTTCGTAGTCAAATTTCCTATCGTTTGGCATTTAAGCCAGGGAATTCAAATTTTTTTCAATTTTTCGCAAAAAATTGTGATGTATCAAAAATGTGAAAAATGGCGGAAATTTTATTTTTTCTAAGTCATCCGAAAATGTATAGGGATCAATTAATTAGATAATTACCTACCCAAAACAGCACGAATCTTTGATTTGTGACCATTTTTGTCCAAGTTACAGCAAAAAAACAACAACAAAAAAATACTATTTTTTCCCAAAAACTCAGATTTTGATTTTTCGTTTAAAATCTTCAATTTTTTGGCCTAAACAATGCAAATAGTGGTCAGAATATGGATTGTCATACCTTCCCGAGTTCGTAGTCAAATTTCCTATCGATTGGCATTTAAACCTAGAAATAAAAATTTTTGTCAATTTTTCGCAAAAAATAGTGACTTAACCCCTTTTCAAAAATGTGAAAAATGGCGGAAACTTTATTTTTTCTAAATCATTCAAAATTATATAGGGATCAATTAATTAGATAGTTACCTACTCAAAACAGCACGAATCTTTGATTTGTGATCATTTTTTACCAAGTTACAGCAAAAAAACAACAACAAAAAACTACTATTTTTCCAAAAACTCCGATTTTGATTTTTCGACTTAAAATCTTCAATTTTTTGGCCTAAACAATGAAAATAGTGGCCAGAATATGGATTGTTATACCTTCCCGAGTTCGTAGTCAAATTTCCTATCGATTGGCATTTAAATCTAGAAATTAAAATTTTTGTCAATTTTTCGCAAAAAAATGTGATGTAACCCCTTATCAAAAATGTGAAAAATGGCGGAAATTTAATTTTTTTTAAATCATTCGAAATTGTATAGGGATCAATTAATAAGAAAGTTACCTACTCAAAACAGGCCGAATCTTTGATTTGTGACCATTTTTGGCCAAGTAACAGCAAAAAAACAACAACAGAAAACTACTATTTTTCCCAACAAATCTGATTTTGATTTTTCGTCTTAAAATCTTCAATTTTTTGGCCTAAACAATGCAAATAGTGGCCAGAATATGGATTGTCATACCTTCCCGAGTTCGTAGTCAAATTTCCTATCGATTGGCATTTAAATCTAGAAATTAAAATTTTTGTCAATTTTTCGCAAAAAAATGTGATGTAACCCCTTATCAAAAATGTGAAAAATGGCGGAAATTTAATTTTTTTTAAATCATTCGAAAATGTATAGGGATCAATTAATTAGATAGTTACCTACACAAAACAGCACGAATCTTTGATTTGCGACCATTTTTGGCCAAGTTACAGCAAAGAAACAACAAAAAAAACTACTATTTTTCGCAACAACTCAGATTTTGATTTTCCGCCGTAAAATCTTAAATTTTTTGGCCTAAACAATGCAAATAGTGGTTAGAATATAGATTGTCATACCTTCCCGAGTTCGTAATCAAATTTCCCATCGATTGGCATTTAAATCTGGAAATTAAAATTTTAGTCAATTTTTCGCAAAAAATTGTGAAAAATGACGGAAATTTTATTTTTTCTAAATCATCTGAAAATGTATAGGGATCAATTAATTAGATGGTAACCTACTCAAAACAGCACGAATCTTTGATTTGTGACAACAAAACACTACCATTTTTTCCCAAAAACTCAGATTTTGATTTTCCGCCGTAAAATCTCTTATTTTTTAAACAACTAATCTTTAAGGTGATCAGCAATGCGGCCATCAAGATGATGGGTGGCGAACTGGGCAGCAAGAAGCCGGTGCATCCGAACGACCATGTGAACAAGTCGCAGAGCTCCAACGACACCTTTCCCACGGCCATCCACATCTCGGTGGGCATGGAGCTGAACGAGCGGCTGGTTCCGGCGGTGACCCACCTGCGGGATGCCCTCAAATCGAAGTCGGACGAGTTCAAGGACATCATCAAGATCGGACGCACCCATCTGATGGACGCAGTGCCTCTGACGCTGGGCCAGGAGTTCAGTGGCTACACGCAGCAGTTGACCTATGGCCTGGACAGGATTAAGGGCTGCTTGCCGAGGGTCTACGAGCTGGCCCTGGGCGGCACTGCGGTGGGGACGGGCCTGAATACCCACAAGGGATTCGCCGAGAAGGTGGCCAAGCGGATTGCCGAGCTCACCTGCCTGCCCTTCGTGACGGCCCCGAATAAGTTCGAGGCTCTGGCCGCCAGGGATGCCATGGTGGAGGTCCACGGAGTGCTCAATACCATCGCTGTTAGCCTGATGAAGATTGCCAACGATATCCGGCTGCTGGGATCGGGTCCACGTTGCGGATTGGGCGAGCTGATGCTGCCGGAGAACGAGCCAGGTAGCTCCATCATGCCCGGCAAGGTGAATCCCACGCAGTGCGAATCGATGACCATGCTGTGTGCCCAGGTGATGGGCAACCAGGTGGCCGTCACCATCGGCGGCTCCAACGGGCACTTTGAGCTGAACGTGTTTAAGCCGCTGATAGTATCGAATGTCCTTCGCTCCATAAGGCTTTTAGGTGGTTATACAATACAGTTTTTTAGCTATATTTATCTTGATAAATCCACTCTTTTCAGCCGATGGCAGCATGACCTTCAGCAAGAACTGCGTGGAGGGACTGCAGGCCAACAAGGAGATGATCGACAAGATCATGAACGATTCCCTGATGCTGGTCACCGCCCTGAATCCCCACATCGGCTACGATAAGGCCGCCCAGATCGCGAAGACGGCGCACAAGAATAAGACGACCCTGAAGGAGGAGGCCTTGAAAACGGGCATCACCGAGGAGCAGTTCAAGGAGTGGGTCAATCCCAAGGAGATGCTGGGGCCCAAGTGATCCTAGTCTTATAAATATATATAGTTTCAATCAATGTTGTCAGTTAAAAGTAATAAATTCATCATGTATAGTGTTTATCAAAACGAAAACTTAAAACAAAAAGTTTTCAAAATTAAGAAATGGTTCGAGTCTCAGCTAACCGCTCTTCCGGTTTGGATCACAGCTATCGATTTTTTAAACCGAAATATATCGCAAATCGTAACGGTCACACTGGCGCCTTTCTGTTTTTAGCCATTTCTTTGTTTTTATCGTAAATTCCAGCGTAATTAGCTGCTGTTTAATAGCGGAAAATAAACCTAAAAAACAGATAAACAATTGTTAACTTTGGTGGCCTTTTTAGTGGTCGAAAAAAGTTTTAGCTGGCAGCGATTATCTAACGACAAAATCGAAACGAAACGAGCGGTGCAGTAGTAGGCGGAGATAATAAATGTAAGGCAGCCAGGCAAGTTGGCTTCTGCGTAAATTATCCGTTCCGTCCAGTTAAAAAAAGAGCAAAATCTAGACAGCCCACACAGGAATCGAAAGGCGGTATAACTTTGGAGTCAGAGGAAAACAACCATTTCGATTTGCGGATTTTGCCTTGCACTTGCACCCTGCCACCCACTCCTCCCCCTGCAACACCCACTTGCACCACCACCCACAAGCAAAAAATAAAATATATTTACGACGCAAAAACAAAACAATCGAATCGGGGGACCAGCTGTTTTGTTATCGAACCTCACTATCGGCGCTATCGATCTCACACATGAGCAACGTTGGCGGAGAAGAAGAAGCAGCAGCAGCAAGAAACCTAAAAAAATAACGTAATTTAATATTTAAACACAAAATGATGGCAAAGCACGCATTTTAGCCTGTTTTTCAGTTACAGGCACTGGTAGCCGAGGTCTTTGTGGGCCGAAAGATGTCTGTGAGACTGCTGACCGTGCGACTGATCAAACATGGTCGCTACATTTTGCGCAGCTACTGTAAACGTGATATACACGCCAACATTTTGGACCAGAATCAATTGAAGACAAGAAGCAAGCGAGGCTTTCCCCTACCCTCCTCCGCCGCCCATGTGCTGCGGGTAACTATCAGTGAACCCATTTTGGTATCGTAATCCCACTTAACGCACGTCCAATCCCCGCCAGACAACGCCCCAGCAGGCGGCCAAGTCGGTAGTCAATGTAGTGCCCCGCACAGGCACCACTAACCCGGCGGGCACGCCGTTGAGCGGCAGCACCAGCTCCTCCAGCGGCCTCTTCCGCGTGGGCCAGCATGCCCGCAAACTCTTCATCGACAACATCCTCAGCCGGGTGACCACCACCTACTCGGAGGATCTGCGCCAGCGGGCCACCCGCCGGCTCTTCTTCGGCGATTCGGCTCCATTCTTCGCCCTGATCGGCGTTAGCCTGGCCTCCGGCGCCGGCGTCCTGAGCAAGGAGGACGAACTGGAGGGCGTGTGCTGGGAGATTCGCGAGGCCGCCGGCCGACTGCAGAGCGCCTGGAACCAGGACGACATCTCCGAGACGCTGGACAGCAAGTTCAGCATCGATGACCTGGAGATCGGGCCACCCATTGCCAAAGGTTGCGCCGCTGTCGTCTATGCGGCGGGCTTTAAGAAGGATGGCGCTGGACAGGCTGCAGACATACCCAGCCATTCGTCTGACCTGGAGACGCCTCAGGCCAGCCCAGCCTTTGCTCCGAACAGCTGGAGTGCCCACGAGATGATGTCGCCGCTGCAGAATATGTCGCGATTTGTCCACAACTTTGGCGGCTCCGTCGACAATATCTTTCACTACAGCCAGCCCTCGGCGGCGAGTGATTTTGTGGGCGCCCAGGAGAGGGAGCAGGAGCAGCAGCAGCAGCTGGACCAGGATCCCAAAAGCAGTGCCTTCAATGTGGTAAATAAAATAAACACACATATGTAACCTTATTAATCCTCTTGTTTTGCAGAACTCCCCGGGGAGTTCGAACAGCTCGGTGGACAGTTATCCGCTGGCTCTGAAGATGATGTTCAACTACGACATCCAGAGCAACGCCCTGTCCATCCTGCGCGCCATGTACAAGGAGACGGTGCCAGCCCGCCAGCGGGGCATGAACGAGGCCTCCGACGAGTGGGAGCGCCTGCTGCAGAACCAAACGGTCGCCCTGCCGCCGCATCCCAATATCGTGTGCATGTTCGGCTTCTTTTGCGACGAGGTGCGCAACTTTCCCGACGGCCACCTCTTGTACCCGGTGGCCCAGCCGCAGAGGATCAATCCGCAGGGCTATGGCCGCAACATGTCGTTGTATCTGCTGATGAAGCGCTACGATCACAGTCTGCGCGGCCTGTTGGACAGCCAGGAGCTGGACACGCGCACCCGCATCCTGCTGCTGGCGCAAATGCTCGAGGCCGTCAACCATCTGAGTCGTCATGGGGTGGCCCATCGGGATCTCAAGTCGGACAATGTGCTCATCGAGCTGCAGGACGACGCCTCGCCGGTGCTGGTGCTCTCGGACTTTGGCTGCTGCCTGGCGGACAAGGTGCACGGCCTGCGGCTGCCGTACGTCTCGCACGACGTCGACAAGGGCGGCAATGCGGCGCTGATGGCGCCGGAGATCTTCAATACGATGCCCGGTCCCTTTGCCGTCCTCAATTACGGCAAGGCGGATCTGTGGGCCTGCGGAGCGCTGGCCTACGAGATCTTCGGCAGCCGCAATCCCTTTTATTCGAGCAGCGGCGGCCTGGCCCGCGAACGCGGAGAGCTGACGCTGTCGCTGCGGAACAGCGACTACCGGCAGGAGCAGCTGCCGCCGATGAGCGACGCCTGCCCGCCGCTGCTGCAGCAGCTGGTCCACAACATCCTCAATCCCAACCCGTCGAAGCGGGTCAGTCCGGATATTGCGGCGAATGTGGTGCAGCTGTTCCTGTGGGCCCCCTCCAATTGGCTCAAGGCGGGCGGCATGCCCAACAGCTCCGAGGTGGGTGGAGATTAGCCAGTTACCTGTGTTGCAGCTTACTTATCGAACTATCCCGTTTGCAGATCCTCCAGTGGCTGCTCTCGCTGACCACCAAGATTATGTGCGAGGGTCGTCCGCAGCTGGGCGCCGGTCTGATGCCAGTGGCTGCCGCGGGCAGACGCGCCTACGTGGAGTACCTGCTCATCTGCAGCTTCCTGGCACGCGCCCGCCTGCGCCGCATCCGCGGTGCCCTCAACTGGATCCAGAATGCGGTGGCGTAGGCGGTCTGTATATCTACTTGTTACTCTGAGAAAATCAAATGGAAAAGCGTGTGATACCTATATTTTACATATGTATTTATAAAACAAATCAAAATTAACCGCATGCTCTCCGCGACCCTTGACTATTCATCCTGGAATCGCAGCAGTTGCTGGCTGAGCATCTGCTCCTCGGCCAGTGCGGCCTCGTACTCGCTGAGCAGCCGCAGGATGGCCTCGTTCCTGGCCAGAGACACAGCCTGGGCGGCTGCTTCGGGGTCATCCCTCATGTCGCTCATCAGGGTCTCGACAATTTGGTCCATCTCCTCGATGTTCCTAAGCGCCTGATCTATGCGTTCATCGCGATTTATGCCCAGCTTGGGGGTTTGGTTCGGTTGAGGATGCTGGGGAGGATTAGATGAGCGATATGTAATGACTTGGCTAAACATACTTAATTTCAAATTACCATGACTAAAATTCCTGTCAAATTCTTTTGAAATTCGCAAATTCGAATGTTTTTTTTACTGTACGCGCATAGCGATAACGATTGTTCTGCCAGGGCTTCAGTAATCGATTGCCTGCCAGGGATGGCGGAATTTCGAAAGTAATTTTGGAATATTGAGGGGATTCCCTAAACTGTTGAATTGCTGAATTGTTGAATTTTGGTCAGCTGTTAATCAGCTGTTCCATACAAAATCAAGTTTCAGAAATTTCAGCACTTCAACAACCTCGAGGCTGTTGAAAATTTTGTTGGATCGTTGAAAACCAGAGCTGTCATCTTTTTTGTCAAAAGTCATGGCAACTCTGTCACATTTTAGTATCACCAGTACGCCATATTTACTTAAAAATCAATTTAGACAGCTTATTCTTACTTTGCTAACAATTTTAAACAGTAACTAACTATAAAAAATCAAATTTTAGGTGTTTAAAATTGCATGACACTTTTCAACAAATAACAGCTGTTTGAAAATTCAACAGGAACCATTTAGGGTCGTTCACTTAATTGTTGAAATTTCCTGTTGAATTTTCAACAATTCAACAGTTTAGGGAATCCCCTCATTATTTAAAAAAAAATATATTTGTTCACATAATTAGATTAGAATAATGTATTTAAACTTTCAGACTATTTATTAATATTTTTATATAAAAGATTTAGAGAAATAGAAAATTTTCTGTTAATATTATTAACATTTATTTACAAATTCTACTTTTTTTACATTTTAGTTTTATTTAAACAAATCAGTTTCAAAAACAATTATTTTTAAATCTATACCTATATCAATTTAATGTATGAAAAATGCCAATTCATTTGCTAATCTCCACGCGACTGACGCACAACTTGTGGTCGTAGAAGGAACAGGTGGCCATGGTCAAGGAGCCGTCGTCCTTGCTCCGAAACGGAGCCCAATCGGCGCCATAGCAGATGCTCTTGTGCTCCTCATAGGCGCCCAGCAGACTCAAGCCGGGAGCACTGGCGTCCAGCTGCACCACACTAAAGTTGGTGTACATGCAGGCGGCCAGGAGGAGATCGGTGTCCAGGGGATGCGGTTTCAGCCGCCAGATGCCTCCGCCCAAGTCCAATTCGGCCAGAGTTCGCTTCATCGAACGGGTGTCGAACAGACGCAGCTGCTCATCGTAGCTACCCGTGAGCAGATGGTGCTCGTGCCTCGGATGACTTAGCAGGCAGGTCACGCCGGCCATGTGCGCCCGGTTTGTCCAGGCGCGCTGCTCCGTGCGCAAATCGTGGGCCATCAACAGCATATCGTCGCCACCGCTGTACAGAAGGTGCGGTGACCAGCGATCGAAGGCGCAGGTCCAGGCTTCGAAGCCATGCGATGACCACGAACGCTCCCGGACAACCTCACCCATTGGAGAGTACCCAAGTAGATGCAGGCCGCCCTTGGAATCCGAGATGGCCAGCTGAATCGGCTGATCCTGCCCCGCATTCTGCCGCCAGTCAAGAGCCAGAGCCAAGGGCGGTGACTCCTCCTCCTCCTCCTCCGCCAGGCAAAAGCACGTGCGCTTCTCCAGCTTCTGCTCATCCCGTAGGAATTCATAGATTTCCAGCTGACCCAGCGAGTTGACCGTGGCCAAGTTGGGATGTCCATCATCACTGCAGGCTGGCAGCCACTTCATGTCCAGTATGGCCGCCGTTTCGATGCACTGCAGCCGCTCCAGGCTGGATTTCGAGTCCACAAAGTGGTACAAGTAAACGCGACCCTTGCGCGGACACTTGGGTGACGCCTTCTCCGCCGCCTCCTCCTCCTCCTGGACCAGCTGATAGGTACCGCAGGCAAAGAAGCCCTCATCCGGATCATCCTGGGGCAGGAACTCCACGGAATCCGCCGAGTATTCCGTGTCCTCGCTGTGGAGCGTTGTAAACATGATGGCAGTCGTCTATCGATAATTATCGGCCACAGTCGATAGCTGCCAGGGCGGCTGCTTCTTCTTCTGCCTACAGCTGCCCGCCAATCGACCGTTGCTCTTTGATCTCTTATTAGATTTATTTGTTATTTTCGCTTTTTTTTGCTAATTTAAAAAATTAATAGTTAATACATACAACTACTTAGTGCTCTGTTTACGCGCTACATATTCTTGATTAGGTTTAGTTGATCTCGTCCCTCGTTCGTAGTTGTTAGCTGCAAATTTCCTCGACTTTTCAGTGGTTTTCAGGGGCGTCACAGTGTTTCGTTATCTTAGGAGGCTTTGGGGGCTTGGGGGCTTTCCGGAGGGCTGCCAGGCATCCTTCTTATTGCACTTGATCCTTGATCTCCGCTCACTCTCCTTCCACTTTTTACAAAATCTATCTTTCAAGTACGTCGCGTCACATATTAAAAAACATATTTAAAAAAAAACTCTTATTGATAACTATAGACACTCCCTACACTCTCTGTTTGCAGATCTCATCTCTCAATCGTGTGTGCGTCCAACGCCCGACGAAGTTCTTGGTTTCTCGGCGGGATTCGGGATGGCCTGGCCACCACCCTAGTCCACTAATCCCCTCTAGCGATTGCTGCTGCGACTGTGACGCCTCCGCGATCCTCATTTGGTCTTCATCACAATGATTGGCTCGAGTATCTTCAGCATGTCATTGTTTTCGGGTGCTCCGGTTCCGTTGCCTCCGCCAGAGCCAGGAGCTCCTCCTCCGCCGCCGGCCACCTGCAGTTTGCTGAATCCGGCATGTGACTGCTGCTGCTGCTGCTGCTGCTGGTGGAGCTGCTGCTGCTGGTGCTGACTGATGGTCACCAGGCGGTGCTGCTGGTTCAGCACAATCGCCTCGTGATGCGGATGCTGCACCAACTGCTGCTGCTGCTGCAGGCTGCCGGCAATCTGCTGCAGCTCGTGGTGCTGCAGCTGCAGCGGCGGCAGCTCGTGCTCGTGGTCATTGGAGCCATCGCCGACGCCGCCCGGCGAGTCGTCGTCGTCGTCGTCCGCCTTGACCACCGTAACGAAGCCGCCGTCGCTGCCCGTGCCGGTGACCGAAACGGCCTCGCTCTCGTACAACTGCTGCTCGGCGCTGGTGTCCTCGTCCTCGTCCTCGTCCTCCTCCTCGGTCTTGGCCCGGAACTCGGTGCTGGTGGCACTGCTGCTGCGCGGCGTGTGGCTGCGCATGCGCCGCATTCGCGCATACTCGGCCTGCTTGGACAGACGCTCCTTGCGCTCGTCCGTGTTCTCGGTGGCCCGGATCTGCGCCCGCTTCAGGCGCGCCCGCTCGCTGAGCTTCTGGAGCCGCGTGGCCCGCTGCTCGGGCGTCTCGTTCGCCCGCACGGCCCGCTGGTGGGCGGCCATCTTGTCCAGCCGCAGGCGCTTCTCCTCCTCCGTCTCGTACTTGTTGGCCCCGCTGCGCCGCGGCGTCGTCATCGTCACCGGCGTTCGACTGTCGCCATCGGCCGTGGAATGTACATGAATCTGGCCGAGCTCCGTCGTCTGCGATGAGAGCGGCCTGCCGCGACGCGGAGTGCTGGTGGCCAGCTGCGGAGCCGCCAGCATCTGGTTGAGCTCCTGCTCCAGCAGGCTGTTCACCTTCAGCTGATCCTCGCTGGCCAGCGGATTCTTGCGCGGCCTGCCCCGGCCCACAGTGCTGGTGGCGCTGACAATCTGCGGCGATGGCGCCACCGTCGCCTGCTCCTGCTGACCCAATCCCGTGACTGTTAGCGTGGGATTCGCCGCCAGGATGTTGTACTGGCCACCGGAGGGACTGTTGGCGCCGCCACTGGCGTTGGCGAAGTTGACCGGCGTGAAGGGCGGCGGCACCGGGTTCGGTCCGATGCCAATCTGGAAGCCATTGTGATACATCGGATAGTAGGCGGTGGTGGTGGTGCCGCCGGCTCCGGTCGTCGTCCCGGCCGTCACGACGCCCACGTGGCCGCCGGTGGTGCTGTTGCCGCCGCTGCTCGTCGTGTTCGGGAAGGTGGCCAGGTAGGGGAACTGGTTGTACAGCTGCTGCGCCTGCCCGGGCGTCGCCTTGAGCAGCTTCTGCTCGCCGCTGGCCGTGGTCACGATCACCTTGGTCTCGTTGTGGCCCAGACTAACAGACCCGCTGTTATCCGATCCCGGAGCATCGCCGTCCGACTGCAAGAAGGGTAGAGGAGATGGGAAAGCCAACGGGTGAGTCGGTTTGGTTTGGGCGGGTTATGGGTTATGGGTTATATTTTGATTTTTTTAAATATTGATCAACTTACTGGATTTATTTTGAAAAATATTTAAATTCGCAAAAAGTTGTTAAAATTTAGAAATTTATATTATCAATTATAATGTTTATACTTTTAAAAATAAATCCAGTTCGTTAGTTATTTTGTTTATATTTACTCCAAAAGGTCACAGAAATCTTCAGTAAATAAACTATGTGTTTAATTTTTTTTTTCAAAAATAATTAACCATAGAATTGCTATTCATAGGATTTAAATGGGTTTATACTATCAAATTTATAGATCGGTTTTAGGAAATTAATTAACTGACTGGATTAATTTTGAAAAATATTTAAATTCACAAAAAGTTGTTAAAATTTAGAAATTTAAACTTTCAATTATAATTTTTATTCTTTTTAAAATAAATCCAGTTAGTGAATAAATTATAGAAAATATCAGCTTAATTCTTTATCAAAAATAATTTAATATAGAATAGCTGTGTATTTAAAAATTTAAAATGGGTTGATAGATCGGTTTTTAAAAATTAATTAACTGATTGGATTAATTTTGAAAAATATTTAATTTACAAAAAGTCGTTAAAATTTAGAATTTTTTTTCAATTATAATTTGTATACTTTTTAAAATAAATTCAGTTAGTTAGTTTTTTTTTATTTCTCTAAGGGGAGAAATCTCTGGTAAATTATAGAAAATATCTGCTTAATTTGTTTTCAAAAATAATTTTATATAGAATAGCTATTTATGGGATTTAAAATGGGTTTATAGATCGGTTTTTGAAAAGAAGCGAGTGCGTGCGATAGAGTGAAAGAGATAAAAGAGTACACACACACACACACCGGCACTGATTTTTTTGCGAATTAAAACTACTTTTTTGTTTGTTTCTTGTTGGTAAAAGTTTCTTAATTTGTTCTTAATTTGTTCTCTTCGCTTTCAACATTTACATGACTACATAATATCTACACTAAAATGGTTAGATCATTTAATTCTTTCCAAAATAACTAAAGTATTACAAACAAACCAACAGTAACAAAAACATAAATAAAAAAGGAAACGAGTTTTCTTTCAGCAAATGGAGGTGGTAAAAAGCTTTCTTCAGTTAAGGAACAAACAAAAAAATGTCCATCAGCCGTTTCTTCTTCTTCCCATTTCCATTGACTTTTTGGCGGGAATAATAAGAATTCTACATTTTCAAAAATCCTATTTTCATTTTCCTTTCGAGGCAGTTGATTTCTTCAACTGCAAGGAAAATATTTAAAGTTTATGGGTATTTGCAAATTTTGATATTTTACCAGTGCTACGAATTTGCTTTCGACTCCAAACTTCTCTGCAATTGCAAGAATCATTTAGGGTTATTATTATTAAACAACTTTACAAACCAATCAAAAATGGCATTTAAAATTTTTTAAACATTTTCAATATTTACAAATTTTGAAAATGATCTAAAATCGATTAATCGAAATGCATTTTTGTAAGTAAATAGGGGTTATTATTATCAAACAACTTTACAAACCAATCAAAAATGGCATTTAAAATTTTTGAAACATTTTCAATATTTACATATTTTGAAAATGGTCTAAAATCGATTAGTATGTATCAAACTACGTTGAAAAATGAGGAAATATTAAATAGGAAATATTAATTACATAGGATTCTCAATCAATAAAGTTGTGGACATATAAAAAAGGACTGTACTTCTGGTTGGTTAAAAGTTAAACGGAGCAGCGGCATATGAAATATTTGGGGATTTCACATATTTCGCATACTTAGCCGCTGCATCGTTTACAAACAGAATTCATGCGATAGAATGTGCACATCGGATGCCCTGGGGAATTTGGAAATTGGAGTGGGAAGTGGTTGGACAACCTCCGCTGCGCAACGGTGTGTGTGTTGCCATGGCTGCTTTAGCCCAACGATCTGATTCAGTGACCATTACACTCTCTCCCCGCTACGACTGCTGCATACGCACCTGAAGTTCCTGCTTCTTGGCGGCATACTTGTGCGGGTACAGCTCTAGCTGACCGCCGGCGATGCTGAAGTGGGGCACATGCGCCTGGAGCAGCTTGGCGGTGCCCTTGCCACCGTCATCGCCGTAGATCTGCTGCACAAAGATGCTGCCCGGCTCGGTGCCCTCGAGCAGGGCGGCCGTGACCTGCTGCTGCTGCTGCCCGGTGATGGTGTACCGCTGGTGCTGCTGCTGCTGCTGGAGCTGCTGCTGGGTGATCTGCTGCTGCTGCGGCGTCTGGGGCTCCTGCTTGAGCTGCATGGGCGGGCGCAGGGAGCCGGGGGCCAGGAACATGCCCGAGCCCATGTACTCCACCCCGGCGAGGGCCTGGTGCTGCTGGTAGGCGGCTGCCGTCACCAGGTGCTGCTGCTGGTCCTCCGTCGGCTGCGGGGTCCCGGCCTCGTCCGTTGTCGTCGCCGTCGTCGTCGCCGCGTTGTTGGCCGCCTGGTTTAGATTGATAGTGTGTTCGTTAGTACAATTGGCTGCCGCCGCTGCTGCGGCCGCTGCTGCAACAGCGAGCACCTGCTGCTGCTGCTGTTGTTGCTGCTGCTGCTGCTGATGTTGCTGCTGTTGCTGCTGCTGCTGTTGCTGGTGGTGGTGCTGCTGGTCCGTTGACGACGAGGAGGATGTCGGCGTTGAGACGACCACCGACGACGAACCACCGTGCACCACAACATGCTTCAGTATCTTCTTCTTTTCTCTGACCTTTTTGGCATAGTCGTTCAGCTTTCTCAGTCTTTCCTTGCGCTCCTCCGGCGACTCGTTCGCGATCCTCTGGCGCGCCCTGGCCGCCATCTCGGCCAGCCGCAGCTTCCGCTGGTCGTTCGTCTCGCTGGCCCGGTACATGCGCATCCTCTCGGCCAGCTTGGCCAGCCGCTTGGCCCTCTGGTCCGGCGACTCCATGGCGCGGCGCAGCCTCTGCCTGGCCGCATTCCTCACCAGCCGCATGGCCCGCTCTATGTCCGACTCGTTCTGCCGCCGCTGCCGATTGGCCTCCGCATTCCGGAGTAGTCGCTTGCGGTACTCGTCCTCGCTCTCGCGCTGCCGTCGCTCCCGCATCCTCTCAGCATTTCTGGCCAGACGGCGCTGGCGTGCCTCGGGACTCTCGTTCCACCGCTGCTGGTGGCCAGTGGTGGAGGCACCGGTGATCGAGGCGGAGCTGGCGCTGCTCGTGGGTCCCAGGGGAGTGGGCGGCTGCTGTTGCTGTTGCGACTGCTGTTGCTGCTGCTGCTGCTGCTGCTGCAACTGTTGCTGCTTCAGTGGGGTGTGGGCGTAGAGCTGGAGATGCTGCTGCTGGAACTGCAGTTGATCCTGTTGCTGCTGGTGGAGATGCTGCTGCTGCTGTTGGAACTGTTGCTGCTGTTGATGCTGCTGCTGCTGCTGTTGGTGTTGCTGCTGCACGTGTTGCTGCTGCTGCTGCTGCTGCTGTTGCAACTGCAACTGGTGATGCGAGGAGAGGGGTACCAACAATGCTGAGGGATGCTCGATGAGGAGGCGGGCATTGGAGCCATTGATGGCCAGCACATGGGTGGCGTACTGCTGCTGATCGAGTGAGGGCTCTATTTTTATCCCATTGGGATCTGGTTCCATATTCTTGGTCAAAAGCCGGGGGCAACAACAATCGAAATTGTCGTCTATCGGTGGCTTGGGGAGTAGTGTGTGTTGTAGTTGTACTTGTGGTTATCGAAAGGATGAGCGCAGTCCTTCCGATAGTTTCGATAACATCTAGGGGCCGCGCTCTCGCTCTTGCTCTCTCCCTCGCACTCTTGTGTTTGTTTTGTTTCGTTTCGAATATGCCCACAAGTTATATAAATATGTGCTGCTGAATATGTGTGTGCTGCTGCTGCTGCTGGCGCCGTTATTCCTCTCTCGCTCTCTCTCCCTCAGGCGGATTTTGCGGCGATCCGATCGCTAAATTTGATCAAATCGATCATTTCTTCTTGCTCTTTGATATGCGTTCTAGTTCCTTCCGCTGGGTGCTTTTTTCGCCAATTCGTGCGTTTTTTTAAAAAGCGTGCTTCTTCTTTCGAGTAAGTGACAATTGGCGCCGCCGCCGCGCTGCTGCTGCGCTGCCAATCGATTTTTCACATGATTATACACACACACCCATGCGGCACGCACACACACGCACTGCCAAACACACACACTCACACATACGCCGCCGCTGCGTGTACGTGTGTGCGAGTTTTTTTCCGCTCCTTATTTTGCTTTTCGCACAAACCTTAACCCTCTGTTATTTAGTTCCATTTAAGCGTTGTTTTTGCAGCCTTCGGTGGGTTAAGAGTGGAAGTGGAGTGGCGGCGCATCTATCGCTCGTAGCTGCCGACTTTGACTGAAAGTAGGGGATTTACCACACAGCTGGCGTATATCTTCCGCTTCCGACCGGATCGGATTGTCTTTGACTTGCACTTTATTTTGTTGGTTTTTCGCAAGCCGTGGCACTGTTCTTTTAATGGAATTTACTTAGTTTTATTTCAGTTGTTTTCATTTTCTTTTTTTTGTATTAATTCATCGTGTGGTTGAACAGCTATCGATGTATTTATCGAAGCGAGTTCCATCACTGTCTGGGTTTCGATAGGTATCGATAGGCGCATGCAAGGTAAACGCAAAAATTGGTTCTGCTCTTGGGTAAGATAACATCGATAACTTTATTTAACAGTTGGCTGTTAAGTTAACAGAAAGTTCACTGTAAAGTTTAAAATCTAAACTTTTTAAAATCAAATAAACGTAAAACCTTGACTTTTATTGAATAAAAATGACATAACTTGAATGTAGTGTAGTTTTATTATTGTATTATATGCTTGAAATAGTTTTGAAACCAAAAAGGGACTTTTATTTGGGATCAGTTCAAAATAGGATCCGAAGATCATCATCGAGTCTTGCAGGTGGTTTCCTTTATTTGTTAGCGGGAAAAATAAACTTAATCACGGGAGTGAGCTGAGCTTTCGGTTCCATCACATCGTGACTTTTTTTACCACCCCACATAAATTCATTTCCCGCCCATTTTCAAAGCGCAACTTTTAAAAATTGTGAATGCAACTTTATTCAAGTATATTCATTTTGTTATTCTCGTTTTTTTCGCTTGTTATGTTTCCTATTTTTGTTTCGCTTGGTGTTTTTTGTGTTTCTTGTTGTTGTGTGTTGTTATTGTTAGTGTACACGAATATTACAATACACAAAAATGTATCTCAATCTTAAGTCTTAAGGCAAAAACAATTGATAAACGTATTTAGACAGGAGAAAAACAATTTGAAATTTCGACTAGAACTTAATGGTTACTCTTTATTAATAATAATTAGCATAATATATATAGGTATAAATATATATCATGTCTTGCATCCGTCTAAGGACATGGGCGTGGGATAAGGGGTGATAGGTTGATAAGGGGATAAGGATAAGGATAAGGAAGGTGGGTGGAAGGATTGCGTGCTATAACAAATATTGCGTTATGTGCCTGGCAACGGGATCATGTGTGTATGCTCCAAATACATATATGTGTATATAATATATACACACATGTGTGGGGGCTGCCGCGTGTGTACATATATCCCTATGTGAGTGGCGTTGTCCGTTTTGGGTTACATGCTTTTACCAACTACACACACACATGGGGGTTGATTGTCGCCAGGGTGCCTCAGTTGTTTTGGGAAAAAATACCAATAGATTTTCGGCCATCATGTTGTAGCGCAAGTTTCGCCCGAGGATTTGCTGGAAAGGCACTTGTTGCCTCGTCCATTTGCGAATTTCATTTGGGTTTTGGTTTTTGGTTGGTATTCCTCAGTCGTTTTGCGATTTTGTATTTACAGTGAGTCACCCTGGCGTTGTAAGCTTCCTTTTTGGGTGAGGGGAGGGGGAGGGTGGAAAGGGGGGTGCCCTTTTTGGGGGGCTCTATATGTGTGTGCTATGACTATGCTAGTACATGTGTGTGTGTGTTTGTGTGTCGTGTGTGTATACATACATATCGTACGAATATAATGCATGCACTATAAAAATACTTTACTTTATGATTACTTTACGTTGCTCCTCCTCATCCGATCTTCTTGTTAAAGTTAAACTTAAAAAAAAAATTGCCTGGCTTTAATCCTAGAGTGCCTGCTGCCCATTATTCATCAGCTAATCCTGGTCATCCGACTGGTTTTCCTCCGATTTCTCTGTTATGGCCTGTATACAATATATATTATTTATATGTTCCTCGAACGATTCTCCGATCCTGGCCAGCTTTTTCGCCGGAGAGCCAGCTCCAAAAGGTTTCGGGATCAAGGATCCTGATCCTCCGTTTCCATTTCCGCTTCCGTTTCCATTTCATCTTCCCTCTCGCTTAGTAACCCTTGAGCCTGTCGGCCAGCGGCGGCTTGATGACCTTGGGCGCACTGGCCCTGGCCACCCGCATCCGCTCGGCGGCCTTCGCCAGCCGCTTCTTGCGCTCGTCGCTCGTCTCCGAGGCGCGTCGCAGTCGCTGCCGCGCCGCGTTCTTCATCAGTCTTAGGGTTCTTTGTACTTCCGTTTCGTTCTGGCGCCGCACCCGATTCGCCTCCGCATTCTTGGCCAGGCGCACCCGGTACTCGGCCTCCGACTCCTTGGCCCTCTTGTCCCGCATCCGGGCGGCGTTCCTCTCCAGCCGCCGCTCCCTGGCCTCGATGGACTCGTTGCTCCTTCTGCGCGCCGCCTTCTGGGCCCTCGAGGACTGCTGTGTGCCCGCCGACTGCTGCTGCTGCTGGCCGCCGCTGCTGAGATGCGGCACGCCAAGACTGGCCAGGCCGGGAATGCCACCGAGTTGGCTGGATTCGACCACCACGCCAGCGGACAAATGGTGATGCAGGGGATGCTGCTGCTGCTGCTGCTGTTGGAGGACCTCCTGGTGCTGCTGCTGCTGGTGGGGATTACCCTGCTGCTGCTGCTGCTGCTGGGGGAAGCTGTTCTCAGAGGCACTGGCTGCCGGCGTTCCAGATCCCGTTCCCGAACCCGCCGCTACGGCTGCCGAGGAGGAGGAGGAGGTGACCACCGAGGAGGCAACGGCCGCCGCCGCCGCCGCCGAACTGGTGTAGTTGTTGTACTCTAGGAGCCCCCGGTTGCCCGGGTAGAGGGCATGGTGCATGGGACTCTCATAGCTGAGATACTCCGGCTTGATGAAGAACGGGTCGCGGGCGGTGAGCGGGGCCGTCGGCGAGTTGAGGAAGTAGAGGCGACTGTGGTGCTCGGTGGTAATGCTCCCTCCGCCACCCACACCCGCGGACATCGGGGGATATTTGTGCGCCCGCTAAGCGACTCGACTTTGGGATCCGTTTGTGGTTGGGTTGGGTCTGGCCTGGTTATCCCTGCGATCCTGCGACAGCTCCTTTTCCCGCGCACCGGGTTTTAACACAATTAACTGGCCTGGGCAAAAAAAATGTGGCGAGTAAACAACAAAAGCGACATAACTAATCAATATGAAAAAAGCTGCAAATGGTCTGGTCCGCGAAAGCTCCAATTGGGTTTTTGCCGAAAAGCTCTTCGCAACACTGGCGAATGTTATGGCCGTCGAATTAGGAACTGTGGGAAACGGAACACGGGGGCGCCAAACCCGAGACTGGAACCACTGGGCACCTAGGACACGAACCCTTGCCATTAACCCCATAGGTGCAATGGTAATTTTTTTTATTTCGTTCCCCAAAACTTGGGGAATACAAAAACAGCCCCACGTTTCAAATTCCACTATTCCCCTTTCGTTGCACTGGAGCCCTAAGCGCTTCTCAACACTCCAGGAATTTGAATATTTTTTTAAAACTTTTTATACATATAATCTTATAAATATTTCAAACATAATTTCTTCAGGTCTAAAACGGTAAGATTTTAATTCCAGTTACAAAACGCGTTTGTAAGTTAATTTTTCACAATTAACTAGATTATTAAAAGGCTCTTAACAATACAATTAAAGAATTATTTATTACTGTTTCTATGACTTTGTTGTTACCTTTAATTTTGTTAACAAACATTTCGTTATTTACTTTTTATGTCATGAACATTTACTAATAAAATCAGTTGTTCTTTCGTCAATAATAAAACTTTATATTTAAAATGTAATCTCAAAAATAAATAAGCGATTATTTCTAGCTGCTTACAACACAGTGATTTATGTTTTTTAATTATTGTAATATCAGTAGATACATACAAACATACATACCTAGTTTAACATATATTTTCATAGCCACAACGTTTTGTTAATTGTTAATTTTTCTATGTACATTGTACATAGAAGACTCTGTTAATCTGTATTAAGCGTTTGAATTAAAATGTCCTTTTGAACCAATCGATGTATCGTGACACGAGCGGCGATGTTGTTTCACGGGCGCATCTCCAATACAGTCTTGATTCCATAACAGGAATTTCTTGAAAATGTTTATGAAAATATGACAGTTGTTAATCTTACATATGAATAAATGATCCAATGCTTTCAACTAAATAAACAGTGTTAAATGTAAAAAAAACTAAATATATGTATATTTAACCACTACCACTCGAACTATGTTCGTGCCAACGAAGTTCGACTGCAGAGTGAATGGCTGGTGCTCGTGCTGGTGGGAATGCCATGTTGTACCGCATTTTTGTTTTGGTTCTCGACGTGAACGGACGTGTGTGCTCGTGTGATGCGGCGCCAGTTGGCAGGTACGGTACAGGTAGCGTAGTTTACCTTTGCCGCTCTACAAAAGTCAAATAACAATAATAGCAACAACGACGGCGATAATCGCAGCAACAGCAACGACAACAACAACAACAACGACAATTGCAACAATAGGCGCATTCTATTCTTAATTGTGTTTACCTTTGATTGTCATTCGCCAGCGTTACATACACAGACTCACAGAGATAAACATACATTTTATAACTGCGATTTGACTGCGTGCGTGTGTCGTCGCGTCTCCGCTCTCCCCCCGCCCCCTCCTTTTTGTTTGTTTGTTTTTGGTTCTTGTTCTCTCGGGTTTTCCTTCAATTGGAATGTGCAGCGAAAAGAAGAAAAGCCAAGCGCAAAGAAAAGAAAAGCTAAAGCAAAGCTAAAGCAAAGAACAAATCAAATCAGAGCAACGGTATTAAAATTTATATAAGCAGTAACATAATTTACTATTCTCACAAACACACACATCGACGACCACAGACATTCAAGGCAACTACTTTAAAAAAAGCAGTAATAAATACAATTTTACACATTCACATTCCATTTTGATTCTGTTGTGTGTGAAAAACTTATAAGAGAAAAACAACAAAAACAACACAAACCAACGGCAAATAACAAAAAGTATCAACAGCAACGCAAAAATAACAACAACAACAACGGTGAGCAGCATAGCAAAGCAGCGAAGTCAACGTCAAAACCGAAGAAGAAGAAGCAAGATAAATACATAGCAATTTCGACTAAATAAAGGTATGTGCGACGACGATACGATTTACTTGACTTTATTATTACTATACTATTCGCTAGAGCAAGAGCGAGAGAGAGAGCATACATGCATACACTACATACAATCAGAGGCAAACACACAGGCACACATATTTCATTATTAGTTTAACTCTTCAATTTATTATTGTTATTATTGCTATTGCCCTGTATCCCTGTCCCGCTCGCACGCTCCTTGTGCTCCCCTTTTTGGCTCTCCTTGCGCCGCTCTCTCTATTGCTCTCTCGCTCTCCGCCTCCCTGTCATTTTCTCTCATTTTTCTTGGCCCTCTCTTTCTCCGCTAGTTCTTATTAAAATAGTTACGTTAAATCAGTGCGTTAACTTGTATTTGTGTGTATGTCTGCTGGTGTCCGTATGTATGTCGGTATCTGTGTATCTGTATGTCTAAAGATTACGTTTTTTTTTTACTTTTTGAATATGCCTACGAAAATGTTTAAGAAACCGAGAATGTGTGTGTTTATTGTTCTTTCGTATTTGATCACCCGCTTGATAAAATAGAGAAAAACAACAAGTCAGGTTAAAACGTCCGAAGTCTGTATGTTTTGTATCTGTAAGTGCCCTCGCATATGCACGTGTATGTGTGTGCGTTTGGATTGTACATAAATTGAATTAAGTGAAATTTTTGTTGTTGTTTTCGCCAGCGGAAATTTCTACACCGCATGTTCGTCGATCACTAAAAAATTGAACTAAAAATCAAACACGCACACGCATGCATAACGGTTATTCCGATAAGTTTTTACTTTGATGTTCGACAAATTCTGATTGGAATCTCGGCTGTTATGCAACATTTGTAGATGTAGAGCTCTCGAAAAGATCCCAAGTCTCGAAAATTAATTACATCCCCACATCGAGATTGCCGCATTAATGTTTTTACCATTAGTTTCGTTATATTTTTTGCACGTTTTATTTTATTCGGATTAAAGATCGTGAAAATGTTAAAATATGAATAGAAGAATAGAATTATTTTTTTGAATATTGTTACCTAATAATATTTATGTATATTTATTACATTACTTGAATGTTTTAGGGGGTATTCAATTTCGAATCTAATGCTCAGTATTTAGTTACATCGCCCCAGATTCCATGCTACATGACACTTGTTTGGGGCAAATTAAATTGTTCTCTGTACCATGTGAAATGTGGCTAATTGCTGTAGTAATATTCCATGTTATCTATGTATTATCTATGTAACAAAGAACTTCGAATGTATCTTTATAAATTAGCATTCAAGTTAAGTTTGCAAATAAATCGCAGTCTAATATTTTATTCTCTCTCAAAAGCTGCAGAAAAATGCGATAATTTGATATTCTGCCATTAAAAAGATAACAGATTCCTGTTTTATGCGAATCATGAGATGATCACCTACCCCTTTATTGTGATCCTGTGCCTGGTTTTGGCCCTTCCCTTTTTTTCTATAGCTGCCTAGCTGGCATTTGCAGAAAAAGAAGACAAAAACCCACTAGACGAGTGGAGCTGCACATATTTGTTAACATTACCATTACCATATCCCATTTCCAATTTCCAAGCTTGCTTCTCTGTGACTCAGAAACAACAACAGAGACAACAAGCAGAGCTTAAATAAAAACTGCAACAACAATAAGAAGAAACACACACCTATTTACAGCTGTGTTCAGGAGAATAGTAGTTCTTTTCAAACCATACACCTTTTAATACTATAAATAATGATGTTTATTGAGATTTGCAATAATTTTATATAAATTAAATTTTTTCAAAACTATTTAAATTTATTTGATTAATATTCAAATTGGTATTAAATTGCATTTTGAAGAATATGAAAAGAATACTATTATTGCGGACTTAGCTGTAAGGTGGTGTCACACACACACAGGTACACTCAAAGAAACAAAAAAAAAACAAAGAGTTGCCGATATGCATATGTAACTACTCGAGTATCATTAAATGCAGATCTCTATAAAAGCATAAAAAACGAAGTCGAAGCGGAGAAGTGACTTTTGAGTGCGGTTTTTGCTTTTTTATTCGTATCGTTTCGTTTCGTTACCAAGACACAAGCAGACAAGACACACAAGGCATACAGCCAACAACAATCCATAATAATCTTCCCGTAATTTATAGTCCAAGACAATTTATGTAATTTACAAATACCAAAAACGAAGGAGACGGCAAAAAAAAGAAACAAAAGACGATGAGAGCGAATGCAACTGCTGCAGCCAACTAACGATAATAACAATAACGAAAAAAAATATAATAAAAAGAGAGAAAAACACACGGTGGAAAAAAAACAACAAGGCAACACACACGGCAATAGCAATAAACAGCTACAGAAACAGCAACAACAATAGAGCAGCGCACTAAATAAACAATTCAACAAATTTGATCCGAGGCAAGCACACACACATAAAACTATACACACACACACACTCGACAATCATAGACAACTCACACGCACATAAAAATGCATATGAAGAAAAAATATGTAGGTATGTTTGAATAAAAAAAAATATATACGACAAATGTAAGTGCAGTAACAGAAATCAAAAGCAAAGGCAAAAGCAAAGAAAACGCAAAGACAGAGTGCAAAGTCAAATGTCGTTTAAGTTCCAAGTTTTTTCTTTTCTTTATTTGTTTTTGCTTCTCAAGTTTGGTGAACGCATAAAATACATAAGTAGTGTTGGACAATGTCCTAGAATTCGACTATGGGATACCCCCTCCCAGTGCAAATTTTGAAAGGATATGTATATATCACCAGATATAGCGATTTTAGCTTAAATCTCAAATCACGTTCTTTTTTTCGAGTATACTTTATCATGGCATATCATTTGGGTTATACAATAATAACTTACACTAACGTGTGCTAAAAACTGGTTTTATAGTCACTGCTTACAGAAAACTAAATATGTATCGATTTAGAACCTTTCATTTTTCCAATGCAAGATAATTAGAGAGACTTGCGGACTTTCAGGGAACACTATCCTCTGTCTTAAAATCTAAAATACATTTTCCAAGATTCTATGCTGATTAGGTGTAGTAACCAATCTACCCTTGGTACCCCTTATATCAGAATCGTCTATAAAAGTCTGTAGAAAATGTACAACTTGAACCCATAAACTCGCAAACTCACACACACACACACATGGAGACAGATGCTAGCTTGAATGTGGTAATTGCATTTATTGCACGTGCTCTTGCTATCTCCTTTGCACTTACCGCACCCCCGTCTCCCTCTCCCCCTCCCTCTCGCGCACTCAAGAGTCAAGCACAAAATGTAAGGCCATAAAAATATTTTTCAAGCTGTAAACTTTTCTATGCTGCACAGTTTCTTTTTCTTTTGGTTCTTGTTTTCTTTCTCCTTCTGTGGTTTTCCCGAGTACGGACCAAACCGCACCAAACGATCTCCCTCCTCCCGAACCACCCAAAACCGCCCCTCCTCTACCGAACTACAGGGTATCAATCAAGCGAGCTCTTGTGGTTGGAGGATTTCCACTGCCACAGCAATTCCCCTTGGGACTTATGTACGACTTACAAATGAGGTCAAAATAATAGTAACCCTGTTCTCATTGTCGATCCAATTTGCTGAATTTATATATTTAAATTCTTCCAGAAGAGTGTCAAAGTAATTCTTCTAAAAATATTATTCAATTGCTAACCACATTTGGGGGCTACAACCATAGACATTGGAGGTCGAAAGATCTTCGTTAGTTCTTTTTGAGATTCTACAGATTCTAGATCCCTTTATTTTCGGGAATGGATTCTTCTGGGTATCTCTTGGGCTCCTATTATTTTGTGCACATCTGTTTCTTTTTGCAACGCTGATATGGAGATGTGGAGAGAGAGGGCGCTGCATCTTTGATGCTTTTATGGGCAAGTTGCTGGATATGAAACTTGTCTATTGAGCGCGGCTGGTTCTTTCTTCTGGCTGGTTTCTTCTCGTTTCTGGGTTCGTGGTTCTTTCTCAGTTCTCCAGATTCCCAGTTCTCGGTTCTCTGTGGCTTATCTCTGGCCATTGCCAAGTTTTTCATCTAGTTTTTGGCCTGGCTTTTCCCCCGTCGCTCCCAGTTTTGATATTCCTGTTCTTCTCCGGTCCTCTGGTCTTCTCAAGCAGTTCCTTTTCTTCTCTCGGCACTCCCACCCGCCCACACGCATCTCCTTTTGTGGAAGCGGTCGGTTGACTTGGTTTAGGTTTTTGTTTTTGTTTTATTGTTGACTTAATATCCTCGCCGCTCTCCATCATCATCATCATTGCCGCAATCTTCATTATCAGAGCGAGCGTTTATTTGTTTTCTTTGAGCTTTTCTTTGTACGCATTCTTCTGGTCTTCTCGACTCTTCTGTTTCTTCAATTTCTTTTCTTTTTTCCCTCGAATTCTGTAGAAATTATAATTGCAATATTTATTCGGGTATTTCGGCGAAACGAAAACCTCAGCGTTTATCTAGGTTTCATTTCCGAGTATGTGAGCATTTAATATCGGGGCGTATATAGTAGTTGGGCCAATTGTTTACATAATCAGATAAACCTGATACCACCGGGTACCGGGTTGAGCTATCGATATCGAGCGACTATCGAAATTAATATCTCGTCAACTGACGGCGAAGAAACAACAAACAAACCGAACAAACAAACACATTCCAATCTTCTCTTATTTTTTCTTATTATTATGGTTGAACTTACAGATGTTTGTAAGTGTACATTTCCTCACACAGACAGAGGGGCGACTGTAATCACTCGTGTGTGTGTGCTAGTGAGTCTTCTTCCGGAGCTATTGTTATTGCAAGTACACGTAAAATTATTGTTCACGTCGCACATTGTCGTGAGTTTGTAATTACCAACCTCACCTCACCTCGATCTCCCACCTCTCTTCTTTTCCACCGACCACCGTTCATATGAGGTCTTAATATGCAGCACAGTGGTCGCTAGCTAAGTGAAATAACCCCATTTCATCTCTTTCAAATATTATTTTAAGATCTCAAATATATTCGACATGATGTAGGTGGAAATAGATAGTATTTCGTAACGATCAAATAGTAATTTAAGATCTCCAACATAATCGAAAATATCTAGTTATTTTCCCAGTTAATATATACAATATAATACCCCCTCTCTAAAAGTACCAGCTATAAAAATAATAAACACATCTGGAAATCGGGCCTTGCGATCAGTATATCATTATTTATTAATAGTGTGAGTTTCATCAACAAATTTCCACTTGTAAAGTCAGAAAACGAGTTAGTGTAAACAAGCACTCTGGACGACACTTCGTACTTATAGGAATGTTTTTGCTAACTTTAGATGAGCATTGTAGATTGGAATTGCTGGGATTTAATAACTCGAATCGAATATCTTTGATATGGGAGTATTTGGGAGCAATCACTGTGGTGATCACCGTATGCATGTTCATACATATGTCTGTGGGAGTTGTAGATACGAATAATGATATTCTTTTGGGGCCATTGCATAATCAGTGTAATCTCTTCAGTTTGCACCCCTCTTTTTTCCGCTTTCTTCTCGAACTCAAATGTCTTCCTCTTTTGCTCTCTATCTTTCTTTTGCCCCCCTTTCCCCAAACTGTTGCATGCAGGAGGCTCAAATCAATTATGAACACAGCAATTTGTTATGCAAGGCCATGGAAGGTTTTCTTGCACATTTTCCCCACTGCTCGGGGTTCTTGATCTGTGATCTTAAGAATGGGAAAAAAAGAATGCTGTTAAGCTGACAGAAGAATTGCCCGCTTCTTGTGTGCTTCTTTTATTATTTGGAATACTTTCTAAGTCAACGACAGCATTTAGAATTTATCTAGTACTTGCGCACACACGGCGCACGAAGAGCGATACATAAAAGTTTACTTTGTCATCGCGCGTTGTGTCTTCAATTCTTCTAGATGTGCTCCATCGTCTTCTTCAGCGTTCTTCTGCTTCTATTCTATTCTATACCATTCCATAGCCGTCCGCAAATATGCTCACAAATATTAAATTCTGTATGGTATGGTATGGTATGCTATGTCTGTATGTATAGTAAAAACCCACCATCGACCATACGCCACCCACCTCCCACCGCCCCCTTGTAAGTTGGGTCGTTCGTGTGCGGTGTATAAATTTTCTGTGGAACTGTACAATAGCTAAAATAATCATAAAAAAGAAATAACAAAGTTTTAAGTCTCACAGTGTGAGTGGAGGTAAACCAACAAGCAAAGCCAAAGGCAACCAAAACCAACACACATGTCTCTTTTCTCTGGGATATTATATGGGATAGTAAGTGTAAGTATAAGCAGTGCGTATTTGCTTTTCTCGACGCGACTTCTTGAATAGTTGTAGAGTAGAGTCGTTCAGTTCAGTTCAGTTGAGTTGAGTTGAGTTCGGTTCGGTTTCGAGTTCGCGTTCGTTGGGGTTCGTTTTAAGGTTCGTGTTGGGGCTCGCCTCGGTTCGTTTGGAGCTTCGTTTCTGTTTCTGCCTGCTCTACGAAATCCTCTCTCTCCTAGTCTCCTAGTCTTGTCTTGTGTGCAGAAACAGAAATCTCGAGTTTCTTGACTTTTCTGCCTGCTTTTCCGCTCGACTCTTACGCACTACCCACCTCCCCACCACCACCATCCTTCGCTCATAAGTAATAAGCATTTCGTTTGTTATAAAGTTTTTTTTTTTTTTTTTTTTTCTTGCTCCGTATTTCGTATATTTCCTCATACACATGTGTGTAAAACCGCGACGTTTCCCACCACCATACCAACATCACGCGCCTTTATATGGGTTCCATTTTATTTAATTTTTATTTTAAACTTTAAACAATGTCTGGCTCTGACTTGAAATGGTAATTGATAGATAGAGGTGGTGGCCAGAGGGGTAGCTCCATATGCGGGCCTCTTACAGACATGGAAACTATTCATATACACTCGAACTTCCATAATTCCAACCACCATCACCATCTGTCTCATAAAAATTCAAGTTTCTTTTAAAGATTATTTATGGAACGCAAACAAGTTTTGTTTCTCGAATTATTTGTAATAAAAAAAGTGGTTCCAGTTTTAATAGTATACAAGCGCTTTGACTTTGACATTTTTGTACTTTGAATTCGTTATAAAGTTACAGAATTAAATAAATATTTTAATAAAGCTTAAGCGAAGACATTCAAATATTACTTCAAGCCTATAAATATTAGTCTCCTTACAGAAACTCAAGTAGTACGTCGAACAGTATGCAATGAATTTTATAAACTGAGGTTTATTTATTTAATGATCTATAGATCTATAGATCCTTTAAAGGATATTCACAATTAAGATCTGAAACTACGTTTAAAATCTTACAAACTTCGTATTTCTTATGTTAAAGATACTTTGGTTGGAGTTATAGAAGTTCGACTGTGTTCATATCTAGCTATGCATTATGTTTCTTCAAGGAGTGAGTGGGGGAGGGGGAAGGGGTTTAGTACTCGTTGTACAAATATGTATTGCAAATTGCTTGGTCTTTTTACCAGTTCCAGTTTCCAGGTGCTGTCCCCCTCTCTCTTGCGCTCTCGCTCTCTGTGCATCATTATGCGAGAGCTTATTCTTGCTCTCTTTCCATGCAGATGGGGGGAAAAAGAGAGATCGCGCAGAAGATCAAAACAGAATTTCAATTTGCAAACTCATGTGCCTAGGATTCTTAAACCGTTTCCCCCCCGTGCTTTTTTTTTTTTTTTTGGATATGAATTTTTTGCAAAAAGTTCTCGGGAGAAGAAACTGGTTGAGATTTTTTGCATTCCGTTGCTGAACTTGAATTGCATTTGGAATTTGTTCGTAGTTCTCAGAGCTGTGTGTTCCACGCATTTTCCATTTCCGTTCGTTCACCTTGTTCTTTTCTAGTAGTTGTAAGGGGAGGGGGGTGGGGGATAGAGTTAAATGGAATGGTAACGTCGATAGTTCGATGACTTTTCGCCGCTGGCTTATCGATGACGCTGGTGATTTATTGATCGAGATGCGTTTATCGATGGAGCGAATATGGCAAACTGAAACTTAATTGCTCAACTAAATTACAGCAATTTTTCCCATTCCATAATGAGCGAAAGAGAGCGAGCATGAATTTATCGTACTTTGTGTGCTTTGTCTTCCGCCCTATCTCCTCTGTAGACCCCCTTTACCCCTAGCCCCCCTCATTCCCCCCCATTCCGAACTATTGTAGATATAAAGTTTTATTTCATTTCGTTTCGTTACGATTTTTGCTATTATTATTTGTTCGTGTCTCTCTGTCATTGTATCTGTGAGATACCCCTGTAACTGTGTGTGTGTGTATGAATGTTATTTTTTAGTTTCGACTTGTTTTCTTTTGTGTAATTTTATTTTTATATGTGCCTGTGTGTGTGTGTATCAAGTTCATAACTTTTGTATGGCGGCTACGACAGTAAGAATTGTTTTGTTGTTTTTGTTGAAATCCACACAATAAATATATGCATGTATGTTTGTGTGTACGGAACAGGCAAGGAGTATGTATGTTTGTATCCGTGTGCCATTGTGTTGTCTGTATGTTTTTTTTTATTTTTCACATTTATTTTCTAGTTTGCTCGCTCGTTGTTTTGTTAACTCTTATTTAGTTTTCTTTGCGTCTTGAGCGTTTCTCTGCCTTCGTAAGATACGTCTATGTGTATATTCTTTTTTTCCGTACCGTACACACATTTTTCGTTTATGCCCCATTATTAATAAATAGTTTTCTTGTTTCTGCTCTGCATTCCCATTTCAGTTTACCAAACGTCGTCGATACAATCGGAACGTTCCGTTCCTGCGTTTCTGTTTTTCCCGTACTGCGCGCGTTCTCCTTCCCGTTCGTTCCGCGCGCTCCTCTCTCGCGTGAGAGAGAGTGCTGCCACTTGTTGCCGGCTCGGCTTGGGGACTCCCTCTCTTCGTATTCCATCATTCCATCGAAATACGGATACGATAACTACCGATTGATCTGTTCGATCCACCCACTACTGGCGGAGATTTGGCAGCAGTAGAAGCCTGAACCATTGGAAGGCATGCAGTTGATGGCCAGCGGTTACTCCTGCAGCAGCTCCATCTCCTTCAGTTCCAGTTCCAGTTCCCTCCGTTCCAAACTCTCGCGATGGAGAGCGATGAGCAGCAGGAGGTTGTGGGCGGAAGTGCTCCGTTATGTCGCATCTGCATCACCACCCACCATCAGCAGCAGAACAACACCAACAACACCACAGCATCCCCAGCCAACCTGCCAATGATACCCATCTTCGGTGAGGATGCGCTCTGGCAGAAGATTACCACGCTGGCCAACGTCAAGGTGAGTGGAAAAAGCAAAAACCGAAAAGGGGAGCAATCCTAGCACTAAGAAGTCGGAACCGAATAGGTAGAATAGGTGGCAAGAAGAAGCGGGTGAACCGAAGGTCAAGAACTGCAGACAATCTTACAGTGGTCACTCGACAAATAAAACATACAGTCGAACATTTTAATATCTAGCACCTAATAATTTACATATTATATTTAATTTTCTAAAAAAAAACAACACAAAAATTATAGTTCAAGATACAAGATACATTAAATAATTTCTTAGGTTTCATTAACGACCATTTTAAATTTCCCAACTTAGTCAAAGTAAACTAACTCAAGTTAATTGGGTTTGTAGAGCAGAAATTGTAGGTCTCTCCATTTACATAGCCCTCTTATCATCTTGAGAACGTTTACCATCTCTTTGATAAGGAAATTTTTAGGGCTGGTTTCATAATGGCTGATTAAAATAGACGTTATAATAATAAAATAGCACGTGTTTTAGTACAGCTGAGTGCTTGGAAAATCATGGAAATTTTCTGTTTGAAAATACGCTTTTTATAAAGCTAAGGAACCTAGCTAGCGACCACTGTACTTATTGATTTTAATGTTTAGCTGCGAATGGCTTGTTTTCTCTTCTATCCCATTGATTCTGAAGAGCTTTTGCAAGCTGTTTGCATATAAAATCGATCCTAATTTGTATTCCATACAAACCAAGAGCGCTTAGAATATATCAAAACACATTCTACCGTGGCAGGAAGTTAATTTTTTATTTTTATCTTATTTGGCAAATACATAGTTGAATGGGTGGACTGAAGTGAAACATCTTTTTAGGTAGGGGGTCGGTGTTTATTTTTAACGAGGTGTGTCGAAGACTATTTGAGCCCACTGTTGGTGTGTAATCCAAGATTGTTATTGTTGTATTCTTCTTCGTGGAATACTAAAACTAAAAAAAAAGCAAACACATGAAAGTTATTCACACCACCACAGAGGAACTCTGCGTATTTATTATTCATATTAATTTTCATACACATTCGCCGTACATATGTATGTACGTATTATTATATCTTGTATATCCCATATGTGTGTGTAATTTGGAATCAGTTTTCATTGCTTTGTCTTGTTGCTCCACTCCTCTTTGGCCATTTATTCTGTTTATTTGTTCGGTGGAATGGTTTCGGCTTCGGCTTTGGTTAGTTTATTTTATTCATATTGTGTATTGTGTATACAATTTTTTCCAACGAGCGTTTCATATTTTTTCCATCGTCGCTCGATGGAATTTCTTGTGGCTCCCTTGTCTTCGTATTTTGTATTTCTTCATTTCATTTCGTTTCTCTGCTTCTTTGGCTTTTGTAAAATAATTTACCGTTTGAATTGCTGTTTAGAAGTGTTTGTTTTTGTTGTTGTCGTCTGTATGTCGGTATGTCTGTATGTATGTGCCTGGCTTAATTCCATACATTTTTCCTTTACTTAACTTTACAATCTTGGCTCTCTTGGCTCTCTTTTGCCAGCTCCTCCTAATCTTTGTCGCTCTCCTACACAAAAAGAAAAACAGATAACATAATGTGAAAATTACACACTAAATTATCATTATACTCAATCTTAATTTATGGTCTTAAACTGTAGGAATGTACAAGTTCATTGGGGAGTAGTGGGATTTGAACTCGAGCTTTGAAATGATGACAAACGCTGAACACATTTGGATTTAATAATGGAGCCACTATTTCATGTTTTTCTTCTGTGTACTTGCTCTTTGCCCATTTCCCACTTTATGTTCGGCTTAGACGTTCGTTGGCCCCTCCATTCTGGGGCGAAGTAAGGGGTGAAGTAGGGGGCGGGGAAGGGGTTGGAGGTGGCACGTGAATGTGAATGGGGTGGCTCTGTGTGTTTTCGTTTTCTCGCCCGTGTGTCTTCGCCCTCATATTCGCATTGGTGTTTTTACAAATTCATGTGCATATTTCAATTTGATTTTCTCCTTATGTGTTTTTGTTTTTCCTCCTCAACCGCTGAAATGCTGCAATTTTCTGGTTTATTTCTGCAATTTTCCCACTTGAGTAGATTATGTTGCCAATTCAAGGAATTTTATGTTGTCTTGGGGCAATCTGGCAACGCTCGGAAAACAGGAAACCGTTATTTGGGGAAGATGAAAACATAAAACATAAATTAATTTAAATTATGAATTTTTATTATAATTCAGATTGAATTGGGAGGTTAGCCATTTCCGTTTGGGGCTATGAGTAATCACAGTGAATCACTACGAACTTTATTAACTTTAGGTGACTTTTTTCACCGATATGGCAATACTGCTACCCAAGGTGAACTTTGAATTTGAAAACCCTTCTTGAAACCCAACCATTCAAACCTCAATTTTAATGAGTATTAAATTATTACTTTAGGAAGTATTTAAATGAAACTTTCGGAAGAATTGAAAGTACAAAAAATAAACTTAACAATATTTAGTGTGAAATGAATACTATAGAGTTTAGAGTTTATATAATTTAGTGTTACATCAATACGGCAGTTTTATACTACACCTGGTATACTTATGAAACATCGAGTATTAAGAAGTGTGGCTTTTTTTTTGGGTGCAGATCAGCAAAAACGACACTCTACCGCAACAGGTGTGCGTCAGCTGCGCCAAGACGGCTATCTCGGCATGCGTGTTCAAAAAGAAGTGCGAGGAGGCGGATCACTTTTACCGCCAGCAACTGAGGCTCCAGAAGATCGAGGGCGCGGACCCGCTGGAGACGAGCGCCTCCGCCGCCGACCAGGCCAAAAGCAGCGGCTGCAGCAGCGGCAGCGGGAGCAGCAGCGCCAGCGGCAGTGGCAGCGGCAGTTCCTCCAGCAGCAGTTCCTCCTCCGACGACGAGGACGAGGACAATGATCAGGAGCAGGAGCAGGATCAGGACAACGAAGTGGAGGCCGGAGAGGCTGGCCACAAGCGGCTGCAGAATGGCCATAGCCCGGCCATTAATGGCCATCGAGGCGATGTCGTTCAGGAGGAGGAGATGGAGGACCATCACCAACCTGGCCACGAAGAGGAGGAACGGGATGAGCAGGATCACCATCGCAATGGGCTGGAGTTGGCGGAGGCCAATGCCGAGGACGAGGATGATGATGATGTGGAGGAGATAAATCCCATGAACCATCATCACCATCACCACAACGACGACGATGGCGAAATAACCGGCCATGCCGGGCATCCCAAGGAGCCGTTCGACTTCAACTCGATTCGCCTGATGCAGGAGTACATGCAGCACCAGATGAACAAGTTTCCCAATGGCTCCGCCACCGGTCCACCAGGTCACCCGGATATGGAGCTCGATCTCGACCAGCAGCATCATCATCATCATCATCATAATCACGACGATGACGACGACGAGGACATGTCGCTGCCGCTGATACCCGAAATCGAGTTGATCACCCCGGGCGATGAGGCGCCAGCGGATCCCTCGAATCACAATGACTTGGATTTGGTCAATGGCGTGGCCGACGTGGGCGTTGGCGTGGGCATGGTCCAGGGAATGCGGGGACCGGGCTTCCAGTGCCCCCACTGCTATCAGATCTTCGAGATGAAGCAGATCCTCAAGGCGCACATGCAGAGTGTCCATGGAGCACCGGGGCCGGTGTACGAGTGCAGCAATTGCCGCAAGACCTATTTCTACAAGCGTTTCCTGGAGAAGCACATACGACGTGGTCGCTGTGTGAAGAAGCGTCGCAATCAAACGTAAGTGTAGCTCCCTTAACTACAGATCCAAGATATTCACTTCAACTCGATCTCCATTTCAGGCGGCCCATGCAGTGCTCGGATTGTCATGTCCTCTTCCCCACGGGCCACCATTTGGGCTGGCACAAGCGCACCGGCTGTCCCTCGAAGGCGGCCAAAATGTGAGTTCCTCGGAGGAGGATTTGTGAACCCCAAATAAATGCTGATTTTATGATTTAGGCCCCTGCAGCAGCTGTTCAAGCAGAACATTGTGCAGTTCAACAATTTCCCCAAGCGGATTGCCGCCGGAGGAGGAGCAGCACGCAAACCCACGGCTCCCGAGCTGCACATCAACAATCGCAAGTAGGTTTCATGAATATTAAATGTATCTATGTGATTTTAACGCATCTCTTCCTTCCTGCAGACTGGGCTTGGCCAACAAGCGAAAGGGACGCACTCGCATCAAGCTGGACGCCAAGAAGATTGCCCTGGCCAAGCAGTTGATACTGCGCGAGGCCACCACCACGGTGATTGCCAACGAGCTGAACATCTCGCGCACCTTCGCCTGGCGCCTGCGCAAAAGCCTCGTCAATGGCGTCAGTCTGCATGAGCGCGTGGTGGATCCCTCGCAGGAGGAGCAGCACCTGCAACAGCTACAGCAGCAGCAGCAGCAGCAGCAACACCATCACCAGCAGTTGCAAATGCAGCACCAGGAGGAGCAGCAGGCAGCGGAACGTGAGCGGGAGCATCATCACTTGAGCAGCCTTCCCTACAGCCACCTCGGCTTGGGTCTCATCAAAGAGGAGCGACAGGACAGCGAGGATGAGGAGCAGCAGCAGCAGCAGCAGCAGCGACAGCATCACCATCACTCACTCGGTCTGGTGGACGAGTGCGGAGCGGATGAGATTGGGGCCGAGGAAACGGCTGGCTATATGGGCGATGAGGATGCCGTGAGCGGCCTGCTCCACAATGGCTACGACCCGGATCCCGACTCCGATCCCATTGAGCACGATCCCTTCGAGGGCACCGAGAACCATGAGCATCGTTTGAATGGCAGGCAACACGGTTCCGTTTCGCCCGCAGCAAAACTGGTGCCGCCACCGGGGGTTCCGGTGCCGGTTCAGGTCCATGCTGCTGCCGCCGCCGCCGCCGCTCGGACCGATGTGGAGGTCTACAAGCGGCTGCTGGCCGAGTCGCAGCACTTTCCCCACATCGTCAACGCCCAGCAGTTGCAGATGCAGCAGCAGCAGCGCGAGCGGGAGAGGGAGCAGCGGGATCGCGAGCGGGAAAGGGAAAGGGAGCAACTGCAGCAGCAGAAGGTCCACAACGGTGGAATGCCGATGCTCACTCGTTATCCGCCCGCGGTCATGTAAGTTTCTTTTCGGTTATTTTATAGTTGCCACACTAACAATTTAAGTGTTCTTTAGTATTTGAGAAACCATAAATGTATAAATACTCTTATCTAGCCATTCGTCATAAATATTTCAGCTTAAATAATATGATTAGCAATCGTTCCTATCGAAAATATTCTTAAATATGTATGAAGGCAAACGTGGTCAGCCAGAAAATGTTTACAAAATTGCTTATAATACAATTAGCAAGAGTTCCTATCTGATATGTTTGCTTGATTATCATAATTTTGAATTTGACCAACTGTTTATTTTATTTATTCTACATATTTTGTATGAGAGAACCCTAGAGAAAGCTAGCATTATTCCAATCGTGACAATGATATTATAGATAAGATACAATTTAAATTAGTTTGCAAATCTTATCATGATTTTATATTATTCTACATGCAATAGGCACGCCCTGCCCGTCAACCTGTCCCTGCGCTCCATGCCCCACATGAACAGCAACGAGAGGTGAGTGTTTCTTAAATCAGTAATCAGTTAAAGAACACCAACAATAATACCTTAATCTCCTGCAGCAATGGCAGCTCCAGCAGCAACACGGCGGCCCCAGTGCCCGTTCCCGGCTCCTCGGCAGCCACCTCCACTGGCGCCACGCCGACTGGCAAGAAGCCCCGCAAGCCGAACGTTTTCATCGATGACGAGAAGTATGCCATGGCCAAGCTGCTGGTGGCCCAGAACTCCTCCACCATGGAGATAGCCAGGGCCCTCAATGTATCCCAAATGACGGCCTGGAAGGTGCGCGATGCCATTCTCAAGGGAGTGCCGCTCTCCTATCGCAACAAGCGATCCGATGGCAGGCATTCGGAGGAGTTTACCCTCAAGGAGCAGCAGCAGCAGCAACAACAGCAGCAACATCAGCAACAGCAACAGCAACAACAACAGGAGCAACAGCAACGCCAGCAGGAGATGCAGCGTCAGCAGCAACAGCAAATGGAGCAAATGGAGCTAATCAAACAGCAGCGGCAGCAACAGGAGTTGCTTCTCCAACAGCAGCAGCAACAGCAACAGCAGCAGCAGCAGCAGCAACAACAACTGCGTCATCACAGCACACCAGCGGACACATCACACTATCAGCAACAGGCGGCGCCAAAGCTGCATCCTCGCCGCCGTCTAAAGGCAGCGGAGCGTGAGCTGCGCGACAAGGAGATCACACGCGAAATACTCGAGCTGATCAAGGAGGACAGCAATATACAGTACTGGAAGGTGTCGGCTCGCCTGGCCGAGAAGGGCATCAACATATCGCCCTCGTCCGTCTGCCAGAAGCTCAAGTCGATGGGCATCCACCGGCGCTGGAAGCCGGGCGACAAGCCACCCATGCTGGCGATAAGTCAGCTCAAAGCGGCCACTGTGGCGGCCGCAGCAGCGGCAGCTGGCTTGGCCGGCGTCGGCGGCAGCGCCGGATTGGCCGGCAGCAGTTTCGGCCTGGCAGACGACGGCTACGAGCAGCAGCAGTTCGACATGGGCGGGCACTTTCTCAGTGCCTTTACGCGCTAGACCAGAAGTCCTCCCCATCTAGGCCTACATTTAAATACTACACTGGATCGTAGAATCGTAAGATAGAGGGCATTTATGATGAGGTCATTCGACTAGGAAATTGTAGGTCTAAAGAGCTATTAAACCCTTTCAAAGAAAATGTGGTTGATTTTGGTTTAAGATACCTTTTTTTATTTATAAAAAAAAAAAAACAATATAAGTAGCCAATATTAAAAACGTTTACTTGATTATCTATTATTATTATACATTTTACTTGGCAGCTGTTTTATTTTCTGTTAAATGTTATTGAAAAATTCATTGCAGATCTACCATTTCCCAGACGAAATGCCTAGAAATTGTCCACAATTACGACTTTGAGTTTAATACATATAAATATTTTTTTTTCGAGCCACCCTAATCCATATGCATAGACCAGCACAGCAACAACAACGTGTATTTTTTATATAGTATTTGAAAGAGAGATAGTGCGCTTGAAATGTATTTGTATTTGTAATCGATATGAGATAGCATAAATTGTATGATTCTGTATTAGATTTATATACCCAATATACATATATGCTAAGCATTCATAGAATGTCACACACACACACAAAGAAAAAGAAAAACGCCCATTCCAAGCGAGGAAATAATTTCCTTTCTTTAAGTTCAGTAGCTTCCTTTTCCTCTTCCTCCATCCAGACACACACACACGCAAACACACGCTCACGTACACACACACTTAGCTGATAATGTAATAATTTAATTAACATATTTATTGATAGCATGTCCTTGTGTGTGTGTGTGTGCTTCAACTGAGAAATGTATTTAAAGATTTTCACCATTTTTAATTTATTTATTTTACTCACGCATACACACACACATATAAGCAATTATTCAGTACTGAACTTTAATTTAGTTAAATTAATGCATCAAACGAAGAAATAACAATCAGAACAAAGCAAACGGAAGCAGAACAAACAGCAGCTAGAGAGAAAGTTAAGAAAGCTAGCAACATAAGTGCAATTATAAACTATGTAAACCTAAAAAACTAGAAGAATGTAAAAAGATTTACGTGTGACCGAGATAGAAGATAGGAGAGTGAGAGGAGGGGAGGGGAGAAAGAGAGGGAGAATTGCCTATCCAATTTAAGGCCTAAGCACCACTGAACATTTTTTTAGAACCAACTAAAAGATCTTATCACATCTTCAGTTATCCCATTTTTTGGTTAAAAGTGTAGAAAGAAATGTTCAATTTTACAATAAGTTTAGGTCAATTAAAGCAACATTTAGTTTTTACTTTAGAACAACTTTTATACATTCCCAAAGACATACCAAAATTTTGTTCAGCCCTAACCAGGCTGAAAATCAAAATCCCCCACAAAAATTATATTTTTTGTGTGCGTTTACAGTGGTGTTGAGCCATTAGTTTAATAACTTTGGTTGGGAAAACCAATTTAAGGATTACATTCACTCCCCAACTTTCCTCCTCTTCTTTCTACTGGTCGTTTTCCACATAGACAGCTACTCCGAATCCATCCTCCCAACCAAGCCCCAATTTATGTAAGAAAGTTATGAAAGCAAGACAAACGATCAATTTTTGAAAACGTCGTAGCAAATTGTTAGTTAAAAACGAGAAGAAAACTAAATAACACAAAAGAACAAAAGGAAAGAGAAGAAAAAACATGAAGACAAGCTGAGGACTCAGAACTGTATTTATTTACACCAATTTTAGGAACATTTATTTTATTATTATTTTTTTGTTGTTGTGGATAAAATTCAATTTGTCTGCGTTTTAATTTTGTATAGCTTTTAAGGTCTGAAGCTAGAGCAAAAGAGATAGCAAGCGAGAGCGAGTGAGTGAGCGTTAGCGACGGTTGATATAGTATTTTTTTATATTTTTGTACAATTTGAAATTGTAACTGCTTTTTATCAATCAATCAATGAATGATTCCCTCCCTCCAACAACCCACACACACACACATACACACGCATACTGTGCAAAGTATTTTCTATATTCATTACATATAAATATATCCATATATAAATATGTAACATTTAAACGCATACGAAACTAAATTTATGAAATAGTTTTTTTTGTTTTTTTTTTTATATCTTATATATTTAGCCGCAGCTTATAAAATAGATTTAAAAATAAAAAATGATTAAAATTTTTTTGTATGAAATGCAAAGAATGATGTCTATGAAATATAATTTACTATACATAAATATACATATATTTTAAAGCGTATAATAGTAAGGATCCATTGCAAGCAGCATCAACAAATAGAACTGACGTGCCTATGTAGCGATTAAATCTGACTAAACACCCACACACGGATACACCCAAAATACACACACACATACACCTAGAGACAAGCCGATGTAATGCATTAAATAATCATTCCAAAATGTCATATGAAGGAAAAGAAACGAAAAAAAAACAAGCAACATTATATATTTTTAAATGAATAAATAATATTTCAAGAAAATGTTGAAGTTTCATTTCGATTGGGGAAAAGTTATTATTAGTTAATATTATATTTTATACCATTTAATCTTTTTAAGGTTTTATTCAAATTGTTATAATATCTGTAGATCAAAGTTGTATTTAATAGCCTTGTATGGAAAGAGCTTGTGACTTTTCTGAGTGCAAAGCACTCTGTCTTTATTTATGGTTCCTAAAAGAAGGCAATATCTTCGTGGACTGCGTAGAAAGAAAAGCTTTCGCATTTATTTTTAGCAGATTCTACTTGTAGTTGTCCATCGAATCAATTATCACAGCTGTCGAAAAACTTAAGAAAAATTCCGATTTTATGGAAAATAATTTAGCCGAATGCTTTGTAAAACAAAGAACCTTAAAAGAAATAAGAAATCTATAATCCATAAGTCAGTAGCCTCTATAGAAATGTCTAGAAACTTTGTCTCAAAACATTTCCCCAATCATTTTTGATTTTTCCTTGGAGATTTATGTGACACCAGAAAAATCTCTTGTATTCCCGAACTAATTTTTTTATCTATGGCATTTCAATTTGGAGAGAGACACTTTTTTATTATTAATATTTCACATATGTATGACGCAAATCAACATTGCTAATCTATTTTTATGATTCCTCTTTTCTTAGAACTTGTGCACGTGTTGATCCATCTCGGATCCTATACATAGTATTATATATTTTTTGTAGCTGGGCTGTATTTATTTGTCGGCCAATTTCTTTGAGACATGCACGTTCAATTCTGTTTAGTTTAGGTAGATAAATACATGGGTACTTTGTACTTTTGTTGAATCTGTGAGTCTGCGGATCTGGGCAATGTATTTATTTAATTAACGCTAATTCTGGTCGGGCTCCTCGGTCCTCGTCAATATTTTTCATTCATTGAGCAAATAAACATTAGTCAAGTCGCGTGTTCTCTTCGAAATCCGCAGATGTGCGAGTGATTAAACTGATCTTGGATGGATTCGAACTTAGGACACGTCAGATACTCAATAATCCCCCGGGTTCCAATAAAAAACGATTTATTTGTGGTTTGTTCTTTTTTTTTTATTAGTTTTTTGTTGTATATATGTAGCGTAACTTGTAATAACGTAACTAAATTTTACAAATATTCTTTCACTTCCTGTGCTTTGGTCCTACATGACGAAAAAAAAAACAAAAAAAAATTTTGGTTTTGATATATGTTTAATATATAGATAAAGTTATATACGTATGTGTTTTACATTGGATGCATTAATAATAGCAATAATAACAACAATAACGGACAGCAGAAGGGCGAGAACGACAGCGATACTATAGACCTCCCATAATGTTCTTTTTTTTTGGGTTCTGGTTTCCGGATCTTTATCTTTACCGTTACTCAGCCCCTCTGCTGCTGCTTCAGCCGGCGCCGGCGCTTGCCAAATATATATTACTCTCTACATATCGTACATAAACATATTCATCGATTTCCATCGATCCTACCTGCTATATCTTCTCGCTGGCTTGGGGTTTTCTTTGCTTATCATTTGTGGGCGAAGGAGGGCCAATCCAAAATCACTTTTCTTTCACCACCGATAAGGCCAGATTTTGGTATGGCCCCTCCTTCGCCCATTTCAGATTCTGATTTTTGTTGGTTCGCTTAAATTCCAAATAGATAGATAGATATTTTCGTAGGGGAGTGGTTGTGGGGGAGAGGGGGGCGTTTAAAATTAGACACACAAAGAAAATCGTTATCGCTATCGTTAAATAATTACTGACGATACAAATAATCGTGTATTGTAGCACACACATACCATATATACACAGATAAACCCCGATCCTCTGGCGGGATTGGGGCGAATGGAAATTACTTCGGGGGGCGGGGCGGGGGTTATTTTGTATTCTATTGCTGATTATTTGAAGGGGACAATGTTTGAACCGAAAATTCCTGCTTTAAGTTGATATTTGTAGGTTGTAAAAAAACTCTTTTTTTTTGTGAAATGAAAAAAGTTTGAAAATCTCAACTCAAGACAAGGCAAGCGGTTTTGAAGTTCTTTAGAAAGATTCTATGGGTTTTCTATGGGTTTTCTGGGGGCTATCATTAGTTATTTAGGCACATTTAATTGAGTTCCTTGCGCGTCGTATTGGGCAGCAGGAGGCACATGAGACCGCCGCCGATGAGCAGGCCCGACACTATAAACGTGGGCGACGGACAGTAGTTGTCCAGCAGCTGGGCGATCACAATGTTGCCAATGATGCCGCCCAAGCGGGCGGCCACCATCGAGATGGCCACGCCGGTGGCCCTCAGCTTGGTGGGGAATACTTCGGTGATGAGGCAGTCCAGCGCGGCATTGGCCGCCGAGATGGCGCCACTGAAGATGGCCGAGACGACGAGATTCTGGACGGAGCTGCGCACGAAGTACATCAGCGCCGAGCAGATGCCGGCGGTCATGGTGCCGGCGATCAGGAAGAACTTCCTGCCCAGCATGTCCATGCCCAGGATGGCCAGCAGGTTGGCGGGCAGGGCGGAGGCCAGCGATATCAGCGATTCCATGAACACCGACTGGGGAATATCCGACACGCAGGTGCCATTGTTGCTCTGCTCCTGGCCCAGTTTGACCACGTACTCGGTGACGGCACACACGCCAGCCGACTCGCCCGGGAAGGCCTTCTCGTACTCCTCGAAGCGATTGAAGAGCTCCGGGAACCACATCAGTAGGCCGTAGTAGCCAATGTGGAATGTAAAGTTGATCGTGATCGAGACGATGGTGAAGCGCAGGATGGGCGACTTGAACAGGGCGCGACTGTGGTCCACCATTCCGGTGATCATGCGGCTGTACTTGCTCTTCACACTGCCGTTGCTCTCCAGCAGCTTCTCGTCGACCTCCAGGTCGTAGACCATGTACTCGTCGGGGCGACGCTTCGTGTTCGTGACGAAAATGCCGCGGAAAATGGCCAGGGCGCGATCCTTCTTGCCGCGCGTCAACAGGAACTTGGGCGATTCGGGCAGGTAGAAGAGCAGGAAGCCCACCAGGAACGAGGGCAGCGAGCAGACCAGCAGGAAGATCCTCCACGAGTTGTACGTAAAGTACGGCGTCGTGACGCCAATCGTTCGCGGAATGATCAGCCAGGCCAGGCTGGCCACGAACAGGTTGCCGAACGTCCAGAAGGCGGCCATGAAGCTCAGCATGGAGCCGCGCTTCGCCTTCGGTTGGAACTCGGCGAAGTACGACCAGATCACAGGACCACTGCCGCCCAAGCTGCAAGGAGATGGACAAATGGTTATCGATTGGTAATCGTAAGTGTCTAAAATAATCGAAGTTATTTATTCTATCGAGCCTTAAATAGGATTATGTGGTTACTGATTACTAGAAATCGGATTTTAGGGGAAATGGTATTTTTAACTCAGTTTCAAGCCACATTTGTTTAAATAAAATTTTTTTTCATAAAATCAAAATTAGTTTTAAATTAGACTTAATTTCGGTTTTATGTAAAAAATATTTAACCAATTAGATGTGAATTAAAATCTAATGTCTACTGATTATTTATTACTTTTTTAAATGAATTTGATGTTCTAAATACCACTATATCATATAGTCCTGAAAAAGAGAATTAAACCTATCGATTAAATCTATCGCTTAAATCGATATCTGATATTTGTTCCGTTTCGATCTGCCTAGCCTAAATTGATTTTTTTTGTTATGGATTTGATTGATTTCTCAAAAATATATTTTCAAAGCTCTATGTGCGTATACGCTATTTTTTAGGATATACATTAAGTATACGTACTGTGTGCCACATATTACAGTCCCTTTCGATAATTATAAACAAAAAATGTAGTGGAAATCAATACAAACCACAACCAATATGGCAATTGCGAAATAATTGTTGTCAGTTCGCTGGGGTAATTAGCAAACGATTGGCAAAAATGTTAAAAAATATGGGTGAGCTTGAGGGGGAAACCGGTGACTAAGCGTCAATGTAACCCAAAAGCCGGGGGGCCAAGGCCTGAGCTGAGGTTTTCCATTTGCTCGCGGCGATTTCGGCTTGACTTTTGACGATCTTTTCGCTCGTTCGTTACATTTTTCGGGGCATTTCGATCGGACTCGGGGATTCGAGCCTTTAATTAGCATAAACAGTCACGATATTGCGGCTCAAATATTTTGTTGTTATTTATAACAAAGGTAATTGAATTAACACTTTGCCCCGGGTCCGAGCCCGTGTGTCACTCGATCCACACAAATCATCGATCGCAGAGCGATGATCCATGGCTACGGAGCATAGAGCGGTAAGATCACCTCATCGTTGGGGTATTTTTGCAGGCCAACGAGGCTCTTGTTTGTGGGATGTCAAGATGGTAAAACAATAAAATGGTAAATTCGGAGAAAAGTGGAGTATCATAAAGAAATTCTATAATAACTAACGGATTATCCATTAGGAAAAAAATTAGGACATCATAAAGAACTGAAAACTAATAGGATATCATAAAGATATTACAAGGAACTGGAAAATAATGGGATATCATAAAAATATCATTAAGAACTGAAGGATATCATAAAGATATTATAAAGAACTGAAAACTAATATGATATCATAAAGATATTACAATGAAATGGAAAATAATGGGATACCATAAAGAACTGACAACTAATAGGATATCATAAATATATCATTAGGAACTGAAAACGAATAGTATCATAAATATTATATATCATTAAGAACTAAAGGATATCATATATCAGATATTATAAAGAACTGAAAACTAATAGGATATCATAAAGATATTACAAAGAACTGGAAAATAATGGGATATCATAAAGAACTGACAACTAATAGGATATCATAAATATATCATTAAGAACTGAAGGATATCCTAAAGATATTATCAAGAACTGAAAACTAATTGGAAATCAAAGGGATCATAGGGATCTTCTTATAAGTTTTATTTGTAAGCTTTTCTAAAAGATCAGGGTAGACTACTTACGCTGCACCATTGAGGAACCGGAAGAGCATGAAGAAGGTGTAGGACTGCGAGAAGGACGAGGCGACGATGCAGAAGGCGTTCATGAACGAGATGACGATGAGGACCTTCTTGCGACCGAAGCTGTCGGCGATGCTGCCCCAGATGTAGGCGCCCACCATCATGCCGATGAAGATGATCGAGTTCAGCCACCCCTTGGTCTCCGTGTTCAAGTTCAAATCACATTCGGCCGACGGAAGGATGAAGGACATCGAGATGACGTCCATTTCCTCCGATGTGCTGACCAATCCGCAGATGGCCAGCAGTATATAATGGAACTTGCCATAGCCGCACAACTCGATGGCCCTCTCGAAGTTGGCGCAAATCGGAGCGGTCGGTTCCGGCAGGGGGATGGACTTCTTGCGGCCCTTGCCCCCCTTGCCCGCCTTGCCGCCGGGTGGCCCATGACCCCCGTGACCCCCGTGACCCCCGTTGTCGGGGGCGTCCCGCTCTACGTCCTGCTGCTTGCCATTGCTGGCATGGCTGTCGGGCTCGTATCCCCGATTGTCCGCCGCGAACTGATACTCCGGCTGCTTGGCTCCTTGGCCCAGGGAGTACGGCTGGATGATCGCTCGGTTGTCGATGTGCGAGATCGCGTTGCCGGTGGCGGTGGCTGAGGAGTTAGCCTGGCCAGTGGGATGGTTGCTTGCTTGGTTGCTTGCTGCGCTCTGGTTGTAGTTTGGTTGTAGTCCAGCTTCTACATTATAGGCTATAAGGGTTTGATTGAAAGATTATGGTAAATATTATAAATGATTTTAACTAAAACATATTTAATACAAATTAGTAGAAGAATCTATAAAAATTGGATTTTGGGAACATGTTTCATAAACAAGAAGAATTTACTTTATATCGATTAATTTTGATCTTTCAAAAACTAAAAGATAAGATTTTAAAATCCACCTTAGTGAAAGAAACTATTTAATTCTATTACTTCAAGACTTTTAATCAAACTTTTTAAAGAAAAGTTTAGTCTTTACAACACACATACGAAATCAATCTAAAACTTGTACTTACATTCGCTTTTGCCCTTTGCGGAATCACCTTCTACCATTCTATAGTTCAGGGGTTTTTTGGCTTCTTGTGCGCGTAGCAAAAAGGAAATTGGGATTATCTTGCGGGGTTTTTTGGTGGCTTTTTGCTCTAAGCTCTGCTTAGATGGGTACAGTTGTGTCTGCCTCGCTTAGCGGTCTGTAAAGAGAGAGAGAGAGAGAGAGAGAGAGAGAGTGTTATCGATTGGCCAACCATACATATACATCGATTGATCGATCGATCGTTTCGACATTTCGAAAAGCAGAGGGAAGTGGGTTAATTTAACGCAATTGGGCGGCAATTGAGCTGAATGAATGAACGATCTGCTCGTCGCGCACAAACAACATCGTAATTGATTAATACAAAATTATGCCCGAAATAGTCGCGAGCACAGAAATTAACCGAAAGTGCTGAAGGCGTGAAAAAACCCCCATTTCGGGTCGACATTTTTATTAAGAAATAATTGGGGGAGATGAATTTGTCGAATATTTGAATGTCACAGGGGTGGGGGTTGAATATATAGATATTACAAATATATTTAGGCATTAAAATTAATGAGGCTCTATTGAGAATAATTGTTTTGGAACATTGTATTTTATATAATCTAAACGAAATGGAGAAATAAATCGAAGAGAGGAAAAAAGCGATTTTCTTTTGCTCTCCAATTTCAAATTCAATTCGTGATTTATAGCGGCAATCTTTCACTTTATTCATTAGGCAGGAGCAACAACAATTGCAAAATGTGCATCAGAAATCACTTGAATCGCATTCGCATTGAACCTGAACCTGAACCTGCCGTACGCATGCGCAATGAAGGAGAACAGGAACCAAAAGCGCAACGGCAAATGCACTGCGAGAAACTATGGTTATTAACCAAGTGAAGATTAAAGCATGCACTAAGTATTATCTCTTAATTTTAAGTGAACAATTTCATATGATATGATTTCAGATCCTTTGTTTCAAGATCCATTCTTTGTAGATATACAACATTTTGCTTTGTGTAGTCACTCGTGGGTGGTTCTGTTCCATTGCCACTGCGTTCCGTTCCGCACTCGCCCTCTTTGAAAGCGAAAGATAATCGGCAGCAATTAGCCATGTTTTATTATGAATATATGATTTATGCTGATTTATGCCCTGGACGATGAGTAAACGTAAGGTAAACGCCTACACTTCCGCAGTCCGGAGTTATATGGCCCTTCACCTGGCCTTCGTACCAGTCCCAGTTCCATTCCACTCCCGATCTGATTCCCATTCCCATTCCCATAGAAAGTACAGTCACACCTCCGCAAGCTAAGTTTAGTTTTCACCTATCACAAAAGGTTCTATCCATAGAAGTACGACTGTTGAACTCTGCTATGCTACGTATATTGGCGCCATAAAAAAAACGCACTTGTTTCCAGTTTTGTGCTGCCCATATTATATATTTGATTGTCTTTTTCAAGCGCAATTAAAGCAGCGCAACTGGAAAAACTGCGTGTGAATGGAATACCCCGGACTTGACTTGGTCTCCCAGCTTTATACTTCATACTTTATGCACGGGGCCTCAATGTCATCCGATTCCGATTCCAATTCCGATGCATGTACAATATATATGTATCGGCTATAGGCTATAGAAAATGGGGATGGGGATGGGGATTGAGTGGACCGTTTCGTTCCGTTTATGGTGAACACTACTTGCACAGTGCTTTGTTTTTCTGCGCCTTTGCATATCTCAGATTAATTAGCACATAAAACCGAGACTGAGGCTGAGACTTCGGGGCACTCAGCCAGATGATATATCGGAAATAGTTCGAAGTCTGAATGAACCCATAAAACTACAGATTTAAGCAAAACATTTGTGATTACCAAACCAGTGCGAAAAAAAGTGACTCAGAGAAATTGTTTAGATTCTCACGAAAAAATGGGGATATGTAAGCAAAACATTGCCGAGCACCCAGTATTTCAAGTTCGAGGCCCTAAAGATACTGAAATGTAATATTCCAAGTTTATGTAAACGATTCTATCTGCCCAGAATGTCCTAATATTTTGTATGGAAAATTATCTGTAGAAATATGGCAAAAACATTCTCTCCTCGGTATTTTCCTTTTTGTTTCTTAGATTTCAGAATTTTAATTACAAAAAAATGGCAGTCGTAGATAATAGGCGCTTACTTTTTATTTATATAATTCTCCTACGCTTTTTTCTACTTTTTGCAGTACAAAATATTAAGTTTGTTAATTGGCAGGTCTGCTAATTTGCCCCAACTTTGTTTTCGATGATTGGCATTCCGTTATTACCTGTTGGCTGCTTTTTTCTGTTCTGTTCTTTTTTTTGGGATTGTTGGCTCGTTTCTGACCTGGAGATCTTTTGGGGTATGTTGGCACCTGTGTTTTGTTCGAGGCTCGATTGTTTGGCAATTAATTTGGTTATTTTGTTTTGTTAAAAATAAAATATGTTAAATATTTGCTTTAACTGCGCGCGTTTACGCCCTGTATTATTTTTTTGCACTTTGTTTTGGTGTTTGTTTGGTTGGTTTGTTTATTTTGACTTGTTGTTGCTTGTGGATCAAAATTAAAATTGAATAAAATTGCTCGTCAGCTGAAAGTGGTGGACTGTTTGTGTTTCTGCTTGTAGTGGATCTTGGCGTTCTTGGAGCGCGGAGTTCTCAACGAGGTTCGGTTTGGATTGTTGCAAACGACTGGCGAAAACATTAAAACCGTTGGCTGGCACACCACAGGGGGCACATCGAAAATGGTCGAACCAAAACAAAAATTGGGATTAATTCCGGGCGGTAGAGGCGTTAGGTCGGCGTTACTTTTGGAGCGGTCTCGGTCTCTCGATCAACGTTCGTGCACTTCAAGCGGCGGAAAGTATCTGAGCGGCGTTTTCACGTCCGCTTAAATACACAGAAATCGCATCCGCGGAACGGGCGGCAATGGAACGTGGCTTATCAGCCCCCTTTTACCGTTTTCTCCACCGCCTGACCGCCGTTCCATTCCACTTCGTTCCCCTTGGAGAGCGCGCGCTCACTAATTGAAATTCAAATTGCGATCATCATTGGCAAGTGCGACCAGCAATTGCAAATCAATTAAATGATAACACCAAAGAAAGCAAATCAAAACAAGAAATGATCAATGATCAACGATCAACGATCAGCGATCAGCGGGGAGTGGCCGCGATTCGATTGAATTCCTCCAGAGATCAGGATCCCAGGGAACCCACTTATCATACAACGACCTCTTGAACACTGTGCATAATTTCAAATGGGATTATAATATTAATCCATGCTAATACTTTCCATAATAATTATTTTTAAAATATAGCCGAAAATGTTAAATGTTAATTTGAATCTTTAAATAAGTAAACCGATTACTAGTTTGGCCCCCGGCCAAAATGACTCAAAAAATTGAAAATAACTCATAAATCAAGTTTATGACCTCGAATATTATTGAGTTGTCACCGCAAAGAAACATATTTTTCTGTTTTTCAGTTCTGAGTTTTTTATTCTAAATAATTTTTAACGATAAAAAATGCCTTGCGTAATTCTGAGTGAATCAATTCCCTAGAACTATGATATAGGGTTTTTATTTAAAAACAATAACAAAACATGACTCGGAAAGATCCAAGTATTATTAATTGAGATAGCCTAAAATCGTTAACGGCTGGTGATCTACCTTGATCCCTGTTAAAACAGTTCAGGTGAGTCCAGTTCAGTATGATCAACGATCGCATAACGTAACTTTCCGATCGATCGGGTGACAAACCCGATGAGAATTCAAAATTCGACTTCGGATCCCTTTTTTGCGAACAATTAACGGCAACAGGCGTCGGCTTAAGTGATCAAAAGAATTATACTTGAGACTTAATAGCGGCATTATCATTATTATTGTTGATATTGTTACATATAGCGAGAGCGCACATACGTATATATGGATTATACGTATTGTTGTCATGGCGATTACTGATACTACCACTCGATTGCAGCGAGCAATGATCGTGTAAGCTGGCCATGTGACTTGTGATCCTCGAAAAAAGCGAAAAAAGTGCTTTCCAAAACGAATATTAAGAAAGAAACGATCTATTAGCGTTTCCAAAGTGATGCAATTAGAGGAGCTCGTTTATCATTATTTTATGTGATGCGAAAAAATGCCATAAAGTCGATCGACTTCTGTCTAATTGCTTAATTGCTAGCCGCATTTCGGTGGGAGTTTTTCGCTCAGTGAGTCATCTGTTTTTGGTCCGTTTATGCGGGCTTCAAGAACGCGAACAAAGGAAAGCCCAGATGGCCGCTTTCCAAGCAGACGACGTGACTCTCTCCAGAGTTATTAGCGAATTCAGATTAAGGCCTTGCACAATGGGCGATTAGTTCAGAAGGTAGTCGTAACTTGACGCTAATTTCTGGTTTTTTCATTTGCGAAATTATCGCACCTCTGACCCACAAAAGAGACCCGCACAAAAAAGATTGGATGTCAATGGGGTGCAGTACGTGTACGTGTTCTTTGTTAGCTTCTCATTTGCGCTTAATATTTCGCTAACCGTTTGTTGTTTAAGCCGCCCACAATTAATTTAATTAGACATTGTTGTCACGAAGCCGAACACGGCTAATTGAAAATTATGCTAGCCGAAAGACAGCTTAATTACGATCGTAATAATAAAATAACCGCATACTATAGAATCGAATTCAATGAATACAAAGTGGTACCGTTAAGGGTTGTGTCTCGGCTAAGGGTCCAATGGTTGCGGGCCTCGCTAAGTGCAATTTGGGGCGTATGTGGCCATGGGTGAGTTTAATCTACAAACAATAACGAAGTCGATGAGCACAGATGGGCCCCTATATATAAATAAAATGATTTCCTACATATATATATATATTTTTTTATCTGTTCATATATGTACTGGCTATTGTGGCTGAATGTTAATCAAACTGCGTGTGTTCGAAACTCGTTCAAATCGGTTTTTTAGTTGTTTTTTCCGTATTTCCACATCTTCGGTTCATCTTCAATTGAAGAAATCAGCATTTTTGTACTGCTCTTGCGATCGCTGCACAAACATTTCAATTAATTGACCACTTTCAATTAAAGACAATGTGCGAAACGAAAACAAAAGTCGAGTGGAGAGCGTGAAAATAACGAATAGGAATTACGAAAAAATCGCAAATCGGAATTCGGAATTCCGAATTGGGTATCCAATGAACAACGAATGGGATCGCATCGCTCTATGATGATAATTTAAAACAAATAAACATGACTAAGAGATGGCTGGAGATGTTGTTGTCGAGCGAGTGCGACTGTGAGCCACAGTGAACCCTCTCCGGAAGCGACCCAGCAACAAGATCGCCAAGCTATTCCCGATTAGTATGATTCAGCGGACCTACGCACTATATGATGATGCATAACCCCGACTAAGAACTGAGTTTCGTCAGGAATTTTTGGTTGAATTGTTTTGAAGAAAAAAATCCCATAGCTTATCTGTAACATTTTTATTTTATCAAAAAATGTAGCATGTTATGGAAAAGTTTTTTTTGATAACTCTTTTTGGATATATCAAAAAATGTAGCATTTTATGGAAAAGTTTTTTTTTGTTAACTATTTTTGGATATATTTTTGTAACATACGCCCTTAGAACTTTTCTCTCAAGATCACTAAAATGCTCTTGAAAAATTCCAGAATATTTTTAAGTACCCAAAGGGAGGCCTGGAATTCGGGGATTACGAATATTTGCATTAATCTGGCACAGGTGTTTGTCTGCCTTCCGTTTTTGTCTGCTTTCTGTTCTGATATTCACTTTGGCAAATGAATATTAATATTGCTTATTCCACTTGTTCTTTTTTTTTTTGAGAGATTCGCGGGCGCGCGACAATTTAGTTTGCATAATTAATTTATGCGTATTCGTTATTTTCAGCTGTTACACCGTATTTTGAGCGGTAAAAAAAAAGGAAAAAAATATATTGGAATAAAGAATGTGGAATAATGCCCCTGGGCGGCAGAAAATAATTTGTTTTGTGCCTCCCCGAATCTGAATCTTATTTACGAGCAACAGGAAGACGACAACTTGCGCCGCCTGCTGAATCACCTTGCCCATTGTATTTTATCCTTGGGGCAGGGGGAGGTTTATAATTAAAAAAAAAAAAAAAAAAGGAGGCTGGGGGGAGGGGGGTTACGCACCTACTACTGCTGTCCTTGTCGACGATGTCGACGGTTTTCGAAAGAGTGCTGCTTTGCGAAGAAAGTTCGATGCGCGGCGAGAAGATGGATCGGAAGTCGGGATATGATAGATCACGGTACGGTATATCACTGGTTGGAGGAGCTCCACGCGGCTCCAAGAGCGATTGGACAATGCGTTCTAAGTTTCGTTGGGCCGCAGCTTTTATAAGCGATTCTACCCTTCTTTTTTGTTGTTTTCTCCTCTCGGGATGCTGACTGTTCTGTTCTTTTCTTTTCGTTTCGTTTCGCTCTTTTCGCGATCGCCACAATCTGTGTGTGCCTGCCACTCTCGGGGGCATTCGTTTCTTAACTTGTGTACACTCAGCTGCTTCTGTTTTTTTCTTGTTATATTTTATTTTCCTTTTTTTTTTGGTCGCTCTTGACGTTATCGCCTACAGATCGGAAAAAAAAAATTAAAAAAAAATAAAATAATAAATATGAGATGTGGCAGCATCAGCGATGCTTATCACTTGGCTCTCAGCAGGTCTTATCTTCCGACTGCTCCACTCGTAATCGCAACAAAGTGTTCGGGGTACACGACAAAAACACAAGACCTGCAATCTTTATGGCTGGCTTCGAATGCAATGCTCTTCCTCGATTGTAAAGCCGGTTATTTGGTCCTTCGCGGCGGATCGGTTGCGAATCGGTAATAAGCGGGTAGGGGTTTGGATCTCGGATCACTCAGCAAGGTTAATCATCTGTTATGTAGCGGTTAAATTAAATAATGTAGATTATAGAAAGAGGCATATATGATGCATCGGGTTGTCGAATCACAGTTTTCGACCCAAACCACAATGGTTATCCCTATTAGGGATTATAATTAAATAGCTTATGATTTGGTTGAAAATTGTTTTGCGAACCGCGCGAATCGCTTAGTCATGGACATAGCTGCACAGTCCAGCTATGAGAAACGGGTATGAACCAGTTTTTCGATCGGTATGGACCAGCTAGGGGTTGATAATGCACTTTGGCCTTTTAAAAGTCCCATCAGATGCCACACGAAGTGGCCGCAAATAAGGCGGTTAAAAACCAATCGAATTCGTTGCAGGGTCCAAGAAAGAATTGCTCGTCAAAAAATATCCAGGCGATACAGAAATAGATCTCTGAGCGAATATATGTATTAAATATATATATGGTCATATAGTAAGTGTGCGTGCGAATTCAGTGTCTCTCTCGCCTTTTTTTGTCGCCTCGCATGTGTCGGAATTATTTGCGTGCTGGTCTTCCGCCTCCTCAGTGCCCCTTTGGAGCATCCCCCTCCCTCCCGCTCCCCGGCGGCAAAAGATCTACGTAATTTTTTAAGTTTCATAAAAAAAAACGAATGTCTTTTTGTGTGTGCAAAGGTTTTTTCCGCACGGAATCGAGAGCTCGTTCAAGATCATCAAATTGCGAATGCTAGACAGTTTCTCATGTCGCAAAGATTTTCGGAAAATAATGGAAAGGAATTTTTAATGACTTTTTGGGGTAAAAAGTAAGAATTTTTTTTTAGGGATACCAAGAAGGATTTTGTATATCCTGTCATTTATATTTAGAAATTTACATAACAATCTTAAACTAATTTAACAGACAATATTGTGGAATAATTTAAATTTAATCGAAGTAAATCTTAAGTTAAAGATCTTAAGAAGATAAGTTATAAAACCGAGTTATTTGCAGTATTCAAGGAGTGATTCTGAAATTATAAGCAAATAAAGTGTAAGGAAGGTTTGTACTTCAAGGTGTCTGCCCTATAATCCATTGCATTTGTGTGGATTCGGTGGGCAATGCAATGTGGATCAGCTAAAAATAAGCGACTTTTTTATTTTCGTCACTCATTTCTCGTCTTTTGCAATTCGTAGTGGACCCCAGGCAAATATTGGCCCAGTCGCCCAAGTTCAGTGCTGTTTGTCCGCTTGTCATCACTTCCACTTGGCTGTCATCCCTCGTGACCAGGCACTCGGTGCTCTGTTTTCTGCTCTTTTTCGGACAACCGACTATCCTTTGACTGTCAAGGTCCAACCGGTCTTAACTCGTCTTCAAACGCCATCAAAGTCAAAGTCAACGGGCCGACCAAACGAACACTCTCCTCCCACTGATCTTGATCTCTATGTACACTGCTCCTCATGTGCGACTTGGACTGACGTCAGTGGAAATTTGTGTAGACTTTATGAGGCTGCGGCTTAAAGTTTGTTGATGCTTTTTTGTGACTGCTGCCACTGGGGATTTATGGGCCACCCACACGGAGATATTACGCTTATTACGCTTATCGGGGATACCAGATACCAGATACCCAGATACCCTGATAAACGAGGCATAAATCAGCCTACTCTGGCATTTCTGCGACGGAATCTGGCTTCTCTCCCTGGAGGTTTAGCTCAAAAGTATGCAGAATGTGTGTCTGTAGAAGATCTTGAAGAGTTTCCCCGGAACAGCCCTCAATTGATGGCGAAGAAGACAGGAATCTGAACCTGCCTTGAACTCTCCGCACATAAATAGATTCAAGATCAATGAATATGTGATTCTATTCCATGGATTCTAACAAGTAGCAACCCTTCAGAGACCAGATCTTGAACTAATCTTGGTCATTTGGACGACTTATCACCCACTTTGATGGTCTATCCTTAGCTTTACGACCTGCCATTTCGCTGAGCCGCAACATTATAACGTTCAAAACATCAACATCATAATTGGCTTAACCGGGGGCTTTTTCCTAAGCCGCTTGTTTGAATTCTTCAAGAGCTCCACTGACGCACAGAGGAACTCTTTGGGTCACGTGAGCCGAAAGTGCCAAGTCACTTCTGGCTACGCAGTGTCTATGGGTCCAACTGGTCCGGTTTTGCCCCCCGAAACGTAACTCTCTCCTTGAAAACCCCTTCCCTCTCTCCAATCAGATGGAAACCGAAATGAACGCGGGCTTGATTAATCATTGCATGCTCAATATCAATTAAGACAAGGGGAAAAATACAAGATGGGTTCTCCAAAAGGGGGCTGTATCTAAGTGGAAAGAAAGGGAGGAGAGAATTGGATAGAAAGAGAGATGGAGAGAGAGGGAGAGAGAGGGAGAAGCGTGACCGATGACTAACCATGGGCTTAAGCAGAAATCAATTCAATGTCCAATTTCAAAAACATCGGCAGAGAAGCGAAAACAACAACATCGGATGGGATGCGATGGAGAAGAGAGTGCGGCACATTCTACATTCTGCACTCTGCTTTCTACAGTGTCTACAGTGTCTCCAGTGCGAACCGGTTAGAACCGATGCCAATCAACCCGATGAACCTTTAAGGCTGCTACGTCATCGGAATTAAAAAGGGGCGACACCGAGATCCATTCGGAAGTTGTTCCAGAGAAGCATCTTTATTGGATATAGACATGTGTTGAGCTCCTCGGATCATTTTCATAAAGAATTCCAAAGAGTTATTCAAACAACACTACCTTTTATGAAAGACTGATGGAGATTTTTAGTCCCTTAAATAATTTCGAATATGTTTTCCAAATAAAGTAGAAGAAATCTCCATTCATATACCTGCCTATCAATTCCCCATTCATTTTTCCTCTATATATCTGAAAATCATATTTATTCCCAATACACACATTATTCATAAATCAAGAATACACATTATATCATTTCGGAAATGTTGAAAATAATGAGTCTCGATTTCATATTGCATTTTCTCCGGTACAAACAATTGCCGTTTTGTAAACATTTCATGCTTTATTCAATCAGATATACAGACCACTTTATCTTGGTTTAAGTTGGATTATTTATTGTTGTTCTGTATTCCTTTTATATAAGGTCGAATATTGACTGCACTGAAAAAAGCGCTTTGAGCTATTTAACTTGCAAATCTACAAATGATTTCCTTACATATAATTACCATTTTAATCATTAGCTAGCTTTCTTTGCAGAGTTTGGGTCTCCTTTCTCAAGATCCCCACCTATAAAAGCACCTAGATATTTCTAGTTTCCTCTAGTTGATCGGAAGCTGTTATTGCATCGCCTCAATTGGAAGACGATCTCGTGGAACTGAGGAACTGTCTGCTTGAGTGCCTTTCCATTGCGGAGACTCTGGCCATTTTCCATTTGAATTTCCATTTCCATTTTGATTTTGACTTTGATTCAATTCCATTCGCAAACAGGTTTGTGGCGCCCGAACAGGTACAACAATGGATATGACAGCAATTAGAGGCTCTTTGTTCGCTTTTCTCTATGCAAAGTAGATATGGCAAATAGAAGCCGAAAAGCACTTGTTTTGTTTAGTTCTACGCGGCTTTTGTTTGTGCTCCCTGTTTTACTATTATTTTCTTTTTTTTCTGTCCAACTGTCTCGTGGGGAGTTTGATATAGAACGTTTATCTGGATTAGGGCTTATAGCCACTACTTGATATAGCCACTGGATATAGCCACTGGATCAACAATGGCGCGACACGAGCCAAACGAAGGGCCATAAAGAGTTAAACAAACGAACGAGTCCCTCAACTCGACTGGATGACTTTCGGGGCAAAACATTTTAAAGGGGTATATGCGTATATGTACATGCATTTATTGTATATGCACCTCTAGAGATATTTGCATTCTGGTGACCCCGAGCAGGCAAAAAAATAATGTATTTATAAGACTTCCCACTTAAATGTATTATTTGTTTGCTAAATACTGGCAATAAGGTGGGCAAAAGCAAAAACGGAAAAATCAAAAGGGGGAGGGGGAGGGTGAAGGCGAAAGAGAGAAGAGAGAAAGTGTCAGATTGGTGACCCCGAGCAGCCTGAAATTGTGCTTACGTGGCAGGTTTTTATGAGATTTCCCTGTCTCGTTTATTATTTGTTTGCTAAATGCACAGGAAAAAACATTATCATCGGCGATATATTGACTATTGACTACTCAATTTTCGCACACTGTTCAAATAAATTATCTCGATTGAGATTAATCAATACCTTTTTTATTTATTTTCGTTCTAGTACTTAGTTATTTTAAGCTTAAATGAAGGATAGGAATCATTTATGGGTGAGGGTAAAAAGGCCATTGGAACAATTGGCTGTTTACAGAAAAATTTTAAGAAAAATCGTGTTCTTACAAAAAATACAGTTCTTCACTTTTTACCCAAAAAAATCCATATTTTGGCCGAAACAAAAGAAATATTGGACCAAATATAAAGTGTCATACCTCGTTGAGCTCGTAATTAAATTTCCAGTCGATTGGCATTCAACGTTGAAAATTTAATTTTTTGGCCATTTTTCGCAAAAAATCATGATGTAACCCCTTATCAAAAATGAGAAAATTGAATCAAAAATTAAGTTTCTTAAATCAGTCAAAAAGTTCTCGGATATTAATTATTGGGTCGTAAGCTGCTTAAAACAGTACGCCTTTTTGATTTGGGAGCATTTTTGTCCAAGTTAGAGCCAAAAATCGATAAGAAAAATCATAGTTTTACCAAAAATCAAGATTCCGATTTTACATCCAAAAATAGCAGTATTTTGATCAAAAAAATGGAAATAATGGACCAAATATGGAATGTCGTACCTCGTTGAGCTCGTAATTAAATTCCTAATCGATTGGCAATCAAACCTGGAACTTTTAATTTTTTGCAAAAAATCATGATGTAACCCCTTATCAAAAAAATGAAAATTGGGGAAAATTTTATTTTATCAAAATCACACTGAAAGTGTCATGTATTTATTTATTATTTTGTTATCTGTCCAAAACAGTATGCATTTTTGGTGTAGGACCATTTTTGGCCAAGTTAGCAAAAAAACAAAAAAGGAAAAATTCCAATTTTCACCAGAAACACAGATCCCGAATTTTCCACGCAAAAATAATTCGTTTTTTGGCTGAAACAATGGAAGTATTGATCCAAATTTGGATTGTCATACCTTTCTGAACTCGTTATTTAATTTCCAATCGATTGGCATTTAAACCTGGACATTTTATTTTTTTTTCGATTTTTTGTAAAAAATAGTGATGTTACCCCTTATAAAAAATGTGAAAATTGGCGAAAATTTTATTTTATCAACATCACACGGAAAGTGTCATGTATTTATATAATATATTAAAATCGATTTAAAACAGTTTGTATTTTTGGTGTGGGACTATTTTTGATCAAGTTACTGCAAAGAAACACTAAGGGAATCAAAAAAAAGTATACATGTCTGTTTAGTAAATGTACACCGCTTTTCTACCCCTTAAAACCCCCCTGGAATCTGTGATCATTCAGAGCATTGCAATTATGCAGCTAATTGCACAATTAAAGCAGTCGTAGTTGCCTTGCTTTTCTCAAAAAAGAATAAAAGAAACCGAAGCAGAAGCAGAATTCCCTGCACTGCCAGCACAGACTGTATTTGCATTTGTATCCGAATATCCGAATATCCGAGTAACTGAACATCCGAATGCGAATCGGAATCGGAATGCGAATATCCGTGTATATCTGACGATATATCGAGGAACTTTGCACTGACCCAAACCAATTCGAATTGGTTATAGCCGCCCCCCGAAAATCCGAATCAGAATCAGAATCAGAAAAGAGCGAGGGCAAGGCAGAAAATAAACAAACAAATAAATAAATAATTATGGCGGAGAGCGCGATCCTATATGCGCTTTATTTTTGAGCATGCCTCTCGAACTCGAAGGAAATGTTTGCTGTTTGCCGTTTGCCCATTGAGCGGCCAAAAATAAAGCGGCTCGCAATTTTCGAATTTCAAATTGGTCGCGTTTCAGGTTCAAGAACATTTGTGCGTCGCCTTAGAATGCATTCACATGAAATGTATATAATATGATTAACTTTTAAGTACCTATTATAATTTGTTCACTTATCTAGCGATGGTATTGTATATCTTAGCCTCACTTATGCGACTTTTGGGCACTTCCTGGCACTATTAAAATTTAAGCATGTGGCGCCAGCTGTCTGACCTTTCTACTTCCTCCTCAAAACCCCATAACCATTATGAAATTCTCCCCCTAAAAACGCCGACACGTTTCCCTTGTCTTATCTGCGTGCAAATATTTTGATTTAATTGTAATTTCCCTAGGATTCCGTCTTGTTTCTGTTACATCTTCTTCTGTCGTAAGATATGTGACTTAACTTGTTTGATTGCCGACACATCAAATGCAAATCAAATGCAATCAGAAGCGATTGAATGGCCAATTGGGTGTGAGCGTCGAGAAATCGATAAGGAAATCCAAAGAATAAATATGGAAAAGCAACCAAAACTCGGTTTATTCATGCCTTAAACTCTGTTTTTAAATTTTACTCCATTTTCTGTCACTGGGCGTATACGCAATTTATTTTAGGTGGGAAAATTAAAGGTAAAGAACTCAAAAACATATTTTTATAAGTTTTTTAATAATTTTAAAATTCATTAAAAAATGCACAAAAAAGTACTAATTTTAATATTTATTATAATCATTTTATATTTAACTTATTTTCCTAGAAAAAGTACATTTTTTGTATCACTGGGCGTATACGCAATAAAAGGTGTATAAAAGGTTTTACCAAAACTTAAATATCAAAGGAAAAAACCACGAGAGAAAATCCATGAAAAAACAAAATTATAGAAAATCACCTTGACTTTGAACTCACCTCTTCGCGGTAGCGGTGGGCGTGGCAATGCACAAGTCTCGTTATCGGCGCCTTTTTTTCCACGTCCTTGCTATCGGTTTTATCGTTTTGTGGCCGATTGAGCTGCGATATTGCTTCCATTCAAATAGCTATCGCTGGGTTTTGGTGTCGCAGATTGTGTCTTTGGCTCTCGGGCGCCTTTTCTTTTTCTTGTACTCGAAATATTATCGATCAGGCAACTGAAACCCATAGAATAGAACCAAGTATTATCATCGGACTAATCCAAATTCATCCTTATCCTAGCATCCGGATGTGCACATGCGATCGCAAGATCCACAACCACACGATCGGCACGTTTCACCCAATTTCCCACCCAAGAGCCAAAATATAAACAATACCGCCACACGTGAATCGAGAAATCGTGGATCTTCAAGTGGCCCCCAAAAAGCCAGAAAGCGAAAGTCTATTGTGCGAAAGAGTGGGCAATAGCTGGCGGGGCGAGAGTGAGACGGAACGAGAGGAAAATTTGTTTTGCCAAAAATGAAAATGGAAAAACTGATTCTATCTTGTTTATTTCGGACAGCCAGCGGGTGAGTCTGCCTGTTATTTCGATCGTTTTTAGTACTCATATACTAGGTTCCGTTTTGTTTATGTTTTTCTTTTTTAATTTTCCCGTTTTTCCGTTACTTACGCACAGAAAATATGCTTTGTCCGCGATTCATTTCACCCTATTGACAAGCCATTATGTGAAACATTTGGAATTTGTCCCATATCCAAGGTATTGCTAAAATTTTCCTACACCACAAGCGGTTGAAGTTCCCGTTTCCGTTACCCGTTGCAACCGGTTAAACCGGTTCAGAGTGTTCTTTTTTCGTTTGGTTTGCAAATAGAACCGAATCCCTGGAACTGTGAGGTTCTTAAACTGTTGCCGAGAGGTTTTTCCGACTTTTGGGCGAATGACGCAGCACCTTCGCAAGGATGATATATAACCATATTTATAGACAAAGCCGAATCGAATCGGGAAATCTGTCTGTCCTTCTGCTGCCAATGGGAGGTCAATGGGGGTTGGTCTGCCGACAGAGTGCCGAAAGTTCCGAAAGTGCCGAAAGTGCCGACAGAGAGAATTTGAGAATTCGAGTTCGGAAGGTGGACCAGACCTGTTCGGTCTGGAATGGGGCAGATCAGACCCACCACATGGGCCAGACCGCCATGAGACTGGGGTAAAAATACACACTCTTTTTTAGGATGTGGAGGGGGGGGAGGGGGTCCGAAATGCTGACGTTGACATTGGATGACGTCTCCCCCGAATCGTAGGTGTATGCCATATGCTATAGCCTATGTATATATGCCGAGTATATCCACCAGATCGCTGCGTGATGCCGACCAATGTCGGGCCAAATGAGTTAGCCCAGTCAGTCTGCTGGATTCGGACATTCCTGATTCGGACGGACGGACACGTGCGACTTGAAAGTACTTCCCCTGCTAAAACAGCTTATACTTATCAAAGGCGGCGCTGTTCCAATTCAAAATTAGCATGTAAATGCGAGAGGAGAAACAACGTCCAAGTGAAAATATTCCCACAATTTAAATGCAAATTCCGAGTAAACAAAACCAGGCGCACACAATATTTACTTGTGTTATTTTCCATGCTGAATATGAAATGATTTATCAATCAAATTATATGTAAATATTGGAACAGTTCGCCGCACGCCCTATTCTTTTTAGCAAAACGCGATCGCAGGAGGTACAGTCTGCAAGGCGAAGGGTCAACGCTGCGATAACGATAACCCTTTTGGTTACGGGCCTTTCACACTGCGCATCTCTGCGCATTTCGGGTTCGGATCCTTACTTTCTGGCTGTTTTCCACTTTGGTTAACGTAACTCGCATTCCTTTTGATTTTTCCTCGTTTTTTATTGATGTTCGGAATTGGAAACAAAGTTTTCCGCTGTTTTTTCCAACTTGTACGATTGTTGATGCTTTCGACGCTGCAAAATGTGTGTTTATAATTTGGACTCTTGCCAGGTGCTTTAGTGGTTCGATTTTCCTTTTATTTGCTTGGTTAATGCTTGTTAATTTTGTTGTATATATTTTTTGTTTAGCCTTTTAGTTTGTAATTCATTCAAATTGATCGCTTTTCACGCTCTAGAAATTTCAATTGGTATTTGGCAACGCCTGGGAATCGCAATAGGAATGGGTATCACTAAACGATTTATTTTATGTGTAATTTTTATTACGCTTTATTGGGCTTCTTTTTTTTTTTGATTATTTTTTCTTTTCTTTTTTTTTTTGTATTTACGAGTAGTATCGGATAATCGCAGATTTCGTGTGCTAATGTCGCGGCTTGAACTTTAAAACTGAAAACGAACGAATTTCAGATGTTTCGCATTGTGAGAGCTCTATTGTTGTTGTTGTTATTGTATTATGTTTACTACTGGCTAGGTGCAGCACGGCAGCGACGCCGGCAGAACCCGAATCCGAGTCCCACCGATCCCCAAAGCCCCCCCCCCCACCGCGTGGAACCCATCGAACGCATCCCCACAATGGAGCGCTCAATGAGCTTGAGTGTCATCCACTTAGGAAGCGCCAACCACTGAACTCGCCACAACAGTACCGAAAAAAAAGGTACAGAAAAAGTAAAAAATTAAATAAAAAATAAAAAATGAACTGGGGACGGCGGCAGAGGTCGATGTCGACGTCGTCGGTGGCAGATGATTATAATACAATGGACGAGATAATGCGAGCGATCATGTAAATTAGATTTGTCTCAGTTTTCAGTTTTTCAGGCGACGTTCGTTTTATTCGCTAGGTGGCCGAATACGAAATACGAAATACACGACGTGAACCCGAATCCGAATCTAAATCCAAGCTCAAGAGCCCATGGCAGATCTTAAAGATGCCCAGAGGAAAAACCGAAAACACAAAACTCAAGTGACTCTTCGTTGAGTTTTCGTTTTATTTTCATTTAGTTGCTTTTTCCTTATTTCTAGATCTTTTCTATGGAATTGATATCAAGCCGTTTTGTGGGCGTGGCATTCCAGGGAGTGATTCAGATTCAGATTCAGTAGGTTCGCCCAGAAAAGAACAGGGAAACCAAACCAAAACCAAAATAATACGAAACGCTGGCCCAGTAGCAGAAGCAGAAGCACAGAATCACAGAGGCAAATTGAAATAATTCAATTAATTTGCATTGTAAGTATAAGTACGGCTGAATTGTAATCAAAGAAAATAAACGAGTGCGCTACAATGAAATCAGTTTAAATGAATATGCCAAGTGGCCACTCGAAGGCAATTGATGCAAGTGAATGCGCGCAAAAGCCACCGAACATTCCACAAGAGCGTTCTGCGGAAGGAAATAAACACAGAACAGTCGCCATTCGTTCGGCAAAACGTTTTTCAAATTTTGAATTAAAAGCGCGCGCAGCTAGCTAAATTATCGATAGGCCAAGCAAAGATCGATAGTATGTCGAACAAGGGTCGTGTCTTTACTTCATTGTCGCGTGTGCTGGTGCATGTCCTGGATATTTTAGGGTGGATCTATTTTCCGTATTTCGGTTCAAGCTCGCACTAAATGTTTAGCCAAGACTCCCACAACTAATTTAGAAACCAACCTTAAATTTTATTATTTAACGAACAGCCGACTAAAGTTCTTAATATCTCTACTAATTTAAAAGTAGCGAAAGAAAAATATGGTTTTTTAAGAAACTGTAATATTTTTAAAGGTCTACCCAAACTTTCATATTTCGACACCCTGCAGATAACGAGGGAAAACCCTAAAACCTAAGCCCACTTCTAATCCAAGTCAGATTTACAAAAATAGCAATCAACTTTATTGCTCTCCTAGCCTAGCAAAAAAAGGGAAATGGTAGAGGGTTAAAAGCAAAACGCAAGGTGGTCAAATCTCTGGGCTTTTGTGCTTTGTATTCTCCTCATCCGCACTTCAAACTTCTCAAAGTTATAGGTATTATCTTTAGGATACATAAAAAAAAGAACGGAGCTTCAGTTGTTGTCACCGGCTTGGGCGGCTGGGCCCAGAACACACACTTTATTCAGAACGCAACATCTTCTCCTTCTGGCGCTGCAGCTTCTTCTTGGAGAGCTTCTTCTTGGTGGGCTCGTCGTCGGTGGCCTTGGAGACGACCTCCTCCTTCTCGGTGAGGATCACCTCGACGTGGCAGGGCGACGACATGTAGGGGTTGATGCGACCGTGGGCACGGTACGTGCGGCGACGCAGGCACTGGGCGCGGTTCACCTGGATGTGGTGGACGACCAGGCGGTCGGCATCCAGACCCTTGCAGTCGGCATTGGCCTCGGCGTTGCGCAGCAGCTGCAGCAGGAACTCGGCGGACTTCTTGGGCCAGCGACCCTGCGTGGTCTTCCACTGCTTGGCCTGGGCGCAACGGCCCACGCCGCCGTTGAAGCGGCGGAAGGGCACGCACTCCTTCTGGTCGATGACGGCCTTCAGGTAGCGCTGGGCGCGGCGCAGGGGCATGCGCTTGATGGCCTGGGCGGTCTCGTGTGTGTTCTGCAAGCGAAAGTAATTATCTTTAGTATGTGTTGCTCCATAAACGGATATAAGTGCTAGGAATAGGTGCTATCGAGTAGTAGTGTTATACCAAAGTTCAGGTAGAGACGCGAGCATCGAGGGCCAACACGCCGCTGTTTTACAATGGCTGGAGTTTGCTTTGGGCACAGCTTTCAGGCAGTGATCTTCCATGGAGGAGAACCACCTGGTTTTAAAACTGTGCCCATTAAGGGGAGAGCCTAATCCAAAAGCATATCATATCTTGTGATTATTCCTTGGAAATTGGATGGCAGATACTTAAACACAACTTGTAATGAACAGAAGAGGAAGATATCTATGATTTATAATCCACATTAATTGGTTATAAGTTCCATATGATATGATTTGGATTTCAGCGATTCCCCAAACGATTTCCATGGGACTTTGAGGATCTGTGCCAGGCTACAGGTAGAGACTAGCTGATGGCGAGCAGCAGGCCGCTGTTTTAGCAAGGCTTTGGCTTCTCTTTGGGCACACGGATCGTCAGTGGTTGTCCACGGGTGGAGCAACCACCTAATAAATAGGCATGCCGGGACAATTTCAAAGATGTAGTCGAGATTTTAGAAGAGGGCGTCCAGAGATCTCTTGGGACAGCACTCAGCTGATGAACTCGTCCACTTGGGGAATTCCTCTAGCAGCAATGCAAAAGCGATATGCTGCACAATCGGCTGGCATTCACTGATTTAAGCTGCACCAGGCTCTATATCTAAGTCGAAATCCTGGGCTTTCGGGGGCTCTCAGTTTCTCACCTTGAAGTGCACACGTAGATTGGGCCCGCGCGCCTTGCACGACTTGGCCACGTTGTCTGACTCGCGAGAGTAACGGCCCATTTTTCAATATCTGCAAGAAATATTGGAAATTAGTAAGATCTACAGAAAAAAAAATTGCAGTCAAGATAATAGTGCTTCTATATACTGATTTTATTTTTCGATCTTAAGGAGAAATTTAAGCTAGTTTCTTTTATTCTTAAGGGCAACAATTTATTATTGTAATGGGAAATATTAATATAAGTTAGGATCGGTTCTCAAGAATGACATTTTAAAGATATTTCTTAAAATCATATTTTAAAACATTACAAGTTTTTAAGAACCAGTAGATGAACTTTTTGGAATTTATATAGTGCTACTATTATCTTGACCGCCATTGTGCATTAAAGGCTACAAAAACAAGATTTGCCCGGCTTTTTGTACGCTAATTACGCTGCGGTCGTGTAATCTTAGTTTTTGGGAATATAAACTATTAAAAGTCTGATCTTGAGATAAAAATGCCGCTAAAAAGGCCGAAAACCCGAAACACGTGCAAAATGAGCGAGAAAAAAAACCTAACCAGCTGCATCTGTATGTGTGTGTGTGTGCGTGCATGTGAACTCCTGTAAACAACAACAATTCAGGGTGATTTTTGAGTTAAAATACCCCAAAAAATCCTCCAAATTATTCAGTTTCTTCCGAAAACAATTGAATTCAACAATTTGAAGAGTTTTAGGAAACACTTTTGCACCATTCACACAGACGCACGCACACGCATACACAGGTACAACGATACAGACGTATTTCTGTCACATTTTCCACTATATTTCACAGAAAAAAAAGTGTGCATATGCCATTCAGACATATATTATCATGATCCGTATATCGGATTTTGTTTACATGGTGTAAACTTGGGAACTTGTTTCTTGTCACAGTAAAAAAATATGTAAGAAAAAAATAGGGTTCAGCCGCATTTTCTGGCCGGCCAATTGGCTGGATTCGCTGGATTCGCCCTCGCCAGCCAGAATATCGGGCTGCAAACACTAGTTACACGACCGCAAACGTACCGCAGTGCCTGGGCTACAAGTAAATGAATTAAAGTACAATTTAACTGGCGTTTTCGGCAAAAAAAATCTCAAGGCACATGCACTCACCAAAAACGTGGAACGAAAAAGAAAAGGAAATGGCAGTTCTGCTAGAGGTGCAGAAACATCGATGAAAACATCGATGCATCGATTTTCTAAACACCGATGTTTTTTGCCGCAATCGATGTTTTTGTCCCATCACCAAGAAACGTAAGTGTCAAAACGTAAGCAAACGTGAGTGTCATTTATACGTAACACCGGCTCTCCGTCATTACTCAGAGAGAGAGGACAATAGAGGTGGAGAAACATCGATTACAATTTTTTAGAAACATCGATGTTTAGACATACCACCAATTTTAAAGAAGGCATGTAAGCGAAAAATGTGTTTTAAATTTAAATTATTTACTGTCATGCGCGGATCCACGGGGGTAGAAATCACCATCACCTCGGGCCAAAAATTAAAGAAAATTTGCTATTAAAAAGTATGCAACAAAAAATTTGTTTTGAAAAGACACCTGGATTCGCCACTGTATACTGTGCTTTTCATATCCTATAATACTATAATATATGCTATAATATAAAACACGGATGTGAAAAGGTATTAAAATATCAATATATCGATATTTTTGGAATAAAAATAAATATTTATTTCGTGATATTTTTTCCTCTGAAATATCAAAAATCGCTACTTTTTAAAAATATATTTTTGATATTTCTTAATTGCTCGATCTGCTCAAGGTTTATTGTATAACTACTATAAACTATACATTTCAGTAAAATAATTAATTAAAATAAAAATAATATCAAAAACACTCCATTTATCGATATTTTTCGGTTGATATTTTTAAAAAATAATGGCTTGTTTAGCGGGTGCACCCACCTCACTGGGCGTTGCCACCAGTTATATATTTGCAATGGTCTGGCAGCACGGTTAACTGGTGATTAAAAACTAAAAAATAAATTGAATTTAAAACTAATATAGAAACAAACTGTGATATTTTAAGAGCTAGTAACCTGAAGGAATATCAGCGAAAAATTTAAAAAAAAAATTCATTGCCGAAACCCGGGATTGAACCGGGGACCTTTAGATCTTCAGTCTAACGCTCTCCCAACTGAGCTATTTCGGCACTTGAAGGATTGCAGACTTTTAGACCATCACTTGATAAGAAATGCAATGGGGAAAACTAATCCCGATTTAATAAAGTCTAAGAATCAGGCCTTTAAGTTAATTCTAGTCATATCAGCTTTTAAATAAATAAAATCTTCCCAACGCCCCTGCATATATTAATCAATTTACTTATGAACAATGGAGCCGTTCACTTGGACCCCGAATTCTCATAGATTTAAAATCAAATAAATTTAGTTAAATCATAAATATTTCGCATAAATTATATTGTTCATTTATCAAGAAGTGCTGTTCGCAGTTGATCCGAATTTGTGGTTTACCGTAATTGGTTAAATTACTCGAGTAAAAACGGAGCCAACTCATTTAAGCCTGGGAAACTTCCAGTGTTTTGTGGTTTTCGGCTATATGGAAAATAACTAGCGCTGGGGGCAATGCTTTTTAATTAGGCGACCCGATAAATTCGATCGAGTTGGAAGTGGAAGCCATTAAATTAGCTGGACACTAACCACATTGCATTGTCCCTTTTCTGTTACTCATTTATTAGCGGCTCCGTTCTGGACGAGACCGAAAAAGTGCCTGTTGCTAATCGGCCAGAGATCACAAAAAAAGAAGAAAGCTGATCAAACCGGTCGAGGAGAAGGTATTCCTCCACTCACCACTCTCCCAAAAATCCTGCGACAAATCCGAGTTCTTTGGGCAGTCAAGCAAGAAACGAACCTTTATTGCTTTGTAATTTGCGCGAATTTAACACTCGAGTATTTTTAGAGTCCGTGTACCCATTCAATTTATTCATGATTCACGCCTAATTGCAGGTGTCTCGATCATTTGGATTTCCATCTCTTGAGGTCAAGTGTCGAGGAACTGGAGTGTCGCGACTCGTAGCAGTTGCACGTGCCGTAGTCCGCATCGGATCGTTCCCTTCTCCCAAGGATCCGGTTCCACACACACGGGGGTACTTAACTGGAGCCGCCAACCGAGGGTTGCCTTGGGATTCGTGGTTCGTGGGCGTTCAAGCAAGACCAATAGCGAAAAAAGACCAGCACTCCCAGAACAAAATGTAAACGAACCAAGTCGAATCGGACCGAAGCCGAAACCAAAGCAAACGACGCCCAACCACCCACAGCACAGCTACACAGAAAGAAATCTATAAGGTTTTTACATTTTTCGCAAAAAAATTATCAAAAATGTGAAAATTGGTGAAAAATTTAATTTTTCCAAAAGTGATGGGGATCGTTAGTTTAGGTTGTTAGGGTGTTGGTGGTTGTGAAGTGACGTCAGCAGATTCATATATTGGGATGTCATCTGGATGGAACTGGACTCCAAGATGCATTGCATCAAGATCCTCTCCAGCAATGTCCTTTAATTGGGTATTTTTTTATTGAATTAAGTATTTTTAATGTAAATGTAAAGGGCCACGTCATCAATAATGACAATTGAAAAGTTATCCCCGCAATGGGTACTTATAATTCCCAACTACTTTTAGCTCGAAATTTACGACCTAGGTGATATGGTAGCCGATAAATCAGTTGACCGGAAGTTGGTGTTGGTGTTGTGATGTGAGAGATTCATATATTGGGATGTCATATGGATGGAACTGGACTCCAAGATGCAGTGCATCGAGATCCTCTCCAGATATCACCCATAATTAGGTATTTATTTAAATATTTTTAATGTAAATGTAAAATAAATTAAATTTACAAAGGGCCACGTCATCGATAATGACAATTAATAAGTGATCCCCGCAGTGGGTACTTATAATTCCCAACTACTTCTAGCTAGAAATTTACGACCTAGGTGCTATGGCAGTTGATAATTCAGTTGACCGGAAGTTGGTGTGGGTGTTGGTGGTTGTGAAGTGACGTCAGCAGATTCATGTATTGAGATGTCATCTAGATGGAACTGGACTCCAAGATGTAGTGCAACGACTCCAGGACTTCAAGATGCAGTGCATGCAGATCCTCCACAGGTATGTTGAAATAAATATTGAAAAAAATAATTTTTTGGCCCGAAATATTGCAAAAAATTGTCGAAATATCGAATGTTATACCTTTTTGAGCTCGTAATAAAATCTCCAATCAATTGGCATTTAAACCTAAAAATTTTAATTTTTTTAAATTTTTTTTGCAAAAAATCATGTACAAATTTGCGAAAATCGGTCAAAAAATAAATTTCCCAGAAAGTAATGGGGATCGTTAGTTCAGGATGTTAGCTGTTCAAAACAGTATGTGGTGTAGATTTGGGACAATTTTTTGCCGAATTACAGCAAAAAATCACATAAAAATATCCAGTTTTTGTCAAAAAACCAAATTCTGAATTTTCCAACTCTCATCAGTATTTTGGCCGACCAAAGAAAATAATAGTCCAAATATGGAGTGTCATACATCGTTACACTCGTAATAAAATTCCCAATCGATTGGCATTTAAACCTGAAAATTTTAATTTTTTTCAATTTTTTGCAAAAAATTATGATGTAACCCCTTATCAAAAATGCGAAAATTGGTCAAAAAATAAATTTCCCAGAAAGTAATGGGGATCGTTAGTTTAGGTTGTTAGCTGTTCAGAACAGTATGAGGTTTTGATTTGGAACAATTTTTGGCCAAATTTCAGCAAAAACTTCTAATTAGAATCCATATTTTCCACCCAAAAATATCAGTATTTTGGCCATTGATCTGATTTTTCTATGTGTACTCGAACTTGACGCTCCTAGAGCCGCCGAACCACCCACTCCACCACCCAAGACAACCGACCATCTGACGTCACAGCGTGTGGTGTTCCGTTGGCCAAGACCGCGCGAAATTAGCATCGAAAAAATTACCCGAAAGACCAAACACCAAACACCTGCGGGCCAAAAAGCACAAACAACTCGAGAGGCGTAGAAAAAGCACCATGGAAACTGGTTCCGAGGGGAAGCCGAGATTGAGATCAGTGAGATGGGGACTGAGGGGCCATAAAGGGGGCTGCTTGGCCTGGAGACCGGAGATCCGTGAGTCAGCAGCCGCCTATCATATGCACCGATTTATGACACGCACATGAGTTTCCTTGGTAATGATAGGATGAGGATGAGGAGGCGACTGACTACGTACGCGAGAACCGGCGAAAAAATCCCCCCAAATTGCAGTCTTGGACGTCAGGCTTCGCAGCGAATTTTAATGGGTTCCCCGAATCCAAGAATCCGACGGAGAACTTAACCCACTGGGCAGCCTTCACTTGAGTTAAGGTTAAGTTAGGGTTAAAAATTAAAGTGATTATAAAATATTAAAACATAAATATTGAATTTGATAATAGGAAATTTAAATAATATTTTCCAAGAACTGTTTTTAAGTTCTTGACCTGGAATTTAAATAGGTAGCTAAGGAGTGATGTGGGTTAACCGATCTTAACTCGGCGGTCAGGTCCCAGGGATCGTCCGCATAACATAACACAACATGGCACAGACAAGCACCACTCATCATCGGCATTCTCGGATCGGATCGGAGATCTCTCGGGAGAAAAGCAAAGAGACTATCCGAAAGGTGTAGACATCGGAGGAACGGCCGGGTGGGGAATCCACCGCCGTCTCGATTATGCGTGGATTTTCCATCGCTGCCAACTGGTTTGCTCTACGGTGATTCGTTTGTTTTCGCTGCCTTTCGAGAGAACAACACATCGTAAACAAATCTCTGAGGATGGATCAAGGGCATCACGACGATCATGATCATAGAGCATGCAGCTCAAGATGATTGGCAAGAATCTATTTCAAAATATCTGTAGTAAACATCGAAAATGTAACTACAAGTGTAGAAAAATCTAAGTACCGATTCTAGGAGTACTAAGTAATGAAATGTATATTTTACAAGCTTTAAATAAACCTCGGGTGTTAAGTTTTAAAGTATTAGTACTGGTTTTTATGAGTGAGGGATGCTAAGGTAGTTAAATTTATACTTCTCAAGCCCTAAATCTTACATCTTATAACAGTTACGAACTCTACTTAAAAAACACAACTAATTGTTAGAGTATCCTGTGATTATTTGGTATTTGAACTAAAGGTTTTAATATCTTAATATCGATCTTAACTTTGTATTATTTTTTTATATTATTACAAATTCGATGAGTTGCCGAGTGGAGAGCACCTGCGGTCAGTTCAAATGCACCGCCAGTGGAAAAAAAGGAGGCACGGCCGATGAAAATCGGGGATTCGGATTAATCAGTCCTTTGTTCGAACTGCAGATACAGATACAGATACTATTTTTGGGACTGGGATTGGTATGGGTATGGACTCGGTTTCGGTTTCGGGATGCAAGGGTTATGTTCTGTGTTCTTGACTAAGCACTCAAAGCCAACAAAGAGCGCTCGCTCTTTCTGCTTTTGCTCTCGGCCTGCCCGACTGCTTTTGCTTTGCTGCTTTGCTGCCTTGCTGCTTTGCTTTTGGACTTCTCTCGAGCTGAAAGCTGAAACTTTGCATTGTTTAGCCGGCGAGGGCAGCGCTGCCGACGTCGCCGTTTGGGCGGTTTTCCTTTTTAAAAACGACGATGGACTGAGCCGTGTTTTAGTTCTGTTTGCAAAACGCAGTCACTTGGACGTGCCCCAAAATAAACAGCGATCTTGGAGTCCAGTGATATTTTTTCGAATTGTTTGTTCAGTGTAAGTGTCGTCTTGAGTCTGGAGTCATGAGTCTTTCGAATGTCGTGTCGCGCTATCTGGTCCGCTAATTGAAAACTACAAAGACTGTTAAGATATTTTAAAATAATAAATATTAAAAACGCCTTGACAGCACCCAATTGCTCGCCGACGCGTGCTTGTGTGCAATTAATTTGAATTTAAATCCATCGAGGGGTACAATAATTCCAATTCTCGAGAGTTTTTCTGTGTCAGTGCCAAAGCGATCGATCGATCGATCGAGCAAGAGAATTACCCCATCAGATCTCGACGCAGAGTGTAAGTTAGCCGGGGAATATGAATCAGTATCAGTGGGTTTTAAGTAGGGGGAAGACCAAGAAACCGCAGACTTGTTAATCAAAAGATCGAAAAAACCCCATGAATAAGACGGTAATCAAAAATGCACAGTAAACATCAAGGAAATCAAGGAAGAAAATAAGTAGTTCCAAAGATTCATCGATGAAGAGACCAAGAAATCTTAACGATCATCTCCTAACTAGCCTTATAATAATTATATAGTGCTAGTCCCATTGAGTTTGCATTCAAAGCGATGATCCCGCCAAATATACATCCATTTTACGATCCAGTGAAAGCCAAGTGCCAAAAGTAAACAAGCGTGATTAGGCTTCTATGCAAAAAAAAAGATTTGCTGGTCATTAATAAACGGCAATAAGCTTCCATATTCGAGGGAGTCGCGGGGAGCTTCAGGCACTTCAAAATACAACGCAAACCATTAAAAGTGTCTGTTTGAGCTACAAAATATTGACGCAACGCGGTTGCTGTCAACAAATTACAAAAAGCGAGACACTCCCACATCCGAAAGCTAATGAAGCCCGAAGTTTGGACTATCTTATCGGCGGAGAGCAGGAAGGAAAACCCCCCGAAATGAACGTACAGACTCCCAGTTCCAGACGAAATCGATCCATCGATCGATTGGGCGAACGAGTGAATAAGGTAGCAAGCGGGCAATTTGTTCGAGCGTGTTGTATAAATTTGGCCTTATCTCGAAAAATTGAAAGCTCGATTTAAATAGGAATTTATTAAACAAATTCTGGCAATCATTTAATTTCGACATCGACATCGACACGATTCGTATTTGTTCTCACATATTGCAAGCAGAATTTGTGGTGGGCGTCTTTTGAAAAGCCCCTAGTCCCCTGATTCCTACCCCTTTGGAATGGGAGGTCATATTGTTGTGGGCAGTCACGAAGATCCGAGATCGGAGATCCGAGATCCGAACGGAATGCAAAAATCTAGAAATATATTATGGAAAAGTTCAAATTGCTAATGAACACTGGCAATTGCATAAGTGTGTCTGATTTTGATTAACATTCCCTTTTCAATAATTTATATGAGCTTTTTCCAATATTAGTAATGCACTTGGAAGGTCGTTCGATGATCTATTCCCTATTGGGAAATCGCCTCCTCCCTAGTATCACATCATTTCTTCGAGCACATTTCTATAAAAGCCCGATTCAGAATGTCAGAATCTTTAGTTGAGCAATTAGAAAGGTTGCTCAGGTGTCGCAGATAATTAATTTTAATTGATAACTCTTGTTAATTGTTTGACCACTCCAATTATGCCGCAGAACCAAGATAGTCCGGCCATCTGGCATTTGCGAGCTCGAGAGAGATATTAATGAGTAATTTATGGCCCAATCTGTATGACTAGGGCCGGTGTAATTAGGTCTAATGGACGGCCCACTAATTAGAGACTGGGTTGACTAATGCCTCTGCCACTGGAAGTGGATCGCCAGCATTGATGGGTATCTCTGTGGTCGAGACCAGATGGCCTGTATCCCCATTTAATCGTCGTCCGCTCGATTTGCATTTGTCGAACAAGCGGAGACGACGTAATTACCCGTAATTCGGGTTATACAGTCCGGCAGTCAGTCATTTTAGAACCCAAAGCCCCTCGAGATTGAGCAAACAGAAAGTCCGAGATGAGATGATGATTAGCAAGTTTGCTTTTGTTGCACTCGGACTTGCTTTAATTTTGATCGGTTAGTTTATAGTGTATGGTGTTTGGTCACTGGTTTGACCAGCCGATCGATACCCGTATTAATTTATGCTAATGGCGGAACGGAACGGAACGGAACGGTCGCATCGGTAGCCCTTAGCTAAAGGTTCAGGTTCACTTGGGATCACGATTTGCATTTAGCATCTCTCTGGCTTCGGGATGGGGCCAGTTGCCAGGTGCGATTGCATTGACAGTCTGTAATTCATTAGGTTCAGTTTCCGAACACCTGGCCTGAAGCACCGGAGAAATACCGAATACCGAATGCCGAACCTGATTCATGGGCAGTTAATCTTCGATCTGACATATCCGCTCTCCAGTTGGGGGAGTGTCAGATCAACGATCTCTTACTGAGTTCTATAGTTCTATAGATCTATAGTTTAAGATGTACCTGCACTTTCCCCCTAATCACTTCTGTTTACCCCGACTCTTCTTATGCAAGCCTGGTCCACAGACATCCGGCATTTCTTCAGGTGGCGTCGCTAGCACTTAACACCTGGCCCATAAAGGCAATGCAAACCATGTGATACGCCTGGCACTTAGCGGTTGCTAACTGACCACACTCAATGGCAGTTAGCCAGCTGATGGCTTCATTTCAAGCTGCCGTGAATAAATCAAATCCATCAGAATCGGAATCTGAATCAGAATCAGAAGCCAAAGGGGCGTTACAACGACAGGTGTCAAGGTCGAACCATTGGCTACGTCACGCAAGCCTAAGTGGCCCTAAAGATCTGCCTCCCACAAACCATTCAATCCATTCAATTCCACTAAGTGGCTGATAATTGTGGGCGAAAAACAAGAGACACCTGCCTAGGCAATAAATTAAGAATATTTATTCGCAATTTATTATAAAATCAGCATCTGGCTCTGACTTCGACTTTGACTTCGTCTGCGAATATATCACCATACAACCCATTCATAATCGGTGGCCAGGCTAACCTTGACTGCGGTTACAAGTCGGGCTGATAAACCGCATTTTAAGCCAGCTTAATACAATTGTATAGTGTGCATAATGCATAATGTCTGCCTGTCCGACTGTCAGATGCTCAAAGTGCTTTGCATAGACGACTTAAGAGGCTTATTAGTCGCGAGCTAATCGAATCGGGGTTACCTATATCTCCATATCTACACAACCCAACCGCAGCCAGAAAGTTCCCAGAAGTACTTGGCTTTAATTGCCCGGGCCCATTGAGATTAACGAGCTTTTAATGGCAGTTTAAGGCGGCAGTCTGTGGAATTACCACCTCTGAAAATCAAGCTCGGCATTCGTGGTGCGCCCACATATCGAATCAGAAACCGAATCAGAATCACAATCGGATATTCGCACATTAGTTAGTCATGTCTCCACTCGATTCGAGGCAGCCAAGCCTGACCGTTCTTGGTCTAATCTTGTCACGAACATTAGCCAAGTCTGTAATGCTGTAATATGGGGGCTCCGAGACATTCAGACCTGTAATTTCGCATTGCGTGATTTGGGAGGGGGCGATGGGAGGTCAAAGTGGAGTGTTGGGATTCGGAACCCATAGAAGTTTGAAAGTTCCAAATACGGAGCAATGACTAGAGTCGAAAATGCAATATTAATTGCCCCCAGGGCAATAATTAAATGCAAACTAGCAGTTTTATGCTTGAAACAATTCCATTTTCCACTAATTTCATTGTTCGAAAGACATATATTTTTCCTAGAAGTAGGTTCTAAGCATTAACGCTTCAATGAGCCCCCATACAGCGGCTCAAATAGTTAATGCACGAACTGTAAATCCGATGGCCTTGCCAAAGAAAGCGAAAGAGGCTAGTTTTTCCGAGGGGCAGGCGAAGGGGCGGGGCATTCGGCCAGTCACGTTCGCTCGGGAGTCCGGTTTTCGGTGTATTACGTTAGGAGCCTTGACATTGAACTGGAAATAGAAAACAAGATCTACAGACTTATAACGGATGTGGCTGTAATGGATGGATAACAAGGTAGGATCGCCATAGGAAGCTTCATTCACTCCGCACAATAGTCCAATGCCAAGGTTCTGTCTTGGTATTTCGCTAAGCCGACAACAATCACAAATAATGCCCCCCGCTTCCTACATCGAATCTGCATAAGACTTTAGACCAGGCCCAGACTCACGTGTGAGCTTTAATACCTCTATATGAATGGCCAAAACGGTGGGGCTCGTATTTATAGCTCGATAAATGTCAACGCGCATCACGAAGCGATCAAGGTTGAGATATTTACAATGGTTTAATGGCTATTATTATTAAAATTGCAACGAACATTAGGCCAAAAATGTCGAAACCTGACTGCTTAGAGTTCCGAACTCGGATGACAAAGACGGATCTTTGTAAACATTTATAGTTTGACTCGATATCGATGCCCAGACAATGAGCATACAAGTCAAGCTCAAGCCAATGCCTAAATGGTAAATGGTAAATAGAGAACAGCTTTGCAATAGCCAAGCGGTCAATACACCGAGCATCCGCATTCTCGAGACCTTTTGTTCCACCGCATATCCGTCGGATAGCAAATGGCCAGAGACCACTATATCTCTCCACCCATGTTCTCTGGGATTCTTGGGCCTGACCTTGGTGCTTTTGACAGCACAGCAATTGTAAGACATAGCCAAAATGAGATAGACTGAGAAAAAAGAAAGACAAAGAACAGCAAAAGCAAATTAACTTGATTGATTAAAGGAATTTCGGTACGCATGTTGGCGGGGCGGGTGTTTGACTGTCAAAAGTCAGAAGTTTTGTTTATGAAGCTTTGCTTAATGGCGATTTGCCAAAAATAATTTGCCGCCTGCGAGAATGGAGGGAATGGGAATGGGAACGAAGCCAAATTGATTTAGGCACTTTACTGGGTATATAGGTATTATAGGTATTATAGGTATTCGTAAATATACCACATTCCCTCTTCCGATTTCCTTGAAAGCTTTGCAGCTTGAAATATTAAATCTAAGGTCGCCAAGAAGGCACAAATTGCTTCCTCAACTTGATATATTTCATATGTCATAATCGTGAAGCCCATTTAACAATAAAACCGCCTTTCCATTATCGTTCCATTAACTGATTTATTATCAATACAAGTACTTTATTCATTTTATAGTGAAATGTATGCGATCTTAACTTAATTGTCACCACCTGCATTGCTCCAATTGGAGATCATTATGCCCGCAAAGTATCCGGATAATGCTCGTTAGACATAGATATAGACCGCCCCTCGCATCACGTACGCGTAATTGCCTTCACTTTCGTTACGCTGCGAGGGAGAATTATGGACATTGTGCCAAGTTTGCAAGTTCCTTTCGAAATTCCAGTCACGACACTGATCCGATCAGTCAAGTGCTATTGCGAGATTGCATTATGCAGCTGACCCGTGAGGCTGGTAGACTCATTAATTGAGTGCCCGCAGATTATTTGTCATTATGTCGAGCCACTTGATTTTGAATTTCTGTGTGCTTTCATTTCGTAATTCAACATTCTGGGTACAAATGAGAAATGAGGGGTAGATAGCTGGCCAATTGGGCTTGTGTACCTCCTTGTCGCTTCGAATTGCCTCTATAGAGATACTAATCATCGTGCGACTTCCTTATCTCTCGTCCGCAGTCCACGGCCCCAAGATGATACCGGTTCTGGAGAAACTGAGTGGGTTCTACAACTCCTATGTGCTGGCCGTCCTGACCATTGGCTACATCCTCGGCGAGCTGGGACACTACCTGATCGGTGTGACCTCCAAGCAGACGGCCATTGAGCTGGACTACGGCGATCATGCCTGCCAGCAGAACACCTCCATGTTCAATCGCCACGAACTGCCCACCCAGTGCTCGGCGGTGGCCAACGAGTCCAGCTGCTATGCCCTGGACTTCAATGGCACCGGCTACTGCGAGTGGAACTACAATGGCCTGGGCATCGACTACCAGATCCTGGCGGGGCCCACCTTCATCCTGATCTTCACCATCGCCGGCGTCTTCATGGGCTTCGCGGCCGACAAGTACAATCGCGTCAAGATGCTGACCGTGTGCACGGTGATCTTCGGCATTGCCATGATCCTGCAGGGAACCGTCAAGGAGTACTGGCAGCTGGTCCTCTTGCGCATGGTGATGGCAGCCGGCGAGTCGGGCTGCAATCCCCTGGCCACGGGCATCATGTCCGACATCTTTCCCGAGGACAAGCGGGCCCTGGTCATGGCCATCTTCAACTGGGGCATCTATGGTGGCTACGGCATTGCCTTCCCCGTGGGCCGCTACATCACCAAGCTGAACTTCTGGAATCTGGGCTGGCGTGTTTGCTACCTGGGCGCCGGTGTGCTGACCGTGATCATGGCAGCCCTGACTGGAACCACTCTGCGGGAGCCGGAACGCAAGGCCATTGGCGAGGGCGACCGGACGACGTCGAGCGGCAAGCCGGTGAGCCTGTGGCAGGTGATCAAGAGTCCCGCGATGATCATGCTGATGATAGCCGCCTCGATCCGTCACTGCGGCGGCATGACCTTTGCCTACAATGCCGATCTCTACTACAACACCTACTTCCCCGATGTCGACCTGGGCTGGTGGCTGTTCGGCGTCACCATCGGCATTGGCAGCGTGGGCGTGGTGGTCGGCGGCATTGTGTCCGACAAGATTGTCGCCAAGATGGGCATTCGGTCACGCGCCTTTGTGCTGGCCGTCAGCCAGCTGATTGCCACTCTGCCGGCCTTCGGGTCGGTGTACTTCGATCCCCTGTGGGCCATGATCACCCTGGGCCTGAGCTACTTCTTCGCCGAGATGTGGTTCGGCATTGTGTTCGCCATTGTGGTGGAGATTGTGCCGCTGCGCGTCCGCTCCTCGACCATTGGCGTCTTCCTGTTCGTGATGAACAACATCGGTGGCAACCTGCCCATCCTGGTGGATCCAGTGGCCAAGGTTCTGGGCTACCGCGGATCCATCATGATCTTCTACGCTGGCTTCTACGGCATCAGTAAGTTAGCATGGTTACTTTTACATACCAAAGGTGGTTACTCATCGTCCCCTTGTCTTTTTTCCTCAGGTTCCATCCTGTTCTTCATCACCTGCTTCCTGCTCGAGGGAAAGGCGGATGAGGCCCAGCAGCCGGAGTCGCCCAAGAGCCATCCGGACGCCGTGCTCAATGCTCGCCACATGCACGGACATGATAACTCCGTGTTCTCCGTGGACGAGACCCTGCCCTCCAATGGCCGACCCGCCCAGCTGCCGCAGCACCTGCAGATGTCCAGCAACGGCTACGACAAGTCCCAGGTTTCTCCGCCGCGACAGAACGGCGCCGAGAGCAGTAGACTATAGTTTAGCTTAAGGTCCAGAGAGTGTGTGTGTTTTTTTTTTTATTAATTACTATAATGGAATTTTTATAGTCCTAAGCGAGGGGTGAGGTCCCTCGAAACACTGTATTTTTAGCGCGATAAGTGTGTACTTAGTTCGGCAGGCGATGACAAGTGTACAACTTTAATAAAGTGCTGTTTTGTTAATATCAATTTACGGCTTAACACTAGCTTAACACTCGCGGTATAATATAGTTACCCACTGTAGAGGACCCGCAATGTCGTCTATTTCCGCTCTTTACTTGGCTATCCAAATTCAGGGAGTGAGTTTGTATGTGTGGCAAATATCATACTCCCTTTTTCACGGTTTTCTCAGTATGACCGTGCTGGGCAGAGGCGAAAATACTCGCAATCAATTGCCTTGAAAATGTCATAAATTTTTAATAATTTCTATAAATTTCTAGAAAAATAGTTGATAAAGTTTATTCGTAAGTATATGTGTTCGTTTGTGTATCCATAATAGGCCTACAACTATCGATAAGTATCGATAACAAATGAAAAAGTCTTAAACTAAATGTTTTAATTTATTGATCAAGGTGCCTTTGATCTGTCACTTGCAAAAAGTTTACTTGAAGGCTAGAATTCAGGTTTCAGTCATTATTTAACTGCTGCCCGTACGGAAACACAGAGAAAACGAGAGCTAAAACAAATTATCCTCCTTACAAACCTTTCAAAAAAAAAGAAATCCGTTACAAGAGTAGCAGTGATCATCGCTGATCTGGTTGCGATACTCGCGATAGCATAGTTCGAATTCGACGCGGCGAATTGAACCCGTAGGCGTGTCGGTGTGAGCACGTGCGTGTATCGGACTCGCGGTATCCAAGGCTGTGTGGGTGCCCCGTATCTCGCCGGCAAATTGTTTAGTGCTCGGCGGCAGCCATTTCAGCGTCAACTTTGGAGGTGTTCGCATCGACGCGTGTTTTTTGAGAAGTCACAAGGCCAAATTGCTGAGCACAGGAATAACGGAACAACGAAAGGGGCAGAGCGGAGGTACGTACAGTCGGCTATTGCTGCTTGCAATGCAAGTTTAGTTGTCCATAAAACGGGAAGTGAGCTGCAGAAAAAAAAAAGAAAAAAAAACAACTACAACTGTACAGGCCAGCAACAAAACGTCATGCTCTCGGTTGCCTTTATGTTCGTTTGTGTTTGCGTCGTATGTGTTTGAGCTTTTACGGGTGTGTTTTGTGTAAATGTGTCTGCATAAGTTTCGCGCAGAACTTATCGCGAAGAATTATTTCGCCTAAAATGTGAACATGGCCCAACATTGCAGCCTTTATGGACCGTGGAAAGGACGAAAAGGACATTCGCAACCAATTGACGGTTGATGAAAGCCAGCTTGTGTAAATCGATAAATCGATATTACTTATCGATAACACACATTTTGATAAACGCCAAGGATAATCGCTGCTTTTTGGTTAGGGTCGGTTAGGTAAAAAAATCAAGAGAGAACGCTTAAGTCAAGTCCCTCGACTATTAGATACTCAGCTGAAGGGAGTGCGAGGGAGATAGAGATATGCAGTCATCAAAGCTACTCGCGCCATCTAGCGGCTGTTGAAATTTTTGGTGGCTCCATCTAGCGGCTGTTTCAATAGTTGGTCATAACTTTTTAATGAATGGTCCGATTTAAACAATTTCTTCTACATTTTGATGGGTATATTTAAACACAACAAAATGGCATTTAAACTTTTACAAAAAAGTCCTTTAAAGCGACTGTGGGGGTACGAGTGGGCGAGGCGCTTGGATGAAACAAACTTGCGCTGCGTAGGAAGCCCAAGAATATGTGTGATTAATCCCAACCGTCTAGCTTTTGTAGTTTCCGAGGACGGATAGACAGACGGACATAGCTAGATAGACTCGGCTAGTGATCCTGATCAAGAATAAAATTACTTTATTGTTTCGGAAACGCTTCCTTCTATTTGTTACATACTTTTGCACGAATACAATATACCCTTTTACTCTACATGGCATTTCAAGCGCTGTCTCTGTACAGTACGATCACATTGGTTCAAAAACAAACGATTAGGAACGTACTTTTGACATTTCAATATAATACATCAATATAAATTCCTCTCGATTTTAGTGCTAATAGGGTGTTCAGTCAGAGGGTATTTCTCCATCAGCGACCAAACTCTGTTTCAGTTACTTTCTTCCATTAGAAGTACACGTGCTAGAAAGAGACGAAAAAAGTCGCTACCACTTTATCAGGGGTGTCACAGAAATCTCTTCCAACCAAATTTCCCCCCAAAGCAAATCTCGGTGTCACAGAAACTGTTTGAAAATCAAGTACACGCTTTTAAACCAACCGACTGGTAGGCATTGAAGCAAATGTTCCGAAAATCAGAGCAAATTTACTCCGAAACTCCTAGAAAGCTCTACAGAATCTGTGACACCTACGGTTTTGATGGGTTGGTTTTCAAACCAACCGTACCCAAATCCGTCGGCGGTTTCTGTGACACCCCAGCATATGAAGTATTTCAGTATGAGAAAGAGATGGCAGAATCGCTCCAGCTCGTTGATAGACTAAAAGCCAAACGATTAAGCAGCCGACGAGACTACCTTGTATATCAGCGAAATCCATTGTGGTTCTTACGTACATCAATGCACAAAACCAACCGTTAACAGACTAAAAAACGATCCATTTAGCTTCCGACGAGACTAATTTGTATAATTGTACCATGTTCCAAGCAAATTACTGAATGGTTCTTACGTACATCAATCTGCAAAACTAACCGTTAACGGAATAAAAGCCGAACGATTAAGCAGCCAACGAGACTACCTTGTATAATTGTACCATATTTATGCCAAAATCCGTTATGGTTCTTCCGTACGTCAATCCGCAAAACCAACCGTCTTCGGTTGGAAGAGATTTCTGTGACACCCCGAATATACCCTTTTACCCTACGAGTAACGATTAAAATTATACTAATTAAACGATGCCAGTGTAAATAGGGATAATAAGATGATTAGAGAACTAATTCGAGTTCCAACAATTCCAACCGAACAGATTTCTATGTCACCCAGGATTATCAACCAAACAATTTACAAGGACATTTTGGTTTTTGAAGTTATTTGCTTTAGAAAAGTATACGATTTTAAACCAACCGAATAGTAGGTCTTGAAGCAAATGTTCCCAAAATCAGAGCAAATTTACTCAGAAACTCCTAGAAAACTCTACAGATTCTGTGACACTTACGGTTTTAATGGGTTGGTTTCTAAACCAACCGTCCCCAAATCCGTCGCCGGTTTCTGTGACACCCCTGATAACCTTTATATCGACACGCTACCCTCCGAAGATATTTTCGTAAACTTTTCTTTGAGAGGTATGTTGTTTCCCTCAAAAGATACAAAAATCTTTAAGGGCCGGTTTCTCGAGTGCCGGCCAACATTTCTCGTACAGATAGAGTCCCTGCTAAGGGATTTTGGCTTTCTCGAGCATTAATGTGAGAGCTAACTTTGACAGGGACTTGGACTCCCTGTTCAGCGTTTTCGGCTCGATAAAATGACAGCTGATTTTCCAAAGCCAACTAAGAGGAAGAAACGAAATCACAAAAGACTTTGCCTTTGACTTTTACCCAAATAGCTGATAGAATAATCAAAGCATGCCATTTATTTCGATTTACAGCTCAATTCTGTGCCCTAACAGCACTCTGTAATTGTGTTTCGTTCAGATAAATTAAAGGAATCGAGAAAGCCGATTTGCTTTTACGAACAGTTTATCTGGTTTTTAAGTTTTTAGGAGAGATAGCTATCAGGGACTTTGAAAGGGACTCGAGAAACCGACCCTTAATCGTTCTTGATTTAACTATTACCCATAAGACTCATGCCAGGAGAGTCAAAGAAATCTCTTCCAACCAAATTTCCCCTTAAAAGCAAGTCTCGGGGTCACAGAAAACGTCCCAAAATCAAGGCGATTTAAAACCAACTGTGTAAAATGTAAACTATTCTTTAAGGAGTTGGACAGGCTTTCCATCTTTGCTACAAACTTGATAAAACAACACTACTTGCTTCTGAACTCAGAGACGTTACAAACGATTCTTTTGTCATTATCGGGGGTGTCACAGAAATCTCTTCCAACCAAATTCCCCCCAAAAGCAAATCTCGGGGTCACAGAAACCGTTTGAAAATAAAGTACACGGTTTTAAACCAACTGAATAGTAGGCATTGAAGCAGATGTTCCTAAAATCAGACCAAATTGGTTTTGATCGGTTGGTTTCCAAACCAACCGTACCAGAATCCGTCGCCGGATTCTGTGACACCTCAGTATGTAATGATTCAAACGAACAGTCACCCTAGTAAAACAACTCGAAAGTTTAATAGTTCAGCGAGTCCTTGACTTGCATTGTTCTTCATCAAATTATTTTATAAGCCAGTTAACAGCTCAATGTCTGTATTATACACGCTAATCGTAGGTCAAAAGAAAATATTGTATTCGTTAATGTTGTATTGCTGGTAGAAGAATACATTTTCCAACTCTTATGTATTCTTTATCTGGATTATCGGCAGATTCTACGTAGCCGAACCATAACTTCGAGATCTCGAAAACTATACAAATTAGACATTCAAATTTTAGATACAGATATAATCCAATTGCATCCTTCGAGTAGAGTAGTATGATTATTAGTATTGTTTGTGCTTGACTGAAGAGGCAAACAATGAAAAGATTGGGTTGATACTGAAATATAGTTTATATATTGTGCACTTAGGGTACAATTTCAAGGTTTTATTTGCGGATCAAATTCACGGGTGTCTTCCTTTCGATTCCAAGTTCTTCGTAATGTGACCAACTGGAACTCCTTTCACCTAATCTCTCGGCTTTCTCGCCAGAAACTAGCGATGACAAAACTGCTCAAGTATTAAGAAAATAAACATCCTTGATAGTTGTCTTTATTAATTTTTCGATCTTTTATAGTCCATTGCCATCCTTCAATTAGAGTAATATGATTTCAGAAAAAAAACAGCCTTGATCACTTTATTTATTTATTTGTTTAATATACAAAGCTATTATTCAACTTAAGATATACATTTCCAATTTCCATGTCGTTATATCATACCTTTTAATATCCAAAATTATCGAATTGTTTGTTCATTTATTACTTATGTTCAATGGCATCCTTCAACATATGGCAGTAATATCTGGATTATTTATTTTTCATATTTACAAATGTATTTGGATCCTTTTCAACAAATGATATTTCCATTCGTATAGAACTGCTGAACTGCTTTTCATATCCATAATTTTCCAATTCTTTTGTTTATACTCCATTGGCCTTCTTTATAACGTGTCCTTTTGTTAATCCAATGTATATACTAGAATTAGAAGGGTTTAAAAAAGTTGATATTCAATAGAAAATGAGATATTAGTAGCCACTTCATGACTGTTGATGCTGATGAACAATTCCTTCATTGCGCTATTTTGACCTGTTAACCGCTTCAATACTCGTCGATTATAGTTTTCTAGATGGTTCCTGATTTCTGTTGGTCAACCGAGTTGCGTTTCTTCATCCGTAACTACCCCTTGAAAAAGAAACGGCACCCTCCTTTCTTTTCATTTTGTTCGATCATCTTAACATATTTGGCCGTCTTGATTTTGTGTGTATACCAGTTGGGAATTTCGCCGTATACACACCGTTCGTCTTTATGTATTCGGTATTCTCAGATCTTTCAATCAGGCAACAAGGCGGATTTAAAAAGACGTATGTATTTCGCAATACAGTGTAATTTAGCTTGCTAAATGTAATTACTATTGAGTAAGTGATTGTTTAGAGGGTTAAACCTCCGAAGCCTAAGCGACGAATACAATTTAAGAAGGCAGAAATGTAAGGAAGATCAGCCAGCTTGAAGCTATTTATGATAATGCTGGAAAAATACACTGGTATTATCAGCAGTTTTAGGTCGGATGTGCTCAGTAAGAATCGGGATTTCAGTTCTTTCACAACTTCCGATCGTACATATAGATAAGCTAATCTGAACTGCCACGTCGATCTAGAATTCCCGGTTTACTCGGACTTTCAGATTGTACGTCGTATCAACAGAAATACATACGTCTTTTCTGTGTGCCGCCCGTTCGTGATCGTTTGATATTTGATTTGGCTAGTTTTCCACATACTTCAAACAGACTTGTTGCGAAGACCAGCTGTGGGCACACATGTTTAAGTGTGTATTATGCACTCGTTTGTTGTGCTCCAAGTCCAAACTTCGTTTCAAACCGCCGTTCAGGTAGGGGATTTGTAAAATACGTATGTATGTATGTTTGCATGATCTTCCAGTGCCCTGTTTTTAATTGCGTTGCCGATCGCAACACCGTCAGATTTTTTTTCTCTGCAAAAGCAACAACAACAGCGCAAATATCGATCGCCCTACGACACTAATACACAGACACTTGGCAACCGCCACACGCACACCACTGCAGCTTGCGGCGAATTCACTTCGCCGCAGTTAAATGCGCATTTCTTTTTCTCCTTGTCGCTCTCCTTCACTTGTTTATTCGCAGATATTCTTGAAAGTGCTCGCGATGTGTTGTTTTTGCATTCCTTGGTTTTGTTTAATGAATTTAGTTCAGAGCGTGCGCGTGAGTTCGATGACACACATCGCAGTATCGCACTATCGATAGACGGCGGGCAAAAATACTGCGACTTTGATTGTTATTTTTAAAGGCTGACCGCGTTTAAAGGGCTGATGAGTGGATAAGTAAACAACGTCTTGTACTAAATCGGGTCGTTTCGTGTGTGCCAGAACCTTAAAAAAGATACAAGATAAAAGACGCCATGCTATCGATTGTTATCGCATCCACCCGAATTCGGATTCGGCGCCACAGTTGTTGTTGTCATTCGTTTTAACGACGCCGTGAACTTTCCATGTGTGCTACCCTTCCATCGAACGGTTAATTGAGTTGCGAAAAGAATGGAATGGAGAGGAAACCGTAACCGTTCCAATGTAGAAGTAGCTTCCAGACTCCAGTCTCCATGATATCGAAGCCACAATAGTGGTTGTCATTCGGTGAGTGCTGCGAGATGCGAGATCTGGATAGTTAGGAGCCCGAACCCGAACCCCCTGACCTGCCGCCGAGTTGAAGCCCCGTAATAACCCCTAACCCCAATCGCCAATCCCACAGAGGAGTCGTCGTCGGATCCGGATCGAGCCACCGCCAGTGCCTGCAGAATGGACGAGGTGGAGGACGACGTGGTGGAGGTGGCCTGCGAGACCACCGGGATCGAGGAGAAGGTCAAGGCCAAGCTGCTGGAGATCCGTTCGTTTGTGCCCTTCATCCAGCGTGTGCGCATGGAGTACCAGAGGACGCTCTCCAATGTCCAGGGCCACCGGCTGGACTCCCTCATTGGTCTGCTGGAGCGCGAGTAAGTTACCGGGAGACACCGAACTTGGTCATCCAACCTATGATCCACTCCTCCGTTTCAGCAATGTATCCATGAACACGCTGAACAAGATCGAGCGGATCGTGCAAAAGCTAAAGAACAGGTTCGAACCGGTAAGTCGAGTGTGGATACACTGGCCCACATCTGTAAGTCCTAACCCTTGATTTTGGATCTGCAGAGGATATCGGGGGAAGTCATCGAGATCAACGACCAGGCTGAGCCCGTAGCAAGGAGCTCCGGGATGAAGTCGGCCCAGCGGGCCAAGCCTTCGGTTGCTGCTTCCAAGTCGAACGGGCTACCCAAATCCCCATCAAATGGCCCCAAGCCCAGGCCCTTGGTCACGGCCATCAAATCGAACGGCTCACCCCAGCCGCCTCCAGCGGCCACCAAGGCCAAGCCAGCGAACCCAAAGGCCACCAACAAGACCTCGGGGTCCTTGCCTGCGACCAAGACGCGAGACCCAAAGTCGGTCAGTGGCAAGCCACCAGATGAGCAGAAGCCCACTGTCTTGGGATTACCCGTTTCGGCTCAAGCTACCGCTCAGGTTAAGCTTCAGGATGCCAAACCACCTGCCAAACCAGAGCCAGCAGCATCACCAGGGGTCGCTGCCATTAAGTCAACCGGATCGCTGCCCAGCTCTCCTCTCAATCGCGGAGTGCTGGCTGCCATGCAGGAGGCCCGCATGGAGGAGAAGAAGCAGCGGGCCAACGCCTCGCAAGCATCACCAGCCAAAGAAGAGACCACATTCACGCGTCGATCGGCACCAGCATCGCCGCAGTTCAGCCGCCGTGTGCCAGAGAAACCTGTGCAGACGGACATACCGGACTTTGTGCGTCGTAGCGCACCATTTGTGCCCGCCTTTTCCAATCAGGAAGCCGGACCTCGGCAGTCCGAGAAGGATGCGGACTCCCCAGCTTCCATTTCGCTGGAGGAGGCCCGAAAGAAGCTGGCGGCCTTGCGAGGAGGAGCACTAATCGTGCCGGAAATGCCGCCCCTGTCATCGAACACTAACGATCCGCGCGGCAAGAAGAGCCTGCCCATGCCGAGCAATATCAACGACATTAATCTCAGCCTGCCACTGCGGACGCCGCCACTGCTGACCCCGCCACTGCTGACTCCGCCACTGGTGACTCCGCCACCCATGATTCGCACTCCCTCGCCCATTCCGCCACCGCCGAGCATGAGGATCGGTACCTGGGCCCCCTTCTCGAACATTCCCCTGGAGACTGGCTTTAATGCTTCGTCGAGGGAGCCCAGCATCGAGCCACGTGATCCTCGCATCTGGCAGAACAAGCCCCCCTCCCATTCACATCAGCAACAGCAGCAGCAACCGTCGCCGCAACCACAGGCACAAGGTCCTTCGCACTCCGCTGATCCACGTCGCGCTCCAAGCGTCTACAGCGGCTACGAGGAGCCGGCCAACAGCTGGCAGTCGTCCACCGCCAACGGGAATGCCTACAACAAGTCTAGCTGGAGTGGCGGTCAAAAGGGGAACAATGCGGCCAATGCAAGAGGCTTTAATGGGAATCAAAATGGTGGTGGAAGTGCAGGAGGCTTCAATGGCTCGGCCGGCTTTCGAGGCGGGTATCGTGGAGGTCACAACAGCCGGGGCTTTGGCAATCCGGGCAGCCGCTTCGACCGACCCAACGATGTGCCTCGCACCTACGGGGAGCACCGCAAGGCCAAGGCGCGCGCCGAGGCGGAGGCCAAGGCCAAGGCTGCCGAGGAGGAGCGCCAGATGATAGCGGATATTCAGCGACAACTGGACGCGGAGGAGAAGCGCAAGGCGCTCGCCGCCGAGAAGCAGCGATTGCGGGAGGAGAGCGAGGCTGCGGCGGCGGCGGCAGCTCCGGTGCCGGAACTGGACACATCCTATCGCAACGTGACGCTCGGTCCGTTGACCAAGAAGCTAGACTTTCGGATACCGAAGAAGACGCCCCCAGCAGCGCCGGCATCACCAGCACCGCCGGCATCACCAGCAACGCCAAACGAAGCTGACAGCCTGAGCTCCTCCTCGACTTCCCTCGCGAGCAAATCCTGTGATGGCAAAAAGGATAAGGATACGGATAAGCATAAGCATTTAGATAAGGCTAAGGATAAGGACAAGGTGGAGCGGAGCAAGGACAAGGCGGAGAACAGCGCAGACAAGTCCAAGAAGCATCACAAGTCGCAGGACAAGAAGTCCGAGAAGGAGAAGAACAAGTCCCAGAGGAAGGAGAGGAAGAGACTGGAGAAGGAGCAGGAGAAGAAGGCCAAGGCTCGAGACCTTGTGGACACGGAGAGCGTGATCAGTGTGAACAGCTCGGAGAACACAGACAATTTGGAGAACGAGCCTCCCGCCAGCGAGGCCAACTCCTCGCCAGTTTCAGAGCTGCTAGCTCCACCCAGTACTCCCGACCACCAGCCAGGTCAGACCGGCAGCAAGACGCCTCCAGCCAGCCTGGAGACGAGGAAACAGGATGATAATGAAGATGAAGATGAGGATATCTTTGACCCATTGAACAAGGCGAAAAAGGCGACAGCAACAGAGGCAAAGCCGGCGGATAAAGATGATGGGGAAACAGAAAAAGAAAAAGAGGAGGAGGAGAAAAAGAAGGATGCCTTGCAGGCGGAGAAGGAGGAGGAGGAGGAGGAGGATAAGCCGCCAAAGCTGTCCAAGCTAAAGATAGTCCTGGGGCCCAATGCCCATACCCTGATTGTGCAACCAGGCCAAGACGACCTGGAGAAGGAGCCCAAGATCATGGACCACAAGCCGCTGGAGGAGGAGCACGACGACGAAGAGGTGCCCGGGCCGTCGCCTCAGCTTCTGCGCCGAATCATGCAGCGCCGCAACTCCATGGCGCCCACGGCCAGCAAGCCGCTGGTGGACAAGGCGGACATCTTTACGCCCAGCCTGCTCTACGAGGACCTCCAAGAGCAGAGGCGCAAGTCCCAGAATGCCCGCAGCCTGGCCAATATGTTCGAGAAGACGAGCGACAACTGCAGCGTGTCCACGCAGAACATAATCACCGGCAAGCGCCGCACCCGCGGCCTGGAGGCCTCCTTCAACGAGGTGCAGCTGAGCCGCAGCTGCTTTGGCCTGGGCCAGATCACCAGGACCAGAGCGGCCAGGGCCAAGACGCCGGCTCCTCCTTCGGACTCCGCCAAGCAATCCGAAGATTCCTTGCCTGTGGATGCCACTGTGGCTCCAACTCGCAAGCGCAGGCGACAAACCACCTGCAAGGAGACTTCGGTGGAGCCCAAAAAGGCGCGCCTGGAAAGCGAGGAGATTGCCAAGCAGCCGGCCGAGGAGGAGCCGCCCACCATTATGGATACGGACGAGAACTCCTCGGAGCCCGTGATTCCACCGCCGCCGAAGCCGCGCGCGAAGCCCCGCAAGAAACGCAACGAGCTGGACAAGCTGAACGAGGACATTGCCCAAATGTACTACGGCGAGGAAGTGCTGCGGGCCACCGGACGCAGGGCCTGCACCCGGCGCTCCCGCACTCCCTCGCAGACGCGATCCGTGAGCCAGCGCTCCAGTAGCCAGCGCTCGCGAACTCCCTCGCTGTCGCGGGCCTCACCCGCCGGCGACAGCATCTCCAGCGCGTCCCTGGAGAGTCCCATCTTCATTCGCAATGTGGCGCGAAGGGGCAAGGCCTTTCGTCCTGGCAGCGGCCTCAGTCGCACCTCCAAGAAGGCACCTCCGATGAAGACTAAACGCTGCGAGGTGACGATGAAGCGATGCGTGCAACTCGACGAGATGATGAGGCAGCAGGAGGAGAAGGAGAAGGAGGAGGAGCAGCAGCAGCAGCAGAAGCCAGCAAAGAAGGGCAAACAGAAGAAACAGGAAGTGCGCAATACAAATCCCGAATGGCACGCCAAGTCGAGGGCCACCATCAAGTGCGTCGTCTGCTCGAAGCCCGTGCGCCGCAGCCCCCTCTGCCACTACCTGCTGCATCACGAGGAGCACTACGCCGCCCGGCTGCCGCCGGGAGTGCTGGAGGAGCTGCGCGTCGGACGCGGCAGTCGGCCGGACTACAGCATCATGCAGCGCGGCATGTACACCGTGCAGTTCACCTGCCCGTTCTGCCAGAAGGCTCTGCTCCTCACCCGCCAGAAGCTGGGCGAGCACCTGGCCAACCACATGGGCGAGCCGCGCTACCAGTGCTCCCACTGCCACTTCCCGCAGAACCGGCTCATCCGGCTGCAGGCACACGTGGCCGCCTGTGGACCGAATGCCAAGCCCGTGAGCCATCCCACCAGTGGCCGCCTGCCGATGGAGGTGCACGTCTGCCATCTCTGCCAGTTTGTGCAGCAGGACCGGAAGAACATGGACCGCCATCTCACGGAGCAGCACGGCCTGACCAAGGAGCAGCTGAAGACCGTGTGCCGGGAGGAGCTGTTGCTCTGCTCCACGGAGGACGTGCCAACTGCCAAGGCAGCGGAGGAGGGCAACGCCAAGCCAAGTGGCTCGGCCAGGGTGCCCGGCACACCCAAGGTGGCCAAGAGGCAGAGTAAGCTTCAGAAGAAGATCAAGATACGGTTTAAGAATATGGCCAAGAAGTCCGTGCGGCTGGTGAAGCGGGAAAGGGAAGAGCGGGAGGAGGAAGAGGAGCCAGAGGAGGAGGAAGTGCACATGGCGGAGCTGCCGCAGCCACCGCCGGAAAAGGAGCCCGTGCTGGTGGTCAACGAGTGTCTGATAGATGTCGAAATGGACGCGGAACTGGATGGCGAGGTGGACGAGGAGCAGGCCATTCAAAACAAGAGCATGATGGTGGACGAAAAGCCGGTGGTGCTGCGCGATTTGCTGGCTGACCTGGTGGAGTCATCAGAAGAACCAGAGCCCGCTGCACCACCGCCAATCGAAGAAGAAGCCGTCGACGAGGAAGATGAAGATGTGGATGTGGAGCAAGTGACTCCACCGCGGCCACCTTCCGTTGAGCTTGCCGCTCGAGCGGCTCGGGCCGTCAGCCTGGCCGAGTTGGACGCCGATCTACTCGATGGCATTGGCAGCGATGGCTCCGACGTGGAGATTGAGGACGACCCGCGGGTGTGTTTGGATCGAAATGGCACAAACTACGATGACGACGACGATGACGCGCTCACCGACGAGTGGGTGGACCTGGAGACGGCCAAGATGGCCAAGATGAAGAACCCCAAGGGCACCAAGAGCATTTTCCAGAAGTTTAATCGCTTCTGCTCGCGCCTGAACAAGGCCGCCCGATCTGGAAAGCCAGTGGCCTCCAATGCGAGTCACAGCAGCGACGGCAGCAACGATGCGCCCGATCCCGGCGAGCTGATGCCCAGCATGCGACCCCTGGAACCGGAGGCAATTGAGTCGATGGAGCAACCGGTTGCCGCTGATCCTGTGGAAGCTTCTGGGGAAGCTTCTGAGGAACCTCTTGCAGAACCTCCTGTAGAACCTCCTGTGGAAGCTCTAGAAGTTCCTCCCGTGGCAGCTCCTCCCATTACTGCCGCGCGTCCCAAGGCGCCACCCAAACGTGTGGAGAACGTAGCCTTTCGAAAGTCACCTCCGGATGAAGAGCACCATCAGCAGGCATCCTATTACTGCGTTCGCCCCGGCTGCACTTTTCTCTTCTCCAACGAACTGGAAGGCCTCGAGAATCACTTTGCGCGGGAACACCCCTTGGTTCGTTGGAGCGGCCAATGCTCCATTTGTCCGGAGCTTGGGACAATGGGAGCATTTCTCAGCATTTCTGAGGAGTTGCGTCACATGAGGGACGAGCATATGGTGGAAAAAACCAACCTGCCTCCCGTAGAGCCTCTGATAGTAGAAACCCCGACGATTGATCTTTCGGAAAGCGAACCTTTACCCGTTATAGAACCCGAACCAGCTGCCGAACCCGCTCCCGATCCCGTGCCCGTTCCCGTGCTGCCCAAGCTGCGGGTTCGTCGGTTCACTGGCGATCGCCTGGTGCCACCGCCCACGGAGCAGCAGAACCAACCGCAGACACCAAATCCAGCGGCTGTGGAGGAGCCCGCCAGCCAGACGCCCAATGGGATGCTGAGGCATCTGCTGGCGGCAGAGCCAAAGCCACCCAACCAGCAGGTGGACTTGAATGCAGCCGGATTGGGCGAGTTCCTGTGCGCCAAGCCGGCGGAAGCGACGCCGCCGGCCGAGGAGCAGCCGGTGATAATCAACTATCAGAGCGGATTGGGTCTGTCGATCAGCCAGGTGTACAGTAGGGCCCAGATGAGCGCCAACCCAGTGCTGTCGCCAGCCGTGGAGGATCCCCAGCCCGAGCAGTTGGCCACGCCACCCGTTCAGGAGGCGAATCGCAATCGATTCCGCTGCATGGCCACCGGCTGCTCCTTCACCGCCCTCAAGGTCATGTTTGTGCGCGAGCACATGAAGTTCCACAGCTTCAGCTTCAGCACCGGGTACCTGAACTGCTCCTACTGCTCGCACGTGGCCGTCGATGTGGACGACTACCTGCGTCACGGCGTCATCATCCACGGCCTGGCACCGCGCTCCGACCTGGAGGATGACTCTGGTCCGCCCTCTGTTAGCCAGCAGATCCGCGATATGCTCAACCAGCGGAGCGGCCGTCTGCCAACTGCCAATGCAGCGGGAGCCCAGCAGGCCAGTCCCGCGAGCAGCAGTAGCTGCAATACGGAGGCAGGAGGAGAATCGGCAGTAGCAGGAGCGGATCGGAGCGTCGGTGCGAATGGTCTGGTTTCCGTATCCGTGGCGATCACAGATCTGCTCAGGCCGACGGGCTACAGTGGTGAGTAAACTGAACTATACTAGGGGAGAGGTCTGTAAATTGGGACATTCTGTAAGTTGGGACACCCCACTTTCTCAAAATGTTTCCACTTTTTTTTTATATAGCAATTTCAGTAAAACATTGAAATCAGTCCCTAATGCGTGAAGTTTCATACGTGAATTTCGAATAAGCAGATTAAAAACAAAAGGTGTACCAACCTACAGACTTTTCCCCTACCAATTTTGGTCATAAAAATTTAAATATTGATCCAAATATGGAGTGTCCTACCTTGTTGAACTCGTTATTAAATTCCCAATCAATTGGCATTTAAAGCTGAAATTTTTTAATTTTTTGAATGTTTTGTAAAAACCTATGATGGTACCCCTTATAAAATATGTGAAAATTGGGTCCAAAATTATTTCTTTTAAATCAGACGAAAAGTGCAATAAAATTAATTATTAGGTTGTTAGCTGCCCAAAACAGTAAGCCTTTTTGATTTAGGACCATTTTTGTCCAAGTTACAGCAAAAAATCGAATGAGAAAAATGTAAAATTTGTACCAAAAATCAAAATTCGGATTTTTTTGCCCAAAAATAATTAGTATTTTGGTCATAAAAATGGAAATATTGATCCAAATATGGAGTGTCCTACCTTGTTGAACTCGTTATTAAATTCCCAATCGATTGGCATTTAAATCTGAAAATTATTAATTTTTTGTCGAAATGGCAGATTAAAAGCAAAAGGTGTACCAACCTACAGACCTATACTACACTACACTATACTAAACGAAGTGCATATCCCGCCCATTTTCAATCCCGCTCCGCCAGACGACAAGCTGTATGCCTGCCCCCAGAAGGGATGCATCGGCCGGCTGTCGGAGGACCAGTTCGTGAACCACCTGCGCTACCACATCCGCAGCACCCACCAGGGCAGCGAGCTGGTGAAGTGCAAGTACTGCGTGAAGGAGATGCAGGCGCCGGCACTGCGCACCCACCTGCAGCAGACCCACGCCCGCCACTCCATCTTCTGCGGCGTCTGCCTGGCCACGGCGGTGAACAAGCGGCTCATGCTCTACCACGTGCGCAACGAGCACCCGGAGGCCTACGAGCAGGTCAATCGCCAGCTGCAGTTCATCCAGCTGCGCATGAAGCCCGACGCTCTGGCCAAGGGCAGCGTCGTCCAGGTGGACTGCTACGTGGCCGCCGTGGAGCAGCCGTTCGGCGCCTACCAGATGCACAACTTCCAGCGCAAGCTGTTCGAGGAGCTCGCCCTGCGGCGTGACGGCACCAAGACGGTCTTCCGCGGCTCCGAGGTGCGCCTCCTGCCCCGTGTCCCGATCTTCGCCCAGGAGATGCGCTGTGCCGAGTGCCCCTTCGTCAGCACGGTGCGGTCGGACCTCCAGCTGCATCTGTACAGGCACAGGGAGGATGCGATCAACCAGGCCTACCAAACGGACGATCCGCCGGCCCAGCCGGAGGCATACGAGGCGCCTGCCGAGGAGTCGGCCAGTAGCTCCCAGGCAGCTGTGCCGCAGCAGTCGGATCCCCAGGTGCCTGGCAAGCACAGGATTTTCAAGCCGCCCACCAACTATGTGCCCTCGACAGCCCGCTACCGTTGCGGCTTCATCCAGTGCGTCCGGCTGTTCGCATCCGAGACGACGCTGCGCCAGCACATGATTGCCCGGCACAAGTACTCGGAGGTGATCTACTGCCCGCACTGCCAGATGCGGCCGGGCCAGGTGAGCGTGGACAAGTACCTGGCCCACCTGCTGATGCACAAGCGGCATGTCTACCAGTGCGGCGCCTGCAATCGCCACAACAGCAAGCGCGTGGCCATCGAGAAGCACATCCAGGACCGTCACTACAACCAGAACGTGGACGTGGTGGTGCACCGGCACAGTAGCCATGACAACACCATCGACACCCGTTGGCTGAAGACGCGTAAGTGATGGAATAGGGCCAATCCTTGGGCAAAATACCTACATAACTTACTTTTCCCTCTCTTTCTTGCAGCCAAACTGGCGCGCCACGCCCTCATGGAGTACACGTGCAACCTGTGCCTCCTGTACTTTCCCTCGGCCGTGCAGATCATGGCCCATGCGGCCTCCGTGCACGAGCGGAGCCACCAGTACCACTGCGCCCACTGCCCCGTGGGCGGCAACGATGCCACCAGGATAATCAACCACATCCGGGCCGAGCATCCGGGCAAGCTGGTGCAGCCGGTGCAGGTCTACCAGCGCATCGTGTGCAAGAACAAGCAGACCCTCGGCTTCTTCTGCAGCCTCTGCCAGGAGTCCGCCAACAGCTTCCAGCGGATCTCGGCCCACTGCGAGGAGAAGCACCAGTCGCGCTTCACCTGGAAGTGTCCGCACTGCGATGTGGGGCATCTGAACGAGCGCCACGTGGCCATACACATAACGGCGGCTCATCCGCAGGAAGACGGACTGGCGGTGATCCAGTTTGAGCGCGTGGCCAACGAAATGCCCGACGATCTGAGCTGGGAGCTGGGCCAGCCCATTGAACCGACGCCTGCGGAGGAGGAGGAGGATGAGGAGGAGGAGGAGCTGGAACAGGAGCCGGAGAAGCTAGCTGCGCCAGTGCCAGTCAAAGGAAAGACGCCGCAGACGTTGGCGGACAAGGGCGTGTTCCTGACCTTGGACCAGACAGGGAAGCCAGGAGAAGAAGCGAGAGAAGGGCCCTTGCCGGAGCCACAGGTCGTGACGGAGGTGGTGGACCTGCTGGCCTCCGACGACGAGTCCGAGGAGTCGGGAGAAAGTCAGGAAGAACCGGTGAGTTGCCCCAGTTCTCTGTTGCCAGTCCAATTACTAATTAGTATTGCCCCGCAGAAGATTGTGGAGTTCGCCTGCACGCACTGCGACGAAACGTACAGGAACCTACAGGACCTGCGCACCCAGCACTACGCCAGCCGGCATCCCGAACAGCCGTTCTACTTCCGCGTGCAGCCCCAGCTGCTGTGCACCGAGTGCAAGGACTTCAAGGCCAACGCGAAGGTGCTGCGCGAGGAGCACCTGATCAGGAAGCACGCCGTGCGGCACTTCGTGGCGGCGGACATTCGCCGGCCGGCGGAGTGCGCCTACTGCGACTACCGCTACCGGCACTGGCAGGACCTGGCGCAGCACATCAGCAGTGTGGGCCACATGCCCAACGACCTGAAGCACGTGACCAACGAGGAGCTCGACGCCCTGATGCTGCTCAGTGCCAGCGGCAAGGGCGGCGCCCCCAACGAGTACTTCCAGTGCGGCCTGTGCAGCGTGGTGATGCCCACGATGGCGGCCATTGCCCAGCACGGCCAGGTGGAGCACAGCAAGCCCGGCGAGCGCTTCTGCTTCCGGCAGCTGAAGGCGAAGGTGATCTACCACTGCTTCAAGTGCATGTTCACCTCCACCGACGAGCTGACCACGCTGCGGCACATGGTCGATCACTACAGTCGCTTCAAGGTCTGCCACTTCTGCACGCGTCCCCAGCCGGGCGGCTTCGACGAGTACATCCAGCACTGCTACACCTACCATCGCGACGATGTGCATCGCTTCCGCGACGTGCACACGTTCGGCGATCTCAAGAAGTTCCTCATGCAGGTGTACTACCAGTTCCAGAACGGCCTGATCATCACGAAGAGCAGCCTGCGCTACACGCGCTACAGTTCCGACTCCATGATGCGCAGGCTGGACCACGAGCTGATGGCCAAGGCCCAGCGACCGCCGATCCCGCGGCTGCACATTCGCCTCAAGTCGACGGGCGTCGGCGGCGGGCCGCAGGAGGTGGAGGTCCAGGTGGACGGACCACAGCCGCTGGCGCGCATCGCCAAGCGGCGAAAGACGCTGAATCCGGACGAACTGCTGCGGATATCCCGGCAGGATGATCAGGCTAGCCAGCAGGAGCAGCAGCAGCAGCAGCCGACGGCTCAAGCTAACAGCGTGGTCAATCGTGGCCCCGCCGTTGTTGGCGCCTCCTCCACTTCGTCACCGGCTTCCGCCAGTCGTCTGCCGGCGGGAATTCCGACCGTGTCCTTGGTGGGCAACCAGGTGCGCGTGCTCAAGCGCCGCAACAGCCACGTGGTCCGCACCGGACCCTAAAAACCTACTAGCGAGACTAAGACCACATCATTATTACTATTTACTTTGGATATGATTATTGATTATGTTTAAACAATTATTGTGCTAGTTCCAAACTAATCAGGCATTGAAAGAACCTTTTTTTTAACCTAATTAAGACCATATATTTACTACATTTGTAAGATCAAAACAAAATAGGAGCGAAGAGAGATAGATTTGGAGACTATGATCGTAAGTCGGCTTCAATTAATTAAAGATATCGTTTTAACCACGCACAAGCAATGGATTAATCATCTTGAAAATATGTGATAATAATTATAATTTATGATCTAGCAGGCACCATCGTGTTGGTACTGAAAGATGGGCGCCGAATGCCCCTGGCCGCGACTCCTCAGCACGCTGGCGCAACGCACCTGGTTGTGGAACTCGCAGGGCGTGGCGAAGGTCACTCGGCGTCCGTTGCGCAGCACGCAGACGGGTCGATAGTATCGTGGACAGCTGTACTCGCAGCTCTCCTCATCCTCGTCCAAGTTGGCCGCACTGGCCTCGATCCGGGCCAGCAGCTCCTCTGCATCCTCCTCTTCATCGTCATCCTCATCCTCATCCTCATCATCTAGACTCTCATCGCCGTCCAGCTGTGTGGAGTACAGATAGCCACCGGAATCTCCGTTGCCCTGGTTGTCCCGCCAGCTCCATTCCTCGACTATGGTGTGCTCCGTTTGCAGCTCCACTTCGGCGGACAGCTGGACGAAGATGGCCAACAGAAGGGTCACGAATATGTGGCGCATGTTGCTTACGCTCCCAATGCTCGACTGGATTCGTCGCGACCCCGCAGCCGGAGCTGCTTAAATAGACAATCCCCCCAGCGACGACAGTTGTTCAAATAACTTCCGTACTTTTGGTGCTTTTGAAGTGACGCCACATATCGCCATTGATAGAGCAGCCGAATAATATGAATATTCAAAAGTGAATCAAGGCCGCAAGCCAAAAGTTTACTTGGCTCAGTCCCAAAGCAGGCGGAGATTGGGAATGTAACGGTCGGATTGTTTAATATGGATACATAGATGCCATTGGAAGTGTATGCTTAAGGACCGATTAGAGTGTAATCTATATTTCGTCCATGTAGCCATGCTCGTAGGCGTGGCGCACCGTCTTGAAGATCTCCTCGTTGGCCACGTCACCGGCAATGTCCAGCGACAGCTGATGGAAGGCCTGGCCATGCAAGTCCGTCTCGGAGAGTCGCGATAATTCGGCGCAATCCGTCTCGCTGCCCAGCAGCCAGGGCATGAAGTGCATGCAGACCATCACCCCGTAGAAGGCGTATCGCCTAAAGTGGGCCTCGAAGCGCTCGAAGCTGGGCAAACAAAGGAAATGAGTATCATGTGAAACGAATATATGTATCGCAGGTCCACCTGTAGTCCGCCAAGAGCTGCTCCACCCGCTCGTCGCTCAGCTCGTCCCGGTTGCGATGCAAAACCAGTTCCAGCATTTCGATCATGTGCTTGTGGTACTGCCTCAGCAGATGCGCAAAGATCTCCTCCCTGCCGTCGGACGGCGTGTTCATGTACATGAAGAAGCTTAGGTCAATGGCCGTGGTGCTGAAGCGCAGCTCCTGGAAGTCGAGGGTCTTGATGCCATCCACCTGGCCATCGTCGTCGTAGTGGAAGAGCACGTTGTTGCGATTGTAGTCGCCATGCTGGAAGGTGGCAAAGTGGCTGTCGCAGGACGCGGTGCGAATCCTCTCCAGCAGATGCGTCGGCTGGGCAAAGTACTTCTCGCGCAGACGCTCGATGGCGACGGCCAGGCCGGCGTCCGAGTCCGAGTCCTTTAGGAGCTGCTCCTTCTGGCGGTCATAGAACTCGTAGAAGCGATCGAAGGCCACGCGATAGAGCACATCGAAGCCTGCCTGGCCCGAACTGGAGACAAAGGACATGTCCAACACGCCCGCACGCAGGCGGGCATGCACCTGCGGCTGGAGGATGCGAGTGGCATAGCCCAGGGCGTGGAAGGGCCCGATCAGGCCCACCATGGCCTCCAGTTGATCCCGGCGGAGGATCAAACGCGGCCCCATCTGGTAGCCATCGCCCTTGAGATGCTTTAGAGCCAGGACAGACTCGCGTCCGCTTCCGAGGCCTGCAAAGAATGGGCCAGAGATTAGAGGGGCTAGGGGAATCACTGTCTACCCACCTTTCACCTGCCCGAACCTGGCAAAGTAGCAGCTCGGCACCCAGTTGGCCACCAGCTCGCTGGACAGGTGGCTCGTCCGCAGCAGGTGCTCGTAGGCGGGCAGGATCTCGGCGTAGGCGAACACCTCGTTGGCGAACTGGATGTGCGAGTGGCTCTGCTCGCGGAACTCCTCGTCGCCCTTCATGAACTTGACCAGGACGACCTCCGTGCGCCTGCGCTCGCCAATCACCAGATCCAAGTCCACCGTGTACAGGGCGGACATGAAGCCGTCCAGCCCATTGGAGCACTCCACCCGGTGCCCCACCAGGGAGACGCCCGATCCGAAGTACTTGAAGATCTCGTAGACGAGATTCCGCTCGATGTAGTCCAACTGCTCGCGCTGCGTCGACATTTTGGCCTGGCGAATGGAGAGGAGAGTTGCAATTGCAGTTGCTTGAGCAGTTGATTGCTTTCACGAGCCAGTGGGGCGTTGACCTGTCCCCCAATCCCCGATGAACGACCCTCCTCCAGCTCACCAACCAGTTACTGCGTTAATTGAGATCTCAGTGCGGCGACTGCTTGGGGGCCAATCGGTGGGCGGTTCTTATATAGGGGCACTTGCCCCCTTCCTGGCGGGGCCATTTAGGATGATCTTGGTGAAATTCATCAAGATCCACGTAAGATAACCCAGAAACCGTTAAATCCGATCACTTGGTTTTTTGAATTTCGCAACAGCTGATGTGCGTGACTATCGTGACTGCCAAGCTATCGACAGCTGATCGACCAGGGCTACTACTGGTCGTGACTCACGAGCGTGATTCGCAACAAGTGATTTTTGCTGTGACCGGCGGCCGGCTCCCAAGTGCTTGTCCATCCCTGGATTGCATTGCGCAAAAAAGAAGAAGAACTTGTTTTTGCTCGCCGAATTGGATTTAATTTATTGTTTATTTATTAAATAACACTCGTGCAAAGGCTGCAGACTTGTAATGAGTAAGTAGAGAGATTGCCACCCAACGTGACCTTCAGTATCTTGGCAGAATCCAGGTCCCATCAACTCTTAGATTTCGTGTTTTATTTAAGAATGTTATGTTAAATTACAAAAAAATTTTATCACAATTAGAATTATTTTCGTTTCATCCTTTTGCCGCTGTTGTTGTTGTTGTCGTTGTGCTTTTTAATAGAAAAGTGTGTTAAGTTGAGTCCTTGAATGAATTAGGCGGGAATCCCGATTTGCCTAGAACTTGGAGTCTTCGTTTCGGTGGTCAGGTCGCCGCTTGCCTGGAAGGGATCAGGATGCATATGTGTGTGTGTCATGATCGGGATGGCCACTTACGACCGTTGCAGTGGCGCCCATAGAATCCCGGATGGCACTTGCAGTGTTTGTGGGAGGTGCAGGTGCCATTGCGGCACTTGCAAATGGAGCGCTGCTTGCGTCCGATCTCGCAGTGATCGCCCCGTAATCCATTGGGGCAGCGGCACAGGTTGTTCCCGATGCACCGGCCCTCGTTCTTGCAGGGTATCACGCACTTGGCTGTGGAGGAAGTCGGGGAATTCGCTAAATCAGGCAATCTGTCCACATCCCCCCGGGGGTTCCCTACTCACAGTACTCGCAGCGCAGGCCGTAGTATCCCTTGGAGCACTGGCACTTGTCCTTCTGTATGCACTTGCCGCCGTTCAAGCACTTGTCCTTGCAAATACCTGCGGAGTACAGAGGGATTAGTGGTTATGGCCAAGGCCTCACTGGGATTTCTAAGAACTACCCTCTTTAAAGCACCGAATCAGCCTCACTAATCATATACCCTCTTCCTATTTTCAGCCGGAATGCTGAGAGGAGTCCTCTGTGCGCCCCAGCCGCGTCTGCTGTCCCTGCGTCGTTGCCTCAGCTCGGCGGCTGGAGGCTCGGGCAGCCCAGAAGGAGCCAGCCCAGGAGCCACGCCCCTGCGACCACGTCCAAATGCCCTGACTGATGAGATAATACGCGTCGATCATGCCGGCGAGCTGGGCGCCGACCGCATCTACGCCGGCCAAATGGCCATTCTGGGCAACGGGCCGCTGGGCAAGACCATCGGTCACATGTGGGAGCAGGAGAAGGAGCATCGCCGGCAGTTCGAGCAGCTCATCCAGCAGCATCGCGTGCGTCCCACGGTCATGACGCCGCTGTGGAACGTGGCCGGATTCGTGCTGGGCGCCGGAACAGCGCTGATGGGCGAAAAGGCAGCCATGGCCTGCACGGTGGCCGTGGAGACGGTGATCGTGGAGCACTACAACGACCAGCTGCGCCAGATCATGGAGGCGCCGAATCCGGACAAGGTACGAGCTACACCCCCCTTCCCCCAAGGCAGACTAACCAGCTGATTTTACAGGAGCTGCTGGCCACAATCACCAAGTTCCGGGACGAGGAGCAGGAGCACCACGACACCGGCATCGATCACGGGGCCGAGCAGGCTCCCTTCTACCAGGCCCTGACCGAGGTGATCAAGTTCGGCTGCAAGACGGCCATTGCCATCTCGAAGAAGATCTGAGGCTGGAAGATTGGGCCGCCCCGACCCCTTTATATACGAAAACACTATTTGTTCACGCACCATGTTAAGCATTAAAGATAGAGAGCCAAGTGTCCAGTCTACAGTCTACAGCCTACAGTATACAGTATACAGTCTACTCACCACCTTCGCACTGGGTGCCCTGGTAGCCCTCCGGACAGGTGCAGACGGACGGCGCCGTGCAGTTGCCCCCGTTGAGGCACTGCGGGAAGCAGAAGGCCGTCTCGCAGTACTGGCCCGTGTAGCCCACGTTGCACTTGCAGATGTGCTGCTCGTTGCAGTAGCCGTTCTTGCCGCACTTCAAGCTGCATTCTGGATCGGGAGCTTAAGTTTTTTTAGTTTAGTTCAATCGTTCGCAGGCAAAACGAGGCATTAACACTCATTTAACATTTAACACACAGTACACAGTACACAGTACGCAGTACAGTCACATCTAGACTCACAACTCACACTAAACGGAGCACAGCGGAACCACAGAGAGGGGGAAAGTTGGAGTGGACAGTGGACAGTGGATGCGTGATGCTTAGATCGGCAGATAGATAGAGAAGCGGTTGGCGTGGTTGGAATGAAGGAGGATGTGGCTAGTCCCTGGGGCTATCGCGAATTTATAGTGCTAAACCTTATTGGAATCCATCTCAAGAAAGCTCTAACTAATGATTGCATGGAACTGGCAAAGAAAACATTGAGATGTGAGTATGTTACACACTCTAAAGTTTATTTTTATACCCGTTACTCGTTGAGTAAAAAGGTATATTGTATTCGTTGATCAGGATCACTAGCCGAGTCGATCTAACCATGTCCGTGTGTCCGTCCGTATGTCCGTCCGTATGTCTGTCCGTTTCTACGCAAACTAGTCTCCCAGTTTCTTCTTTTTATTGTAGGTAGTATATAAGTCGGAACCAGCCGGATCGGACAACTATATCTTATAGCTCCCATAGGAAAAATAGATAAAAAGTAAATAAATAAAAAAAAAATATATTATAGCTTCGATTGGAATTAAATTAATTGTTAACAAATTCTAGCTCCGTTGATTTTGATTGTATTCTCTTTTACTCTGCGATATGACTCTTTTTAAAGATTTCAGAATTTCGAATAAAATAAAACAAACATCGAACGATAATATTTTATAGCCGCCATAGGAAGGAAAGAAAAATGAATGCAATTAAGAGATTCCCCATTTTTGGAATTAGTATAGACAATTTATGGGACACGCATGAACACGTTTGAAAACACTTGAATACTTTTAAACCAAAGTCTCAGATAATCGCAATTAGTCAGAGTTGGTAAATTCCGTTTCGAAGGCTTGTCTTTCGGTCACTTAGCCATGTGGGGTGGGGATGAAGTGGAAAGCTGGGCGCGGAAAAGCCGTGAAAAGCGACTACATTGTGGCGAATGGGAATGGGAGTGGGATGGGGTCTTGGATGGGCGGGGACCGCATGCTGGATGGAAGGAGGAGGAGGAGGAGGAGGGGGAGGGGGAGGGAGTGTTGTGCACAACATGTAGATGCTAAATTACAATTACTATCGACTAGGTAAAAGCATTGCTTGATATTTCATATACACTACCTTGCAAAGTTGTTAGTGAAGTAGGGTTGGAAGCGTCTATATCATACACACCTCTGTGGGCGCACTCCTTTTTGAAGTTGAGGCGAATGGGTGTGCCCGAGAGCGGCTTGTTGTGGCGCGTCTGGATCTTGAGGCCGACGTTGAAGGACGCGGTGCCGGAGCTGTTGCCCGTGCAGGGCAGGAAGATGCTGAAATCTGGCTGGGAATGAGGCTGGCTGGATCTCCCCGGACGGACCTGCTCTACTCACTCTTCTGCTCCTGCGGAATGCGACCGCTCTTGCGGATGGACAGCGTGGGCGCCTTCAGGATGCTCTCGTCCAACGTCTGCAGGCGATCGAAGTCGTAGAAGTACTTGCGGCGCCCCGACTTCCAGGTGAAGTTCACGTAGTTCACCTCGGACGGGATCACCAGGAAGTTGTACAGCGTGGTGTCGCGCAGATCGTTGGTCACCCGGCTGTTGTGGATGGCGTACAGGCGTTCCGAGTAGCCCTGCGGGAAGTAGAGCGCTGCGGGGGAGCAGTTCCAGTGAGTAAAACTGATTACCTAATACATTTAATACATAATAGTTATTGATTTGACCACCTACCAGTCAGCATCTTGAGCTGCTGCTCGTTGATCCACAGCGAGATGCCGCTCTCCTCGTTGCGGTTGTGCCGGCTGCCACCGCCTCCTCCGTTTCCGCCACCGCCAGCGCCTCCTCCTCCTCCTCCGCCGCCGCCGCCACCCTGGTGTTTCTTCCGCTGACCACGTCGCGGTTGGGGGCCAGGGCCACCGATGTCGTGGTCCGCATAGTTGTCCAGGCCATCGCTGGCGTTCCCGTGGCTCTCCTCCGAACTGGACGAGTCCGATCTTCTGTTGTTGTTGTTGTTGCTGTTATTGTTGTTGTTACGATTGTGCTGGTGCTGGCGACACTCGAGCTGGCCGATGCAGAGGAGCGTGTGCACGATCAGCACCAGATAGAACCACTTGACCACGCAGCCGAGGCCCTGATGGCTCATAGTTTCCCCAGCTGCCAAAGCAAACAGAAACAGAAACAGAAACGGAGATCGAAATTAAAAATAAACGCAGCCCGGTCTCCAATCCCCTCCAGATATCGGATATCTGATTGCTTATTGCCGATCGCTGATTGCCAATCCCACACCCGTGCAGTTTGTTTATCTTTGGCCATATTGGCAGACCCTCGATCTATTTGCGATTCGGTTTCGCTGCTCTGGAGGCGACGTATCGCGGGTATTATCTATTTGCCAAAGGGGATTGGTTTAAGGGGGGTGCTTTAAGTGTTAGGACTTGAGAATTCCAGGAAAAGTGTTTAAAAATATCTTGAAATTTGTTGTGATGCCATGATTTCAGATCATATCAGAATAAAGTTAATATCACATGTATATTATTAAATTATAATGTTTAAACCTATTTTTCTTTTACTGTAAATCATATTTAAGTATTAGGACTTAAGAATTCGAGGAAAAGTGTTTAAAAATATCTTGAAATTTGTTGTGATGCCATGATTTCAGATCATATCAGAATAAAGTTAATATCACATGTATATTATTAAATTATAATGTTTAAACCTATTTTTCTTTTACTGTAAATCATATTTAAGTATTAGGACTTAAGAATTCCAGGAAAAGTTTTTAAAAATATCTTGAAATTTGTTATTAAGAAGCATACTCAATGCCATGATTTCATTTCATATCAGAAAAATGTTAAAACTATATTTTTTTTATTGTAAATCATATTTTTGATTAGATTTCCCAAGGTTAGATATAAATTATTCGGATGTATAGCCTGTGAAAGTGATTTTTAGAGACTGCAGTTTTTGCCTTATTGCGATCTAAACTTTTTACCCATTTATCATTTCAGCTCCTTTCGGCTGCCCTGCCCCTGGTCGCACATAAAACACATAAAGCACAAGCGAAGCGAGAAGATGCCGGCCACAAATTGAAGTGTCCCCATTCCGGTGCATCCCCTGCCCCCGGCGAAAAGCCCCAACTTCGGCCAGCTCAGTCAGCTCAGCCAGATTGAAGCGGTAAAGGGCAGTCGCTCGAGCAAAGGGGCAGCGGTGGAGGGAGAGCAGGTACAAAGTCGTTAGCACTTTGCCTGGTGTGAAGTTACCCAAGTCAACGAGGGCCAGCCCAGTCTGCGATCTCCATCTCCCTCTTTAACTCCAACTCCAACTCCATCTCCAGCCAGCCTTGTTACACGGCAGACCGGACAGCCAGAAGCCAGACGTTTAACACGGCCAACAAGTGAACGGACAAAAGAGCGGACAGCCGTTCAGTGCTGCCTCTTGGGCTTCTTTTTCACCTCACCAACTTCAGTGGATCCCAGTTGGGTGAGTACAATATTAGTTTAATACCCTGTATATTAAGATTGGGTAACAAGAGAGCATTAATAGAGAAATAAGGACTAAAGGTATGTGGTATACCCCTTACATATTAGAGTAAATTAAAGGTTGTAATATCTTATACAAAGCATTATGAACAGAAGAATTCGCGTTTTATGCGAGTGAAAATCAGTCTTGCTTTCTTGAATCTTTCCTACTTCAGTTGAAGTTAGAGTTTTCCGCTAGTAAACAGCTCCTTTGGCATCTCTGTAGACTGGACAAGCCATCGATCGACGCTGTTGTCCGTCCATCACGTATGAATGGGTTGCTTTGAGATCCGGGGACAGGGCAAACGACGATGATGGGCCAGAAAACAAGTTAAGCTGTCTTAATAAGATCAAACATGGCGATTATGAGGAATTACTTGGAGATAATGACATCGGCCAGAGCGACTCAAAAGCCTCTCGAAGATTCTGCCCTCAGCTGTGGAAGTGGAGAACTGAAACTCAAACTCCAACTCAAACTCCTCTGCAAAACGGCCTGGGAAACGATTTCGTCAAGTGAACTAATTGCTACTTCTGGACTTCCAGGGCTCCCAAGGCTCCCACGTACATATAGCCGATTTGTAATTGAATCAGTGGTTTGGAGGACAGAGGATCGTAGGCGGAAGTACTGCCTTTGGCATGGAACAACGCAATACATAGTACGACTATAGCACACGAAACGGGAACGTCATATGGCCGTTCGAGATTGGAACCGAAATCGGGACCGTTGTGGGGATCTCGGGATCGGGACCAGGCCAGACCTCAAATTCCTATAAATACAGTGTTCACGCTTTGTTTTGAAATTATTTTTATTTCGTGCTAATTAATGGTCGCCGATAAGCGGGCACATGATGGCGATAGCCGGCTCCGGCGCATAGATAATCCCACTCATGGTCAAATCTAAGTCCGAATCAGAATTGGAATTTCCAGCTAAATCGCACTCCCAAGCCGCTCAAGCTTAGTCAGCAGTTGGGGTCAATAGGACTGCATAGGATAATATTTATTTGGGATTTACCCGATATAATACGTAAGCTTTAAAGTGTGCAACACAATATTAACTTTTACTATAGATTTGCAAAGTTCAAAGATGAGATTTCTCGTGGGCTTGCAATGCCAATGGGCAATTCCAAGCATATAAAATGTAGTAGGTTAAGTGCAAACTTTCTTTGTAGTACTTTAGTTTTAATGACTTAAGAATTCGCGTTTTTTGTGAACACTTCTTGTTCTCAGTGTAGCTGTCTGCGTTGGAAGATCAGGTGCAGCAGGAGAAGAAGAGGTAGCTCAGCCGTCTGGGGCAGCATTATTATCAAACTCCATATCAGGTCGATGGAATGAAGATGAGGCCATGTATTGTTGTTGTTGTCGTTGTTGTTGCTGCTGTCGTCAACGATATAATTGCTTCAACTTGAGAAAAAGGGACAGATTAACATTTTAGCGTGAAACCGGCGACAAGACAACAGCAGGAGAAAGAGGAGAGAGGGAGAAGGCGATCGAGGAGGAGGAGGAGGAGGAGGACGATGAGGATGAGAAAGAGGAAGGGGAGGAGGAGGAGGAGGAGGAGCAGTAGCAATCAAAGTAGGAACAGCAGCAACAACAATTTGTTAGCTCTTTACGATTATTGCCTTTCTCACACCTTATTACCAAGAAAATAAAGAAGCAGCATCCACAGGGGCAACAACAAATACGCAACGATGAGACGTGAAAATAAGAATACAAAAAAAAAGAAGAAAAACACACACACAAGGCACAACAAAAGGCAACAACAACGGCAACATAGCCGAGAACAAGAAGCTGCCCCTTCGCAGTGGACTAAACCTGGAGTGGAGTGGACTGCGAGAGTGGAGTGGAGTGGAGGAGAGTGGAGTGGGAATCGGAATTGGGAGTGGGCAGGGGAGGGACTGGAAATCGCACACTCACAGCCACTCTCGCACACCCATAAACGGTGTACTGCAAGTGCAAGCGAGAGGTGAGCAGTTCATAAACAATCTCTACACAAAAAATTGATATACACCAAGAGAAAACTAGGGTAATCACGTAGGCCCACAGAAATAGAGATTAAAAATCACATCAAAAGGATTTCCTAAGAAGACATATTAAATGATTTAAAGTACCGTTTTAGCGCCTTCATAAAATAAGTTTCAAAAAGATTGTAATGATATTTCGTATTTGCCATACATCATTCAATAACAATCTTATATTTTTCCCAAGTGTATTATATAAAGAGAGTGCCAACAATTTGTTGGCTGAAAAAAAAGTCAACGGCTAAAAGGATTTCAAATGAAAGAGCGAGCCGAAGGATGAGCGAGGGAGACAGTGATACCGGGAGAGGGAGAGTTACTTTCCCCGCTACCGATTTGAATGATGTCCAGTGCTCAACAGCAACAGCAACAACAACAAGTGGCACTTGCGCTCTGTTTGTTTAATGAAACAACAGTCTCACACACACCCAAACACACAGACCAACAAAAACACCTTGGGCAAATAAAGCAGACAGGACGGCAACAGTCGACTTGCCGATCCTCTGCACCGCTCTAACCTTGGCCAATTGGAGGCCAATCCGTTGACCATCCAGCCAGCTCTTCAACCATCAGAGATCTTTGCTTTGCTTAGAGAGAAAATAGATTCTATATAATATCTTACTACAGTTATTGTAACCCATCCTAAAATGTAATTTGAAAATCATTTTATCACACAGTAAAAAACTTTACATAATATTCCGTATAAATAGACTTTTAAAAGATAAACCCATATGCTTTTGCTTTAAAATATGCTGCCTATTTTTCTTCTCTGTGTAGGTCAACCTGTGACCCCTGACCTAGAGGGTGCTGGGCCATTCGTACCTCGGTAGACTGGCACAACCCATTAATCCTGGCTGCTACTCCTACTAATGATAACGATCACCAATTGAGTGGCAGAAGAGGGTGGGAGAAAGAGCAGGAGGAGGAAGAGCAGAAGGAGGAGAGCCAGACAACAGGCGGATAACAACGCCTGTCTCCAAGTGGGCTCAAGTGCCGCAGGAATTGGAGTTGGAGGAGTTGAAGGAGGAGGAGGAGGAGGAGGAGGAGGAGCAGAAGAAGGGGCAGCGAGACACGCAGGCTGTGGAGAAGACGGACGGACGACCGGCAGCAGAAGCAGCAAAGCCAAGAGCAGAAGCAGAAGCTACTTGAGAGCCACAGAATTCCGATTCCGATGAGGCGATCGTGTGTCTATATGCATGCTGAAGAGCCAGGCAACGCGCAGTCGCACAGCCACCATTCCACTCCATTACCAGTTCGCAGATCGCCGCTTCCAGCATCCAGCATCCACCATCTACCATCCAGCTCCCAGGAGCTGGCAATCAAATGGCCAACGTTGGACAATGACTTTCACGCCTTTCGAGCGCGCCAAAACGGACAAGTCAAGTACAGGCGGCCAAGAGGCATCCCAGATACCCTACCTACCTACCTACCTAGTTTGGGCCTTATTTAGCAGACTGTTGGCCAATTCAATGTTTTCAGTTCCCTTACAAATTTTATTTAATCGAGATTTCTTAGTTATATTTTTTAAAAGTTAAAAAGGATAAATTTTTATGATTTTTTTGCCTCAAAATATTTTAAACATTTTTTTGTTAGGAACATTTGAATTAGGAACTTTGATAATTGCTAGGTTAAATTACTTGAAATCCGCAGGCCCTTCGAAAATACAGTTTTTTATTGATATTCTAGCTGACTTGATTTATTTGTGAATTGTATTTGGTTATGGATCACCACAATCTTTCTGCCATGCACTTTTCACCCACCCTCTCGTTTTCAATTTCCGTTACGATCGATCTGCACTTAGGCCTTCAATCTGAACTTCAACTTTCGAAGAGGATGAAGGAGGGATATTAATTGTTAATTGAAACCGAACGGACCATCGCCCCAATTGATATGGCAAAAAAACTGCAATAGTTTTCGCTCTTTGGCGGTTTAGTTAGTGCTTATCGCTAAATTACGCTTGTGCGCGATTAACCCTGGATGTCTGGCAATATTCACAACAATCACATAAAGTTGGGATCGCAGGTTAGTTTTCAATTTCAAATTTGCACACTTTACGTACTTGTTGGCCGTCGGCGGACCGAAAAAAAAGGCAAGAAACAGTCGGTTCGTTTGGATTGGCGGTTAACTCGGTTGACAAATTAAAAATGGTTGACAAATCCAGAAAAAAATAAACACTTTTATTTGCCGAATTCCTGGAGGCTTCGATTTTTCACAAATTCCGTAGCGTCGAAGCTTTTTTGTTTGGACACAAACGCGAACAGAACGGGCCTTTGAGAACACAATATCACGCAGAGTTTCGGGGTGCGACCGTCGCGCTGCAGCTCCTTAGCTGATCTGGACAGTCCAACAAAACCGGGGGAACGTTTCGATCGGATCGCAGTGATGCCTACTCCTCAGCCAGATCACCATTAAAAACGCTAGAAAAAGTAAATCGTTTGATTTTCTTTAAATTTGAAAAGTATTTATATTATTAAATGGCTTTAAATATATTAAATTAAGATAGATGAACATTTGTCATTAAATTGTTTTAATTTAAATTTACTTAATTCACAACCAAATTATAGTTTGTAATAGCCCTGAACTTCTTGAGGCATACATTTCACTCTGCAATCAGCCGTTTTAGTGTTTGAGAAATTAAACATTTTAAGCAACATGGAAGTTTTTTTTTAATATTAAAATTGTTGCTAAAAATATTTATTTATTGTACAAAGAAAATAGCTAAATTAACAACACTACTCACGCTGCCTCTCTCGAACCTTCAAACAATCTCGCCTCGTTGATGCTCTCTCGAACCGCTTCCAATCGCAACCGCGCTCTTCAAAAATGTTTACTTAATTATTAAGGGAAGATTCTCCATTAATTCGTATTGTCAATATTATTTTGCACTAAAGTTTGCAAAAGAAAAGTCTTACTTCCTAACTACAAAAAAAGGATACAAATATTTAGCAAAGAGTCCGTATCTTGATCCGCAGTTCTTTAGTCAAATTACAACAAAAACCCACCATACATTTTTACATTTTTTATAAAGGGCTCATCAAGGTTTTTTGCGAACAAATGACTTCACTTAAAATGTCCAGTTTTAAATGCCAATCTACATATGTGAAATAAAGAAATAGAGATTCGAATTTTCGATAGGGAATTTAATTACGAGATCAAAATGGTATGACACTTAATATTCGGACCGTTTTTTCTCATGTTACGCCAAAAAGAATGATATTTTTGTGCGAAAAAACACGATTATGATTTTTTGCATTTTTTGTAAGGGGTAGGGTCACAATTTTTTAAAAAAAATTTAAAACCGTTTAAATTTCTATATTTTAATGCCAATCGATAGGGAATTTAATTACGAGCTCAAAATGGTATGACATTTAATATTCTGACCGTTTTTTCTCATGTTACGCCAAAAATACTGATATTTTTGCGCAAAAAACACGATTTTGATTTTTTGCATTTTTTATAAGGGGTAGGGTCACAATTTTTTACAAAAAAT
>JBAMCJ010001839.1:0-14804 GCA_037075205.1 Drosophila prostipennis
TAAAAATACCTAACACTTATATTCAGCCTTCATTAGGTCAAAACTGGAATATGCCTCGTTCATCTGGAACCCGAAACAGTTTCTACGTTTTGCCCTTCTGTCTTTAAATTTCAACGACTCGGTCCCGTCTTATTCTGCCAAATGTCGGCTTGTTCACCTTTCTTCCCTAGAAGATCGGAGAACTACCAGTTCATTAGTTTTCATATGTGACTTGCTGACCTCTGAAATCGACTGCCCTGTACTGCTGGGCAGCATAGGGTTATTGGTGCCTGGTAGATCGTTAAGAACGTTTGAACCATTTTTTGTACCGGCTTACAGAGCCAATAATGCCCACAATGAGCCGTTGTGTAGAGCCCTGTATTTTTTTAATAAGTTGCCATCTCACATGCGGTTGGGCTCATGCTCCCCCAGAGATTTAATCAAGAAAACCTTCTATAATTATTTTGCCTCACTTAGTATTTAATTTAGTATTAGTTAGTAGCCAGTTAAGGTTTTACTGTTGGCGAATAAAGAAATAAATAAATGAATAAATCTTTCCTGAGCTGACTAGCCCAACTTGCCTTACATCCTTGACCATCCTAAGGTCTCAGAACGACCACATTTCCTAACTTCTGTTAAAACAGACTGGCTTAGATATAACAAGAGAGAACGCTATAGTCGGGTTGGTGTCCCGACTATCTAATACCCGTCACTCGGCTAAAGGGAGTGCGAGGGAGATGGAGATATAAACTTTGATCAGGCCTAACTTTTTAACGAATGGTCCGATTTAAAAAATTTCTTCTACATTTCGATAGGTATAACTAAACACAACAGAATTACATTTATACTTATCCAAAATCTTTAAAAATGTGGGCGCCAGACACATTTTAGTATAGTTTGTGGGCGATTATGGGTGATTGTGGGCGTTAGAGGGGGCGTGGCGCTCGGCTTAAATAAACTTGCGCTGCGTAGGAAGCCCAAGAATATGTGTTGGTAATCCCAACTTTCTAGCTTTTGTAGTTTCCGAGATCACAGCGTTCATACAGACAGACAGACGGACAGACGGAGAGACGGACAGACGGACAGACGGACAGACGTACATGGCTAGATCGACTCGGCTAGTGATCCTGATCAAGAATATATATACTTTATGGGGTCGGAAAAGCTTCCTTCTAGCTGTTACATACTTTTGCACGAATACAATATACCCTTTTACTCTACGAGTAACGGGTATAAAAAGTATGTAAGTATCCATATCGATGACTGAACAAACATTTATTATTAAGAACACCATAAGAATTCAGTTGAAGCGTTAGAGAAGGTTATGACACTGACTCCTCTACATTTTACTCCAACTATAACATTGAATAAGCCATCTGTTTGTGCCTCCGCGAGGATAGACACACAGACGGGTCTTCCGAGGAACAGCTTTGGAATTATGAGGCCTCTTCCCGGAGGTGAGAAGGTAGGCCCGTGGAGTTAGATGACGGGCTGATAACCGTGTTTGGCAGGAGTTAGATGACGGGCTGATAACTGTGTTTGGCAGGAGTTAGATGACGGGCTGATACCCGTGTTTGGCATTAGTTAGGTGACGGGCTAATACCCGTGTTTAGCAGGAGTTAGATGACGGGCTTATAACCGTGTTTGGCAAGGGTTTATGCCTAAGCGATTGTAGACACTGATAGGTCTGCCAAAGAACAGTGATAATTCGCACTGTCGGCACGGAGGCGCCTTGGAATTACGAGGCCTCTTTCCGGAGGTCAGAAAGTAGAACTACGGAGTTAGTGGACAGAATAGCAGAGTCAGGTGTGTTTTAGAGTAGGTCAGTGAAATTGACCTCCATTAACATTGGAGGAATTCTGTCATCACAATGATCCATAAAGCCGGAAAGGAAAATTGCCAGTAATTGTCATATAGGCAATTCAGCTTTCTGCCGTGCTCATTAAATACTTTTTAAAAGCTGCTCGTGAATCGCATCAAGCAATACCTACAAGCCGCCAATACAATACATATTCACCTATTCGGATTTCGTGAAAAACACGGAACTATTGAACAAGTGAACCGGATAACCTCCGATATACGAAATGCATTTGAAAGACGAGAATCCGCTGTCTTTTTGGATGTAGTTTATTGCTTGGTTTAGGTGCCTGGCATAGAGTACATAAACTGTCTACCTAAAGTCGTCGCAACTAGAATTTGAACCAGTTGGACTAAGGACTAAGCGAACAACCATCGCTAATGTTGAACGCAAAACTGCGTGGGGTGCTGCTCGTCGTTCTCTTGGTTGTTGTCGTGGATTCTTTACAGAGACCTCTTCTGCAACCATTGCTCCTTTAATGGAACTGTTAGAACGCTTTGTTGATACTTCTTCTTTGAGCAGCGGCGCAAGACGATTGATTGGTCGCTTAAATACGCCAGACGCAGTTTTTACGTCTACTTTTTTTTCCATAGGCCAACTCGTCACCGGCAGGTTATCTTCCTTTATTAATACAAGTAGCCCTTCCTTGACGTTCTGCGACATGGTTTTCCATTTGCTGCTTTTCTATGCCTTAGGCATAGTACCTGGGTCCAGTGTTGCCCCCAGATCTGAAGAAGGTTGAGAAGGTAGCAGTTCCCTGTCGCCTTGCACTAGCGAGAGATTTTTCGATAAGTGTTTTTTAGCTGGCTACATTGGCAGTTTAAATCTTTCCTTGGTTGATTCGGCTGCACAACTCTAATAAGGAATAATAGTGCTCTGCGCCGATAAGCATATCAATTTTTCCTGGCTTATTAAAATCTGGGTCTGCCAGAGATATGACGGTTGGAATATCAAAGCTGGAAGACCTTATTTCGTGGGCTGGGTGATCAGCCATAATCTGTAATCTGTACCACCCCCGACACTCTCAAAACGGACTGACGTCTTGTATCTTTTTACCGAAAGCCTTAATGCCATTTGTTCAGAGATCAAATTTATCTAAAATCCTGAATCGAGTAGTGCTCTGAGGTACACCTCACTTCCGGATTTGGTTTCTATGGCCACTTTGGCTGTGGCTAGTAAGATGTTGTGGTCAGTAATTGCTGCGCCTACAACTAGGTCTGGCGGATCTCCCAAATCTGATTCAAAATGCAACCTCGTATTGTGTTTTTTATCGCATTTAAAACATGTCCGACTTTGACAGACTTTCGACTTGTGTTACTAAAACAATTTATACACATTTGCTGGTTCTGTACCCAATTTAATCTCTCAGCCATAGATCGGAACTCATCGCATCTGAATAAAAGGTGATATTCTCTTTTACAAAATTCACATGAAGCTATTCGCTTGTTGTCGACGCACTAGTTGAGTTTTTTGGGTGTCTATTAGAATATTTTTCCGATATTCTTGTGTTTAGGACTCGGATGCGCTGGTCCAGAAAGCTGATCGACTGCTCGTATAGGGCTCTGCTTGCAAGATCCCACTTTTGCTTGATAATGGCAATCAATATTGTTTCCCAACTTGATACATCGATGCCCAGTCCCTTTAATGGTGCTAGAGACTCGATAGTTGTAACGTACAACTATTTTAATGACCTTGGATCGTCACTAACTCTTAAATAAAGAAAGAGTTTACCACAATTCTTTTACGGTTTTATTTATGTATTTTGACTTTTGTTTAAAGTTTAATTCATTGTGGTAAACTCTTTCTTCATTTATTTAACCATTCAAACTTTATTAATAAAAAAGGCCGTAAGAGAGACAGAACAATTAATAAAATGAAATTGAAGATGTTATCTTTGAAAGAAAACACTAGTTTAGTGTTAGAGCCCTAGATAACGAAAATACCATTAATTTTTTTCGATGGCACAGCTTTTTTAAATTTTTTTTTCTTCCTATAACTCGGAACGTATCCATCCAATTGGACCAGTATTCGGTTTATTTTAATCCGTTGAAAAATCATAATGCGTACCAAATTAAAGTTTACATCCTATCGAATATAACCAGCCTGGTATGGCCCAAATTCATGGAAAATTGGATTTATGGTGGATTTTTTTCACTTTTTTTGGTCGACATGTTAAACAAAAACAAGAGAGAACGCTATAGTCGGGTGCCCCGACTATCAGATACCCGTTACTCAGCTAAAGGGAGTGCGAGGGAGATGGAAATATAAAACTTTGATCGGGGATAAATTTTTATCGAATGGTCCGATTTTAAAAATTTCGATAGGTATAACTAAACACAACAAAATTGCATTTATAGTTCTCCGAATCTGCGGGCGCCAGACACATTTTAGTATCGTTTGTGGGCGATAATGGGCGATTGTTGGCGTTAGAGGGGGCGTGGAGCTCGGCTGAAATAAACTTGCGCTGCGTTTCCTACCATGAATATGTGTGGGTAATCCCAACATTCTAGCATTTTTAGTTTCCGAGATCTCAGCGTTCATACGGAGAGGCACACAGACAGACAGACGGACTTGGCTAGATCGACTCGGCTAGTGATCCTGATCATGAATATATATACTTTATATATATACAATATACAATATACCCTTTTACTCTACGAGTAACGGGTATAATGAGTGGTGATGGCAACCAGGTCAAAAATAGCTAAATCATATAAAAGTGAATTGAATTTTTAAAAATTCCTTAAAAAACATATAATTGCCTGCGTTATGACTGTGAGTATTTATACCCGTTACTCGTAGAGTAAAAGGGTATATTGTATTCGTGCAAAAGTATGTAACAGGTAAAAGGAAGCTTTTCCGACCCTATAAAGTATATATATTCTTGATCAGCATCACTAGCCGAGTCGATCTAGCCATGTCCGTCTGTCCGTCTGTCCGTCTCTCCGTCTGTCCGTCTGTCCGTCTGTCCGTCTGTCTGTCCGTATGAACGCTGAGATCTCGGAAACTATAAAAGCTAGAAGATTGACATTTTGCATGCAGATTCTAGGTTCCTACGCAGCGCAAGTTTATTTCAAAAAGGTGCCACGCCCCCTCTAACGCCCACAATAGTTAATATACGATTTTAAAAATTTAAATATTTCGGAAAAGTAAGAATGCAGTTTTGTTGTGTTTATCAATACCTATCGAAATGTAGAAGAAATTTTTTAAATCGGACTATTCGTTAAATAGTTAGGCCTGATCAAAGTTTTATCTCCATCTCCCTCGCACTCCCTTTAGCTGAGTTACAATTATTAGATAGTCGGGACACCAACGCGACTACAGCGTTCGCACTCCCTTTAGCTGAGTGACGGGTATTAGATAGTCGGGACACCAACCCGACCATAGCGTTTTCTCTTGTTTTAATAAGTAATATCCATTTGGATAATTCATTCTTATAAAATAGCTAACCTTACTTTCAAAAAAATCATGCTCTTTTTAATAAGTACTGCAGTATCAAAAAACGGAAACAAGACTACGAATTTAAAAAAGAGGATTGTGCGTGTGATTGTGTGTGAATAAAATAAAGGAATACACTTGCTTGAATGGTCCAAACACTTTTTGTAATGTGTGCGTACGTTTCTTTCGTTTCTGTGTTAACTGCGTGTGCTATTGGAATATATGGTTTCGAATTTCCATTGTGCAACAAAACTGCTTTGCTACCATCGATAAAGCGTCTCCACCATTCGGATTGTGAACTTTTTCATCAAACATTGCAGTTATGTTATTGCAGTTGCTAAACTGATCTTCTTTGGCGAAATACTTAGCGTAACCCTTATGACGTTTTCTATAAAGAGTGGTTTTCACTCCTGGTTTTAAAAATCCGTGCTGCTGCATTTGAGATGCAAGCAACTCTGACTTCTCTTTAGTCAGCTCTAAATCTCGAATCCAATCATTTAACTTTTCTTAAGAAAGTAGGATAACTTCTTCTACACCGAGACCGGAGTCATCGGAAATAGAAGAGCTATCCGAAGAAGTATAATTATCTATTTTGTCGGGACATACTGGATATGGGACATTAGCGGAATAAATTGTGTGTCACTAAGTGCACTTTCGCGTATTTCTATTTTGCATTCTTTCCGATGCCTAAGCATTTACTAAGGCAAAAATAGCAATATGTTACATGTCAAGATGGTTTTCTCCAAATCATTGGCGTGTCAAACTTCATGTAGCATCTAGGTCAAGAAAACAATAATGGACCTTTCAAAAAAGCATCGAAAAGAAAAACATACCGTTTCCTTCGCTCCATTTAAGTAATGTCAAGCGGCAAGATTCGCAAAGTCTCCTTGGAGTCCAAGCCTCTTCAAGATTTGGTTTAATGCGAAAGTATACGAAATATCGATCTTTTACCTCATTGTCAAATGGTCGAAACTCAATTATCGCACCTCCGATTACCTCGCATAATTTAAACCAGTCCGATATAGCCAGATTTTTAATAAAACATTTCTACAACACCTCCCTTAATCTTTTTCAATACTCTTCCATTTGGTACCAATTAATTAACGATAGTTATACAAATTTAAGCCACTACACAATAGCAAAAAAAAAAATAACCAAACTATCTAGAAAAGTCCAAATCCGCATAATTAGACTACGTCTGGACCACACCAGGCTCACCCATGGATATAGATTTGTCCAACCAACAAGCAACCCTTGTAAATTCTGTAATCAAAATTCAATGACAATACAGCATATTCTAAACGAATGCTCAATCCCATGACCACCAACCTTCTTCAACTTCTCGACTTCCTTAAGAAATATCTACGCTTTTATACTTAAGATATCTATATATTCTGAAATGTAATTGAACTAGACACTTAGTAATTAAAAAACGAATACAAAAATGAATTTATTAACTTTAAGCCAGCCCACATGAATTATACACGTAGTCATTAAGAACAAAATATTAAACTGAAATTATCACTTCAAGTCGGCCAAAAGCCGGCAAGCAAGTAGCAAGTAGCTATGGCTGCTCATCCCTGTAGCTTTACTTTTTAACTTTAAGCAAACAGTATGTAAATAAATAAATAAATACATATAAGCAAAAATTGAAACAGCCGCTAGATGGAGCCATCAAAAATATCAACAGCCGCTAAATGGCGCGAGTAACTTTAAGTAACGTCAAATTTTTTGTAGTAATCCGATTGACTTCGTGTATTTTGCAATTATTCGCCTAAAACGTGTTCCTTTAAAAAAAATTTTTAATTTCCTAAAAATAACAAGAAATTGGAATTTGTAACAAAATAATATATGCGCCAGATAGTTAGTTACAAATTGTAACTTTTTGTTTTTGTAAAAAGATGGAGCTATTTCTAGTTTTTTAAATATAGAATTTTTTAACAAGCCCTCAGCTTTTTTTATGAAAACACTTCGCACCAAGTACAGTTGCTCGATCACTCTTATTAAATCCTTATATGCTTCCTATTATATTATTAAGAAATCTCGAAAACTACAAAAGCTGGAAAGTTGGTATTAACCAGTGGCGGATCTAGGGGGGGGTGATATCAGAACAATTTTTTTGTTGCATACTTTTTGAAAACCAAATTTTCTTTAATTTTTCACTCGAGTGGGGGGTGATATATCACCCCCCGTGGATCCGTGCATGAACCACACACTCTAACGTCCACAATTGCCTTAGATAACTTTAAAAAATGCCTAACGGCCACAACCTAAACAAGAAAGAACGCTATAGTCGGGTTGGTGTCCCGACTATCTAATACCCGTCACTCGGCTAAAGGGAGTGCGAGGGAGATGGAGATATGTATAAACTTTGATCAGGCCTAACTTTTTAACGAATGGTCCGATTAAAAAAATTTCTTCTACATTTCGATAGGTATAACTAAACACAATAGAATTGCATTTATACTTATCCAAAATCTTTAAAAATGTGGGCGCCAGACACATTTAAGTATAGTTTGTGGGCGATTATGAGTGATTGTGGGCGTTAGAGGGGGCGTGGCGATCGGCTGAAATAAACTTGCGCTGCGTAGGAAGCCCAAGAATATGTGTTGGTAATCCCAACTTTCTAGCTTTTGTAGTTTCCGAGATCACAGCGTTCATACAGACAGACAGACGGACAGACGGACAGACGGACAGACGGACAGACGGACAGACGGACAGACGGACATGGCTAGATCGACTCGGCTAGTGACCCTGATCAAGAATATATATACTTTATGGGATCGGAAACGCTTCCTTCTAGCTGTTACATACTTTTGCACGAATACAATACAATACAATACTCTACGAGTAACGGGTATAAAAATTTTGTAAAAGTGTAAATGCTATTTTGTTGTCTATATGTATACCTATCGAACTGTAGAATTTTTTATATCGGACAAGCCATTAAAAAATTATGAGCCAAAATTGAATTATCCACTAGGTGGCGCTGACGACTCCATCTCCTCCGCACTCCCTTTAGCTGAGTAACGGGTATCTGATAGTCGAAATACTCGACTCTCTTTTGCTTTTTCCTTGGAAGTCTAAGCACGAGCACGCATGAAATGAACATTTTTAGCACCCGTCTGCGGTTTTGTTGGTACGTGTTCGTGCTACGACTAAAAACACGACCCACGCCAAGTATTCTTTAAAATGTAGTATTAAAAAGTTGTAGTCAATAGGGCAAGCTTTCCAATGATTCCGTTTTTATTTCGAAGCCTTATTATTATTTTTCACCAAACCTTTCTTACCCCACTCTCCCCCACTAATAAGAACTTTTATCTTTATTTCAGAAATTAAAATGAAAGCAGAAGTATCATCTAAAATATCAACAGGGCGTTTGCTGCACACTGACGAGTTACACTCTAAAGAAGAAGTACTTAATACAGCCTTAAGATGTGAAAATATACTTGTGTCAGAAAAAATAGACCGCACAAACCAAATAGAATTACAAGCCGATTCCGATAATCTTAACAGTATTGAAGATGTTTTGAGGTCTCAAATTAAACAAAGCATTGGCAAAGCTAATCAAAATGTACAACAAATTAAATGGAAATTTGCAGACGCACTGATTGATCACAACTATACTTGTAATGAAGTAATGATGTGTCAAAACCACTCGACAAATATTCGTGACTTGCTTTTAAATGCTATTATACCTAGTAGGAAGCCAGAACAAGATATTCCAACAGATGTATATGACTTTATCGAAAATACAATTAAAAGCTTAAACGTTTATAAGTTGCTGTATGATGGCATGCAAGATAAAAGATTTAACCCGAAAGTTAGCCAACATTTTTCAGAGCCATTGGAATCTTATCTCAATGACCAGTATCTGGAAAAAATATATAATCACTTAGGAAATCAAGAAGTTTTAACTAAGCTGATAGCAAGCACAATTCATTTTGCAAAACAATTACTTTTTGAGTGTAGCACAATTGCATTAAAATCTGATAAAGACTTTATGGATTTTATATCTGGAAAATTAAAACACCTAAGGGAAATTCTCAGACAGGTACCTTCAAGATCTGTGAATTCAGAACATTTATTAAAGAACCGCAATCAACATAATTTCAAAGCAAAACTTAATCTTATGTTAGACACATCTGGATCATCCCACGGCGACTTTGAATTTAAACGAAGCTGTCATAAAATGAAAAGTGATTCAACTTATGAAACTAGTGAAAACGAAAAAGACAATCAACATTTTTCCGATGGCATTGATCTTACCAAATACGTAAAGCTGGAAATTATTTTAAAATCATTGGATTTTAGCTTTGAAACACTTGATAAGAAAATAAATCATTCCATATCAGACAATGACACGGATAAAGAAATTGAAAGGTAATTTCTCAAATATTTTAAATAATAAACCAGAAATAATGAATAAAAAGTGTTTAGTTATACAAATTAAATTATTATTTTAAATAATTTAGTTCTATAAGAAGGGGTTGACAATGTTTTTATCCGTTACTCGTAGAGTTAAAGGGTATATTGGAAGCGTTTCCGACCCTATTATCATATTAATTTGACAGTCAGAAAATAAAATGCGAAACTACCCATTTTTTGTAAGTTGAAACACTTTGAGCGTGTAAGTTTTGCATACATAAATTTGTTTTAAAGAAATTTGTTCAAAGAGCCTTTTGGTTTTAATTGTTATTTGGTCTAAGTTCTTAAAAACAAATTAAATCGAACTAAAATTGACTAAATTAACATAAAACAAGAAAGGAAGCTAGCTTCGGCCAGCCGAAGCTTATATACCCTTGCAGATAATTCATATTAAGCACTAATTTTCCAATCGTTCCTATGGCAGCTATATGATATAGTAGTTAGATATTTATAAAATTAAAATCGAGATTAGAAAACCTATAAAAAGAGTCATATCCCAGAGTAGAAGAAAATACAATAAAAACCAACGAAGCAATAATTTATTTCCTATTATATTCCCATTAATTTTCCGATCGTTCCTATGGCAGCTATATGATATAGTAGCTCGATTTTAATAAAATTTTATTTGAAATGCAGAATTAGATAAGAAATGGTATTTCCAAAAGTAGGAGGTTATATTTTCATAAACACTCAAGATATAATTTTTTTATATTTATTTCCCGATTTTTCCTATGGGAGCTATATGATATAGTTGTCCGCTCAGGTTCGTTCCGACTTATATACTATCTGCAATAGAAAAAAAACTTTTGGGAAAGTTTCATCCCGATAGCTTTAAAACTGAGAGACTGGTTTGCGTAGAAACGGACGGACAGACGGACAGACGGACATGGCTAGATCGACTCGTCTAGTGATGCTGATCAAGAATATATATACTTTATAGGGTCGGAAACGTCTCCTTCACTGCGTTGCAAACTTCTGACTGAAATCATAATACCCTCTGCAAGGGTATAAAAAGTTTTCATACAAATCTAATAACAATTAACTACGAGTACGAAATAAACTCGGAAAAGTTTAAAGACTTCTGTGCTAAAGTTTTTGTGGCATATCAGAAAAAATATCCTTGGTATCCGATGTCGCCCACTGTTCACAAAGTCTTAGTACATGGCTACCAAATAATAGACACTTGTTTAGTTCCTGTAGGATGCCTTGGGGAACATGCATCAGAGTCCCGAAATTTAAACTAATATATAAGTCTTCGAATAAAAAATGGGTCAGTGGTAAATTCCTACCAGAGCGGATTGACATAAAAATCTAGAAAAATCAGCATAATTCTGAAATAATTAGGAGACGTGAGTGAGGTACAAATTAAAACAATAAACGACCCCAAAGTGCCCCAAAATTCGATTCGTTTTTTTTTAATTCTTTCTTTTGCCATTTTTCTGTTATAAATGTTGTTAAAAAGGTTTAAAAAAATTATGATCATAATCTTATGGCATAGCCGCAACTAACTGCATTTATATTTTTTGGAAATTCAGCCTCCTTAACCAAGTCCCCAATATTTTCCGTGACGTCACGGCCTCCACATATGTATGTATGTATGTTCTGCTGGCGCACTTTGCATTAAGTCGTAAATGTGTGTATGTAGCATTTTAAGTGTGACCGCGCAGGGGAAAAAATGAAAATACCAGTCACAAAAAATTTAAAATGCGCGGTTAAAAAATCGATTATATCGCAAATCTTTTCTTTGGTTTTCAAATGTTGAGTTATCTACAAACTTTGGATTTGTAAAAAAAAAAAATAAACAATGATTCGCTCTGATATGATAAAATGCGCGGTTAAAAAATCGATTATATCGCAAATCTTTTCTTTGGTTTTCAAATGTTGAGTTATCTACAAACTTTGGATTTGTAAAAAAAAAAAATAAACAATGATTCGCTCTGATATGTACACACACACGCACAAAATATAAATATTAAAAAAAAATGCGTATTTAACACACACAGCCATTAGATACATATATACGTGTGTACGTTTGTGTGTGTGCATTGCAGCTGACTAAGGAATTGAGGTTCGCTCAAATTCAAATTCAAAAGGCTTGTGGCAGAGCTGAATAATAAATGAATGTGATCTAAGTAAAAGTACTGAATTTTTATTCTTTCTATCAGTTACAATGGTATCAATGCAATTTTAATTTGCGCACAAATTTATATACGTGTTTGTAAATTGGAATTTGTTGTTTTCAAATTTTTTGTTTTGAATGAAACGAAAACATATGTACACACACAAAAAGATTGGCCACCAATACAAAAGTAGCGAAGTAACTTATTATTTTCCGATTCCACATTTGATCGATAATTATTAATTTTACACTCGACAAATTTTGCATTGCCTGAAAGGAAATTATTAATTTTTGTTGTATTTAAACACCTTATCTACTTTCAAGTAGAAACATACACACCCATTGTGTGCATGTATTGTATTGCACATGTATTGTAAGCAAATCAAAACATATCCAAATATACATATGTACAAACGTATTTGGTCAAGAGATCGAATCTTAAGATTAATAGTTAGCTTGGAGCTTGGCTTTGCTTTTGTAGTAATTTTTTATTTTAATCCATTACGGAAATTAAATAGGGCTCTTACTTCTGCTACAAAATTCAAAATCCTTTTTGAAAAATAAAACCTAAGCATTTGATCCACAGAACTGACTATTGATCGAAAATCATATTGATCGGAGCAGCAGTTTAAGTTTTTAAAATCCAAAACAAATTTAAACTTAAATTGCCCTTTTCCCCTCCCCTTTTCCGCGCAGCACTACCCCTCCCCTTTTCCTCACAGCCCTACCCCTCCCCCTTATCAGTTTTTTTGGCTGTTCGTCTCTCGGCCGTCGCTCTCTTGGCATCCGCTCTCTGGGTTTCGCTCTCTCGGCAGGCTCCCACAGATTGCAACGCAATAACTTACAAAATCGGAATAAATTCGTTAAAAATACTTAAAAAAATGTTAAAAACTTGAAAAATTAAACTTAAGCATTTGGGCCATAGAATAACTAATGGTCCAAAAATCATTTTGATCGGAGCAACGGTTTAGATTTTGAAAATCAAAAAGTTAATTTTGGATGTAGCCCCCAAATTATGGGGGATATCGAAATTTCTTTTAGATTTCCAATTAGGCCTTTTCAAAACCTAAAATTCTGCAATATCCAAATTTCGAAATTCCAACCACTTTAGAAGTTAAGCATTAAAAAATCTATTTTTTTTGCTCAAAATATGAATGTGGGAGCTGTTTGGGGCCTCTGGGGGACATATTGGACCTTAGTGGGCGCCTACGCCCCCAATGCTATACTGTGAAAAAATTTGGCTGCTCTAGCTCTTACGGTTTGGGCTGTGGTCGTATCCCCATAAAAATCGGTCTTTCATTTTATAATCTTTAGGGATTATAGTTTATTATTATTGTTCAGTTTTCCTTTACAACGGAGTGACAAAGCTAATATAAAACAAGAGAGAACGCTATAGTCGGGTTGGTGTCCCGACTATCTAATACCCGTCACTCGGCTAAAGGGAGTGCGATGGAGATATGAACTTTGATCAGCAATAACTTTTTAACGAATGGTCCGATTTAAAAAATTTCTTCTACATTTCGATAGGTATTGATAAGCACAACAAAACTGCATTTTTACTTTTCCAAAATATTTAAATTTTTAAAATCGTTTATAAACTTTTACATTTGACTTCCGTGTTATTCAAGTAGTATATAAGCTTGTACCAAGTTCAGAATAATTCAGTTATCATCTCATCTTATAACTCCGTGGTTCTACTTTCTACCCTCCGGGAAGGGACCTCGTAACATATATTGATCCACAAGCCACGCTTAGGATCAAACATTGGTGACCCCGACGTGATCCTTGCATATTCAAGGATCACACTCACAAGGAATCTCCAACTGATTCCTTTGAACCACGCTTAAAAGTCCTCCAGTTCAGGCACCTCACTAAAAGTCTCCAGTTCAGGCACATTACCAAAAGTCCTCCAGTTAAGGCATACCGCTACAAAGTCCTCCAGATAAGGCACACCGCTACGAAGCCCTTCCAAGTAAGGCACACCGATAGAATTCAGTAGGACCGAAAAATTACTGGCACTACAATTCCCTTCAAAAGGAGGCACACCGCTAGAATTCACCGCAGAGCAATACCGAAAAATTACTGGTGCTCCAAAGCCCTTCCAAGTAAGGCACGATGTTACCAAGCTCTTCCGAGTAAGGATCACCGCTACCAAATCCTTCCAAGTAAGGAAGTGCTACATATTCCCTTCTGAGCAAGGCCTGTACATACAGGGGCTGTAATTCGTCTCCGAGCAAGGCCTGTAGATTCAGGGGCTCGAATTCTCTTCAAGCAAGACCGGGAGATAATACTCCTTCAAAAAGAGGCACACTGAACAGAATCCAATTAATATTAGTTGAGAGAAACTCGTATGCCATAAGGATGCCGAATTCATTCATGATGGAAACAAGTCTAGCCAGAAAAAATCGAATCGGCGACTTACTAGATGATCAACATGAACTGCAAAGACAGATACAGCAGCTCATTAAAAATTACGGAAAGGACTCTTCCGAAAGAAAACTTCGCGAAGGATACTATCCCAAGCGACTAGACCAATTGAAGGAGCTTTGGCAACAGTTCACCGATCTGGACATCGAAGTCAGAGAATCGGCATTACCCACAGAACCAGAATATCTAACACGATATGACACAGTAAAAGAGTTAGTAGAAAAATACCAAAAGATATTTGGTGATAATGTTCCGTCAGGCAGCGTCCCACAAAAGATGCCTAGACGTGTACGAGATGACTTTAAATCCTTGAAACCATTACCTACGGACTTAGACTCGTCAATAAGCAACGCTATTCGACTATTACAATTACGATGTAACGAAATGGAATCGTCCCTAAACCTAGCATCCCAAGCAACTATCATCACACCCGCACTACAGCGCCACCTCGATGCGCAATGGGCATTGATGAGACAGGCTCATGATGTAATACAAGTAATACCAGGCGCTACAGACATCGCCACTACAGAATTGTGTAAATTCCAATCACTGTAT
>JBAMCJ010001843.1:0-17261 GCA_037075205.1 Drosophila prostipennis
ACATACATACATAGTATGTATTACATACATACATACATACATACATATTTTCAATCTTATTTTCCGCGGGCGAAGCTGCGGCCCACCTTGCTAGTAACATATAAAATCTAAAATCTATCAAACAAATACAAAAAAAAACAAGAGGGAACGCTATAGTCGGGTTGGTGTCCCGACTATCTAATACCCGTCACTCAGCTAAAGGGAGTGCGAACTCTGTAGTCGGGTTGGTGTCCCGACTATCTAATAAACGTAACTCAGCTAAAGGGAGTGCAAGGGATATAAAAACTTTGATCAGGCATAAGTTTTAAACGAATGCACAGTGGTCGGGCTTGTATGGAGCCGCGGCCATAAATACTTCTAGATGTGCTATCGCTATGAAACTTTTACCAAAAATCTAGATAAATATTATAAATATATGTTACAAAAATTGGCCAGATCGTACCACTATATCCTATAGCTTCCATAGGAACGATTTACTTAGTGGTTGCGTTTATATAAGAGGGCAATCCAAAATTCAATTTTTGTAATAATAACAAGTTGGTTTGTTTACCGTACGATATTTACAAACTAATAAGTGCAATAGGGGAGAGGTCTGTAGGTTGAGACAGTCTGTAAGTTGAGACACTCAATTTTCTCAAAACTTTTCCACTAAAAAAATTTTTTTTAATTTTTTTTTTGTAGTCCTTTTCAGTGACAAAACTTTTGGGGAAAACATTATAAGCCAGGCTCTAGCCAGATTTAAGCTGTTAGAGTCGTGTACCATTTTGCACCAAAAAAGTTTTTGTCCACTTTTTTCAAAATTCCATTAAAAAATAATAACGTGCTTAAATTAACTTTGTAAGAGATTTAAAACATTAGTAATTTAACTGTTAACAAATTAAAAAAAGAATCAGTTTAATGTGACAGTAAGAAAAAAAGTTATTAATTTTTTCCAGAAACATCCCAATTTGTGTAAGTTGAGACACTTTGAGCGTGTAAGTTGAGACACCCGTTTTTCATACAAAAAGGCCTTAGCCCAACAGAGGTCGCTTTCTGCCTGGTACATTTCTTTGATATTAGGGGAAAAATGAATGTTCAATGAGCCTTTTGGTTTTAATTGTTATTTGGTCTAAGTTCATAAAAAATGGATGGGAAATAATTTAGGACGAACTAAAATTGATTAAATTAACAAAAATAAATAGTTTTTAAAAGTTTGGAGTACTTTTGGTGTGAGTATTATTGACTTTTAAAAGTGTCTCAACCTACAGACCTCTTTTTCAAATTGTCATTTTTTGGCACTTTTCAAAAAAAAGTATTTTTTAGTTTTCCCCAGGGAAAAAAAATTTTTTTTTTGCTTTGTTGTACAGCTAAAAGACTAAGCTTTCGATCGGTACCTAACACGTGAAGTTTCAAAAGCGAATGTCCAAATGGGAGACTAAAAACAAAAGGTGTACCAACCTACAGACCTCTCCCCTATAAAAATGTGGGAGTGATTACTGAACTCCACCCGCACCAAAAAAATTATAAAAAACAAAACGAAAAATAATACGATTTAATATCATTTTTAAATTTTTTGATCGAGTAGCGAGATAGTTGACTCTAAAAGAAGTGACATTTGGTTATTTCTAAGTTTTTTTGTCCATTAATAAATGGATCAGAACTTAAAAGCAATCTGTTAAATAAATCTGTATTTGCAGTCGAATTATTAAATATCCTTAATTTTTGATTCAGCGGGTCCTTTAGAAAGCTTTCCAATCAAAAAACACATATCAAAAAGCAACAAGAGAAACAGCAAAAACAAGCTACAACAACAACACACACAGAACAAAAAAAAGCTTCCTAGATGGACCTGCTAAAATAAATGAGGTTAGGTAGCATTTTTTAATGACACAAGTGCATCGGCGCGTTTCGGCAGCTGATGAAAACACTTTTAAAATCTTGAAATATGTATTAATAATAGAATATAAACATCATTGGGGGGTAAGCGGGGGAAAGCACTTAGAACTTTACCTAAACATTGTAATGCACAACATTTACGAACTAAAAAAGACGCACGTTTTACCACTTCCTTACATAAAACACAGCACAAGTTATTTATATAGGGGAGAGGTCTGTAGGTTGAGACAGTCTGTAAGTTGAGACACTCAATTTTCTCAAAACGTTTCCACTAAAAAAATTTTTTTTAATGTTTTTTTTGTAGTCCTTTTCAGTGACAAAACTTTTGGGGAAAACATTATAAGCCAGGCTCTAGCCAGATTTAAGCTGTGAGAGTCGTGTACCATTTTGCACCAAAAAAGTTTTTGTCCACTTTTTTCAAAATTCCATTAAAAATTAATACGTGCTTAAATTAACTTTGTAAGAGATTTAAAACATTAGTAATTTAACTGTTAACAAATTAAAAAAAAAAATCAGCTTAATGTGACAGTCAGAAAAAAAGTTATTAATTTTTTCCCGAATCATCCCAATATGTGTAAGTTGGGACACTTTGAGCGTGTAAGTTGAGACACCCGTTTTCAATACAAAAAGGCCTTAGCCCGACAGAGGTCGCTTTCTGCCTAGTACATTTCTTTGATATTAGGGGAAAAGTGAATGTTCAAAGAGCCTTTTGGTTTTAATTGTTATTTGGTCTAAGTTCTTAAAAAATGGATGGGAAATAATTTAAGACGAACTAAAATTGATTAAATTAACATAAATAAATAGTTTTTAAAAGTTTGGAGTACTTTTGGTGTGCGTATTATTGACTTTTAAAAGTGTCTCAACTTACAGACCTCTTTTTCAAATTGTCATTTTTTGGCACTTTTCAAAAAAAATTATTTTTTAGTTTTCTTCAGGGAAAAAAAAATTTTTTTTTGCTTTATTGTACAGCTAAAAGACTAAGCTTTCGATCGGTACCTAACACGTGAAGTTTCAAAAGCGAATGTCCAAATGGGAGACTAAAAACAAAAGGTGTACCAACCTACAGACCTCTCCCCTATGTATTTGTAAAAACAAAGTATATACCGTTATGAACAATTTCTATTATATTCGAATTGGGTTAGACCGTGCTTTATATTTTTATAGAACTTTTTCATTCAAGGCATTGCATTGCACTGTTAGCAAATTGCAAGTAAGTGAGCACATCATCGCTCTAATCATTCCATTATTGGAAAATCCCGTTAGAAATTCAAAAAAAAAAACTATTGTGTCGTAAATTTTGGACAATCAGCTCATCGTTAAACTGGTTTTCGCTGGAATATCTCAAAATCAATTTTTTGATTTTTGGCCTATGGCAGCGACCACTGTGGAATGGTCCGATTTAAAAAATTTCTTCTACATTTCGATAGGTATTGATAAACACAACAAAACTGCATTTTTACTTTTCCGAAATATTTAAATTTTTAAAATCGTTTATAAGCTATTGTGGGCGTTAGAGGGGGCGTGGCACCATTTTGAAACAAACTTGCGCTGCGTAGGAACTCCAAGAATCTTCATGCCAAATACCAATCCTCTAGCTTTTATAGTTTCCGAGATCTCAGCGTTCATACGGACGGACAGACGGACAGACGGACAGACGGACAGACAGACATGGCTAGATCGACTCGGCTAGTGATCCTGATCAAGAATATATATACTTTATAGGGTCGGAAACGCTTCCTTCTACCTGTTACATACTTTTGCACGAATACAATATACCCTTTTACTCTACGAGTAACGGGTATAATAATAACTAATTTTAATAAGTGTTTAACAAATGTTAAAAAAAATAATGTTAATGTCGAATTTTATATTTAAGACTCACATTTCGCTTTTTATAATAAACATAATAAAATTATCACTTCCGCCCTTGTAGCACTAGGATGTTTTTATCAAATAAATAAATATTTGTATTTTTAAAATAAAATATTATACAAAAATGTTTCACATTCTATGTTAATAGTGATGGTTATTTCTAAAAATTTCGACCAATTCCCTATTTTAAATTTATTTGATATTCGCTCATTTTACAGTTTTAATATTAAGCCGATACTATACGACTGAATTGTTTGCATTTTGAATTTGCAACATGTCCTTTAACTAAAATCGTTTAAAAACGCGATTATCAAGCTGGTACAAATTAATGAATTCAAATAAACGTAGCCCGTAGTATTTTTGTCAATATTGAGTACCCCAACTGCAGGGATTTAGGTACAACTGGCAGCGCTACGCGAGTCAAGAGGACTATAAACCTACTACTTAATGTATATTTCGACTCGAAATTTTCGAGTCAGACTTTCAAAATAAAATCTTAGATTAAGCCCGTTCAGAGGTAAGTACACTCCCAGGCAAGTTGCGAGATAAATTAGGGCCAACCCTGTCCAACGACCGTCTGGGTGGCCCCAACGGACTACTGATGTAGATAACTGCATGGCATACCCCGTTAATCCCCGATGTCGTTCCCAAACATTCAATCAAATTCTGTCAAAAGTTGCAGCGCCCCAGCTTAACGTAACTTTGAAAATCCTAAATCACACTAAGTCAGAGAGAAATGTGTTTCCAAGAACAAAAATGCATATCAAACTGTTGACTTAATACAGAAGCAGATTGATGTCGAGCATGGGCCAAGAGTTCTTACCTCATTTTTTTTGCGTTTTGTTTAGAGCGTTCAGTTGTTTACTTTTCTTTTCACGGTTTTGCAGAATGGTTAACGATTTTGTGTCTGCAAAGTTATCAAACTTTTGGTAATTCAGAATTGGAAAACTGAATACTTAACTTTTATACCCAAGCGTTGTCCAATTGAGTATAATCTTCCATATCAGTGTCGAATAAAAAGTTTGGGAATCGCAATTTTAATCAGGGATCATTTTTATTTTAAACATCAAAACTTTTTTTTGAGTTTTATTCCTAACAATGAAGCCTAATAATCACAATATGTACATCAAAGATGTACCTCGATGGATGCAATAAATTTGAATTCGTTACAAATTCCCAAGTTAAACTGCGTTTTCCAAAAAGTTCCCCGATGCAAGGATTCCTAGCAGAAGGACCTCAAAGTTCGAAAAATGCTGAAATTGGTTAGCTTTCCAGGAGTATCACAGGCAAACGGATTTATGGTTTGTTTTGCTGTTAAAATATTTTAAAATATTATTAACGTTAAACATAAGCTAGCATCCTCGGATCGCCACAACGTCTTAAAATAATTAATAGCACAACACAATTTAGGGACCATTTATTTACATTGCTAAATCCCAAAGTACCAATTAAAATTGAAATAAAATAACAAAATTAATCAAATTAAATTTTCATCAATTATGTAGCTCTAACTGTTAGATTTAAGTTTAAAACTCTACTATAAAATTCCATACGACGGACAAGTTAATATAAGTAGGGATCTACATTAGGGTGGGTCGATTTGGGAGCCCAAAAATCGTATAGGGGGAACGTGTTCTTGGAATGATTCTAAGCAACATTGCCGAACCAACTTGTGGTCTAAAATGACGTTTGACCCCCCAAACGCGAATGAAAATTACTGGTTTTTTGGTGAAAAATATCATAGTAGCCAGCACAGATTTATTACTGAATTTGAAACACCTATTTTGCGTTGTTAAAAGGCGACTTTATCCAGATACTGTTTAAGTTTAATTACGTTATTATTTATAAAATATTCCTTTAACTTTGCGGATTTCGATATAAGCATGTAATCTTTTAAAATATCAAATTTTATTCAAGAAACAGAACGATGCGTTCAACTGGTAACTAGATTTGAAAAGAACAGAAGAAAAATTCCTCGTATGGAAAATAAACAAGATTTGAAAATGGAACACTAATTACACTGTGCAGCATTTTTAATGCTTTTTAAATTTACCTCGATGGATGCTATATTTCTGGATTCGTTACGAATTCCCAAGTTAAACTGCGTTTTCCAAAAAGTTCCCCGACGCAAGGATTTTTAGCAAAAGGACCTCAAAGTTCGAAAAATGCTGAAATTGGCCAACTTTCCGGAGCTCTCAGAGGCAAACGGATTCATGGTTTGATTCGATGTTAAAGTTTTTTAAAAGATACACCCTTTATCTTTCAAACCCCATACTTAGAATAATTTTTATTAACGGAGAAACAAATTTTAGAAAACATAGTCAAAAAACATATAAGCATACAGCTGCGGTCAAATTAGTAGTAGTGTTACCGCCCTGTGTTTTTAAAAGTTTGTTGTTTCAAAGTTGTATATCTCCATCTCTTTCGCACTCCCTTTAGCTGAGTATCAGATAGCGGGGACACCCACCCGACTATAGCGTTCTCTCTTGTTTTCATTATACTTAATATTGTTTTTGTGACTAGTGCATTCATTTATAAGAAATCCCTGTAGCACTAGGAAATAAGAAAGAAATAAATTAAATTAAATTTCCAAAAGTGACACTCTTTATCTTTCGTACCCCATACTCTTTAAACTCTGGTTTCCCATACGATTTCATGGTTTTAACTGTACTTTAAATTTAACAAACGGACGAGAAAACGGCCCTTATAGACTTATATTCAAGAGTCAAAAATAAAAGGGCTTTTTCGATTTTTATTCAAATTTATTAAAAACAAGAGAGAACGCTATAGTCGGGTGCCCCGACTATTAGATACCCGTTTCTCAGCTAAAGGGAGTGCATGGGAGATGGAGATATAAGATATATAGTAAGAGGGGGCGTGGCCCTCGGATGAAACAAACTTGCGCTGCGTAAGAACTCCAAGGATCTGCATGCAAAAAGCCAATCTTCTAGCTTTTATAGTTTCTAAGATCTCAGCGTTCATACGGACGGACAGACAGACGGACAGACAGACATGGCTATATCGACTCGGCTATTGAACCTGATCAAGAATATATATACTTCATTGGGTCGGAAACGCTTCCTTTTCCCTGTTACATACTTTTGCACGAATACAATATACCCTTTTACTCAACGAGTAACGGGTATAATAAAAGGTTTCTGAGACTTTTACTTTTGTTTGATTAGTTAAGCAAACAAATTATTTCGCAGATAGGAATCCTATATTCACCACAAGTGAACGCAAACCAATTTAAGAAACAAACTAAGATTAATTAAAATTTCTTTTAACATATTTCACTTTAAAATATTTTAGCAGATTAAATATTTGGATATGTAAATATTTCCCAAAAATGTAATGTAATGATTTGTGAAGAAGATTTAAAACCCGATGACGGCCGTTTACCTTGTCTTAAAAAATAATGACGACACAAAATTCGCGTGGGACAACTCCTGAGAAAGGTGGGATGAATTGAATAAGATCCGTTCCTTTTGTTTCGTAAATCATCTGACCGCTCGCGAGTGTTTGAGGTCTAAACTTTAGACTCTAAAGTCAAGATGTCAAGGTGATAGTCCTGACATTTATGAAGGGGCAGAAAGCGGTAGAAAATCAATAATCTGCTTAGAAAAGAACAACATAGACAACAAAAAACGCCTGACGTGGCAAACTATTTTACAGCTGAACTGTCTGGCCTGTCAAAAAGAGCTGTGCGGAGACTTCGGGGAGAAAGCCGGTAAAAACAAATAGAAACTCGCGTAAAGGCTATGGGCAGGGAAGGTGTAACAAAAAGTACAAGCGGAGCAGATCCGGCTTTATGAAGATACTAGCAAGGTGGGCCGCAGCTATGTATGTATGTATGTAGAATAGCTACATATATTGACATACCTTTACCTTTACTACTTATTTAAAATTTTAAAAATTCCCAAGATTAGCCTAAAAGCCGAGAAATCATTTTATAGAACTTTGTTTCTTAGTTTCCACAAAAACAACAGTATTATGTCCTACACTCAAAAAAAACTTGGTAAAATTAACCAATATAATTGTTAAACCGTTCTCAACCACAAAAATGTTCAATTCTACCAATTAAATATTTACTTTCACAACAACAAATAAACACAATTCGCAAAAAAAACGTAAATATTTGTTTATAGTTACGTAACTATCCGTAAACGTAAATTTTACCAATCAAATTTTTTTTTGTGTATGCAAACTATTTAATAAAAAACAAAAACTTGCAAAAACAACCATTGTCCTTCCATCCAATCCATTCCATCGCATTCCTTTGGGCTGTTTGCATAAGTTAAGTTTAAAAGTTAAGTTTTAAAATTGTTATTTTGTTTTCAGTATTTTAGTTTTCATAAATTTTTCACCCCGATTAGAATTATATTATTAATAGCAGGATGACAGGAGGAGGGGGACGACGTGAATCAAATTGTTTAAACATTTGCATTTGTTTAAACAATATGAGGCACGTGTAATAAAGAGCGTGAGAATCAATTGGTTTGAATATTTAATGTTCTTTTAATATTATCAATGCGATTTGAATTTTAAATGACAAAAATCGGTTACAAAATGTCTTAAATCTGTTGTGGAAATGTAAATTAAATATTCTTTTAGCAAAAGGATATCAGTATTATCTTGATTTTTTGGATATACATATTTCGTGCGTGTGTGTGTACATAGCAGAGCGAATCATTGTTTATTTTTGTTTTTTACAAATCCAAAGTTTGTAGATAACTCAACATTTGAAAACAAATGAAAAGATTTGCGATATAATCGATTTTTTAACCGCGCATTTTAAATTTTTTGTGACTGGTATTTTCATTTTTTCCCCTGCGCGGTCACACTTAAAATGCTACATACACACATTTACGACTTAATGCAAAGTGCGCCAGCAGAACATACATACAAACATATGTGGAGGCCGTGACGTCACGCATAAGAGAATTGGAAAATATTGGGGACTTGGTTAAGGAGGCTGAATTTCCAAAAAATTTAAATGCAGTTAGTTGCGGCTATGCCATAAGATTATGATCATAATTTTTTTAAACCATTTTAACAACATTTATAACAGAAAAATGGCAAAAGAAAAAATTTAAAAAAAAACGAATCGAATTTTGGGGCACTTTGGGGTCGTTTATTGTTTTAATTTGTACCTCACACACGTCTCCTAGTTATTTCAGAATTATGCTGATTTTTCTAGATTTTTATGTCAATCCGCTCTGGTAGGAATTTACCACTGACCCATGTTTTATTCGAAGACTTTTATAAAGTAGTTTAGATTTAGATAGCAGGAAGACAGGAGGAGGGGGACGCCGTGAATCAAATTGTTTAAACATTTGCATTTGTTTAAACAATATGAGGCACGTGTAATAAAGAGCGTGAGAATCAATTGGTTTGAATATTTAATGTTCTTTTAATATTATCAATGCGATTTGAATTTTAAATGACAAAAATCGGTTACAAAATGTCTTAAATCTGTTGTGGAAATGTAAATTAAATATTCTTTTAGCAAAAGGATATCAGTATTATCTTGATTTTTTGGATATACATATTTCGTGCGTGTGTGTGTACATAGCAGAGCGAATCATTGTTTATTTTTGTTTTTTACAAATCCAAAGTTTGTAGATAACTCAACATTTGAAAACAAATGAAAAGATTTGCGATATAATCGATTTTTTAACCGCGCATTTTAAATTTTTTGTGACTGGTATTTTCATTTTTTTCCCTGCGCGGTCACACTTAAAATGCTACATACACACATTTACGACTTAATGCAAAGTGCGCCAGCAGAACATACATACAAACATATGTGGAGGCCGTGACGTCACGCATAAGAGAATTGGAAAATATTGGGGACTTGGTTAAGGAGGCTGAATTTCCAAAAAATTTAAATGCAGTTAGTTGCGGCTATGCCATAAGATTATGATCATAATTTTTTTAAACCATTTTAACAACATTTATAACAGAAAAATGGCAAAAGAAAGAATTTAAAAAAAAACGAATCGAATTTTGGGGCACTTTGGGGTCGTTTATTGTTTTAATTTGTACCTCACACACGTCTCCTAATTATTTCAGAATTATGCTGATTTTTCTAGATTTTTATGTCAATCCGCTCTGGTAGGAATTTACCACTGACCCATGTTTTATTCGAAGACTTTTATAAAGTAGTTTAGATAGCAGGAAGACAGGTGGAGGGGGACGCCGTGAATCAAATTGTTTAAACATTTGCATTTGTTTAAACAATATGAGGCACGTGTAATAAAGAGCGTGAGAATCAATTGGTTTGAATATTTAATGTTCTTTTAATATTATCAATGCGATTTGAATTTTAAATGACAAAAATCGGTTACAAAATGTCTTAAATCTGTTGTGGAAATGTAAATTAAATATTCTTTTAGCAAAAGGATATCAGTATTATCTTGATTTTTTGGATATACATATTTCGTGCGTGTGTGTGTACATAGCAGAGCGAATCATTGTTTATTTTTGTTTTTTACAAATCCAAAGTTTGTAGATAACTCAACATTTGAAAACAAATGAAAAGATTTGCGATATAATCGATTTTTTAACCGCGCATTTTAAATTTTTTGTGACTGGTATTTTCATTTTTTCCCCTGCGCGGTCACACTTAAAATGCTACATACACACATTTACGACTTAATGCAAAGTGCGCCAGCAGAACATACATACAAACATATGTGGAGGCCGTGACGTCACGCATAAGAGAATTGGAAAATATTGGGGACTTGGTTAAGGAGGCTGAATTTCCAAAAAATTTAAATGCAGTTAGTTGCGGCTATGCCATAAGATTATGATCATAATTTTTTTAAACCATTTTAACAACATTTATAACAGAAAAATGGCAAAAGAAAGAATTAAAAAAAAACGAATCGAATTTTGGGGCACTTTAGGGTCGTTTATTGTTTTAATTTGTACCTCACACACGTCTCCTAATTATTTCAGAATTATGCTGATTTTTCTAGATTTTTATGTCAATCCGCTCTGGTAGGAATTTACCACTGACCCAAGTTTTATTCGAAGACTTTTATAAAGTAGTTTAGATTAGATGAGGGTCTGGGCGAAAGAGTTCCCATTTTGACAGCCATGACGGTCATAATAAGGCAGGGTGTCATAAGCTGTTGAAATACGATTGAAAAAGTCTATAGGATTCGGAACGGGCAAGCCGAACTCACCTATCAGTTCTCCACATACCAACATATTTCTAACCGTTGCACCTCCACTCGCACTGTGGAACCACCGGCTTAGTTTGTTGTTTGTTGGAAAAACTAGCTTTCGCAATTTAAAAGATTGTAAAATAAATTTTTATTAAAACCATTTTCGAATTCTGTAGATGATAAATAATTTTATTGATTGGTAGGGTTGGTAAAAATATCGATACCACTATCGATACTTTAAAAATGTAGGATACATTTTTACACACAATTGATACTATCGCTCAGAAAAATAATTCCATTTTACATGTTATTTTTGGTATATTTTAGAAAAAACAAGAGAGAACGCTATAGTCTGGTGCCCCGACTATCAGATACACGTTACTCAGCTAAAGGGAGTGCGAGGGAGATGGAGATATAAAACTAAGATCAAGCATAACTTTTTGACGAATGGTCCGATTTGAAAAATTTCTTTTACATTTCCATAGGTATTGATACACACAATAAAACTGCATTTTTACTTTTCCGAAATCTTAAAAGGTGGGGGCGCCAGACACCTTAAAAAAATGGCTTAAGGCGATTGTGGGCGTTTGAGGGAGCGTGGCACCTTTTTGAAACAAACTGGCGCATCGTAGGAAATCCAAGAATCTGCATGCAATATGCCAATCTTCTAGCTTTTATAGTTTCTCAGATCTCAGACGGAGAGACGGACATGGCTAAATCAACTCGGCTAGTGACCCTGATAAAGAATATATATACTTTATAGGGTCGGAAATGCTTCCTTCTAGCTGTTACATACTTTTGCTGCGAAAAAATATGCATTTCCCATGGGTTATTTCTTTAGTTAAATCAAAAATTAAAATATATTTTAAGATCCTTTGAGTTTTTAATTCACTTATCCTTTTGAATGTGAAGATAAACTTGAATATTAATCGTGGATAAACAAAAAAAAAATTGTGGAACAGCCTGCATGACACTTATAGGCCCAACATAATTAGCGTTCGCCGCTAGGTTTAGGGTTTAAAAGAAATAATTAAATTTTGATACATTTGAGTCGGAAAAATATATCTAAGCGGGGAAAATCCCAATGACGAGCCCAAATTGGGAAGTCAAATGGCTATTTTAAGGTTTAACGGCGAACGCTAATTGTTTTCGGCCTATAAGTGGGAAATGCATATTTTTTCGCAGTTTCAGCTCATCCAGAGCTGTCGAGAGCTAATGGCTGTGAATTAAAGGTGTCTTAACATTACCACAAAACAAAATTGGAAGTCAACATTACGAAAAAATCTTTGAAAACACAATATTTTTAGACGAAACTACGCAAAAAGTGCTCCCCAAAGGTCGGGAGTAGTTATACCCATTACTCGTAGAGTAAAAGGGTATATTGAATTCGTGCAAAAGTATGTAACAGCTAGAAGGAAGCATTTCCGACCTTATAAAGTATATATATTCTTGATCAGGGTCACTAGCCATGTCCGTCTGTCTGTATGAACGCTGAGATCTCGGAAACTATAAAAGCTAGAGGATTGGTATTTGGCATGAAGATTCTTGGAGTTCCTACGCAGCGCAAGTTTGTTTCCAGAAGGTGCCGCGCCCCCTCTAATGCCCACAATAGCAAATATACTATTTTAAAAATTTTATTATTTCGGAAAAGTAAAAATGCAGTTTTGTTGTGCTTATCAATACCTATAGAAATGTAGAAGAAATTTTTTAAATCGGATCATTCGTTAAAAAGTTATAGCTGATCAAAGTTTATATCTCCATCTCCCTCGCACTCCCTTTAGCCGAGTGACGGGTATTAGTTACTCTTCGAGTAACGGGTATAAAAAGTATTTTAAAGTATTCATTTTAGAACACGACAGTATTTCCACTGTAAGGGCTCAACATTTAATTTTGTTTCACTTTAATCGTAGTAAAATTAAGATCGTTGTTTTTCTCTACGTTTTTATTATTTTTCTTAATTTTTGTAATTTATTATTCATAATTTCCGATACTATCGATAGTATCGATCGTGACTAACATCGATAGCCAAAAACATCGATAGTGTGCACAATCATGTGTCATTGACCAAAAAATGTAGGATGCCGTTAAGCATCTAACTTTTTGTATTTATTACTATGCTAGCTTACGAGAAAGTCATCCAATCTTAGTCAATTAAAACTACATATATTCCCGAAAGTCTTCAAATGTGTTCAATTCTCAGTACTCAAGACCCCTCTTAGTGTTGAGCACTGACTTTTCGGACCTCTTGTCATTCATTTTTTGGTGAAAAATGTTATGAGTGCGCCGTGCAACGAAGGGGGATTGGGATTCCAGGGGCCGACAACAACAAGAACAGAAGTTGCCAAGTTGTCAGCTGACAGGCAGGCGGCGTTCTTAGGGCTGTCCCAGCACCCTTAAGCCGTCAACCACCTCATGTCAAAAGCCCCTTGCCTGTGGCATGTGAGCGGAAAAGGAAAAGGTGTGGGCGGTTGGGGAGAAGGGAAAACAAAATTCAAAGGCTGCCAATTGCCAATTGAAGCCGTAAAGTATGCTAAGCAATTTGCGTCGTGTGTGTGGTGTTCATGTGGGTTGGTGGAAGGAGGGAAAGAGGTGAAGGAAGGGTGTGTACGGACTCAGTGTATGGTGCGATATTTATTGTTGTTCCATGCCAAACTTGAGCTGGAGTTAGAGTTAGCTGATTGGGAAGGGCAAGGAAGCCATAAGCTCCGAGCACCTGGCACCTGTCGTATCACCCCCCTTTTTATCCACCTCTGGTTGAGGACCCTTCATAAGTCGAACAGTGTGATTTGGATTTTGGTATGTAGGCTCTTGAGCAGCCATAGCTGCGATGGATGAGGCGAAACCATTTACGGTCCGCTTTCGTCCTACTTCGGCCAGGTAAAACTGACCTGAATTTATTTGGGAAGGTGGATACTTCAGCTATCAAAGTTGGAACCTTATAGGCGTATTCGCTGCTCCAATAATTTTATATTATACATTTGGCGAGTAATAATTCTTTGATATTTGTAGATATTTGTATATATACATACATACGTTCAGGCAGAAAACCTGCTTTTGTTGTATTTCCATTTCCGGGAGGCCTCCACTAACAAAGCTAATCAAAATGTCTGATACATGCACCTCACTTGTTCAAGCACTCGCAGGGGTTCCCTCACACGCACTTCGAGTGCAAACTTTGAGTCTCGCAGTGTTGATTCTTATTGGGGCTTTAAGTCCAGTTGACGAGTTGGAGGCCTTACTGAAGAGTCCTTTATTGGGCGCTTCGAAAAACACTTCAATGAGTGCTCATTGTCGAAAGGATGCCGAATGATTTTACCCACCTCATCCACATTTATGCACAAACATTTATAAATATATATCAGAATTTCCCAAGTAAGCGTGATAATCTCTAGAAAGTAATTGTGAGATACCAACACAAACGGCAAGCCGAAGTTTACTCGTAGAGTAAAAGGGTATATTGTATTCGTGCAAAATTATGTAACATAAAGTATATATATTCTTGATCAGAATCACTAGCCGAGTCGATCTAGCCATTTTTGTCTGTACGTCTGTCCGTATGTCTGTCCGGATGAACGCTGAGATCTCGGAAACTATAAAAGCTAGAAGATTGGCATTTTGCATGCAGATTCTAGAAATTTCGACGCTGCTCAAGTTTGTTTCAAAATGTGGCACCCTCTAAAAATTTAAATATTTCGGAAAAGTAAAAATGCAATTTTATTGTGTTTATCAATACCTATACCTATACCAACTGTAGAAGAATTTTTTTTAATCGGACCATTTGTTAAAAATGCCGGATCAAAGCTTTATATCTCCATCTCCCTCGCACTGCCTTTAGCTGAGTAACGGGTATCTGATAGTCGGGGCACCCGACTATAGCGTTCTCTCTTGTTAAAGTCTATAATACCAAGCTTTTTAAAAGGTACCTTACACATTAAGTTTTATAAGCGAATGGCCAAATGGAGGCGCAAAAAGAATGAGTATCCACAATCTACAGTCTTTTTAATATATCTTTTTAGGATGCACATGATACTTGGAGTACAAAGAAATTGGCATTACCAAAATAACCAAATCAATAATGTTTAAATAGAAAGAAAGCAACTTGCTGGCGGTTCTTCATCCATTAATTTGTATCTACCTTTTTGACGCTATTAGCTGTTACCACCTTTTAAATTGCCCTGTTGCTACATTTTCGTTTCCGCTTGGGAACAAAATTTTGTGTGATAAATTGCAAAATCAATAAAGGTCGGGATATTGGAAGCTTCTGCTGCACTCATAGATAAAGAAGTGAGTAAACAATATGTTAATACCGTGACTATCGTTAGGAAGGGGACTGGCGACCAAGGCAGGGGTTAGGGTGCATATTGCAAGTTTAGAGTGTTTACCCAAAGATTACCGATTGAGATTTATGATTAAGCTAAAGGCAAGCTCTAAATGGCAGTTTTATGATTGCTCTACTTCTGTTGATTGATAGAGCGAGCATGTTGAAAAGGTGGAAAACTCCGAGGGTGGCCGATCAATCGGACTCAGCTGTTGTCTAAAAATTTGTCACACAGAAAAAGAAAAACTTAAGCGGAACTTACACATGTAATCGAATATGTTCTTCTCCTGTTTATCCAACTGCATCTGGGCAAACCAATCCATCAAAAGGAAAGTACTATAGTGTGCATCGCCACTCAAATTACCAACAATAACAATGGAGAATCACCCCAGATCCGAAACGCACCCACTCCCAAAGCACATACCTCCCAGAGAAAAAGAGAGCCACATATGCAGCACTCATCCCTTGAGAAAATAAAAACACCTTCCTTTCGTGACTTTCCCTGTGATCGGGTGCAGATGTTTGCATTTATTTTGTAATTACTGTCACGCAATGTGACCATCAAATCAAATAAAACGAATTCCCATTTGCCAAAGTGGCGGATGCTGGAAGAGCGGAAGGTGCTTTCACCCGACTTCAAGAGTTAGGTTACAAATCCGCTCTTGGCAACTCCTTGTTTCGGGTCCGATTTAACGAAGAGGCAAAGACGGCAGTATAACCCTCAAAATGAATGAATATTATTCAGAGGAAAGTTCATCAGCAAGACCTATAGATAATGAATAAATAATGAAGCGAATTTATAGCGGGTGACACAAGCGAAACGGAAAATTATTAGCATCTTACTTAATTACAAATTAATATTTAAAGAGCTTTTAGGGTTATTTACGGCTTACATTTTTAATCCACATCATATTTGCATAGTTTAGACGACGGAATAATAAGTTCAGTCGAACTTCAATTACTTATGTTATTTTTGCAGTATTTTTAAGGAAGAAAATATGTACAAAAAAAAGGCACCTTTCATTCCTGGTACCAACCATTTATTAGAGTGAAATACAGATAAAAGAGACTTTAAGCACTGTATAATAATGTATTTATGAACCGAGTTTATTGTTTTGACTACTTTACTGCTGTGGAGACATCCGTCTCCATATATACATATTTATATGCCGCGAACACCAATAGGGCGTACAACCCAACATACGTGCTGAAAACATTTAAATATTGATAAACTTTTTCTGTACTTTCGCACAGTACTACGGCCCCGCCGGAAGCAACATTCATAACCCCGGAAATGGCTCAACGGAGACAGAGACAAATGCCATTTGCAATTTTTGCAAATAAAAGCCGCTTAAACAGCGCTTCCCCATCCACGTTACATGTAATTTGTTTTTATGTCTGCCCCAATACGTGAGATAACGCCACGGACCGAACACATTTTTTCGCATGCACACAACTTCGATTAACATTGGCAACATCGCAGGCGGAAATCCTGAGGACTGAGGAGGCAGGACTCCGTCGGAGGACGCCTAGCAGTGAAGTGGAGTCTGGGCCGAGGCCAACAAGTGGCTTCGGCCATGGCCGTGAATTCCATATATAATTTCAGTTCAGTGCTGTCATGTGAGCGCCGTGGCTTTCCTTTTCGTCCGTTTTGTCTTGCTGCTATATTTTGTTGGCAGCGAGCAAAGTAAAATGGAAAATATCCTTGTCTTTGCAGAAGAAGTTGCCTTTTATAATCAGTGAGCTAGAGGCTGTCCTCTGAGCTTGAGTTGGGTGTTTCCTTCTACTCTTTTCCGTGTACTTTCATATCATTGTTGGTTTTCAAAGGAAAACTTAAGTGATTTATATTTTTTAATGTTGTAGCTATGATGTATACAAAATCTTAGGTCCTAATAACACAATGTTCTATTTTTGCTAGGCCAATGAGATTTTGATAAGATTGCTAAATTATAAAAGCACTTTGCAAATATTGAGTGAACTCGACCTTAATTTCCATATGTTTAAGGGACAATGTATTCATT
>JBAMCJ010001848.1:0-15558 GCA_037075205.1 Drosophila prostipennis
GTTTTTTCTACTTCCTCTTCTTCCCGATTTTTGCATTGCCTTTCTTTCACTTGGGCGACACATTTTCGAGTCACTTAATACGTCTCAAAGTTTCCCGGTTGAGCTGCATTAAAGCAATTTTATTGCAGTTTCAAATTCCAGTTATTAACAACTGGTGAGCGGAAACGGGGAGGGGTTAAAAAGGGGGTGGAGGAGGCAGGTAATTCTGTCACTCCAGTTGACATATGGGGGTTGTTCGGCTGCCCTTGCACTCGTGTTACACATCCATATTTAGTTGCTGCTGATGCGGGCGCAATATATTTAAACAAATTGTTTTCGTTCTTATTTTGGTGGGATCTCGTTATAAGGGTAGCACCTGCTGAATAAAAGCACACTCGAAAAAATATGTCAATATGTTAGGTTTGACTACGTTTTAAAAATAATTCGGGTTTTCTTTAATCTCAGGATGATTAAAAACTTGTTGCTTTTGAAATTTCCAATTTTTATTCGTTTTATTTATGTAATTTTTTTCTGTTTGATTCAAAATTTCTGTGCGTGTACGCCCCAAAACAAACGTACAGAGTGCTTTTTGCAGATGGTGCGCTCGTTTGGCCAAAGTATCCAAGGGATTAAGGCTGTGGATGAAATGTATCTCGCAGCGCTTGCGATTTGCCTGGCACGCTATAATTTAGCATAAATTGTCCATGCTGTCGAGATTAATGTATCTAATGACCTGATTTGCTGATTTACAGTAATTTCCAGCTTATGGCGCGCCCGGAGAATTGCCGGCACACACTCACCGCCACTCACATGTTAGTTCTTGGCCGCTACCTGCAGATACATTTTGTTTGCGGCCGTTTTCCAGGAAGTGTGCGCCAGATACACCGAAGATACGGCCCCGCATCCGCGTTTTGCGGTCGAGATACCAAATCCACGAATCTCGGGATAGAAGTACACACATTCGATACCCTCCGCTTGGTCTATCCTGCGGAAACGAATTTTCTGCCATTAATCATGCGGCCAATAGGATTTTTACTAGCAGCTCCTTGGATGGCCAGGCACTTCTTTAGGGTTTACTGGCCTAATGATGGGTCAGGTTAAGGGATTGAGCACCAGGTCTCTGGGTTTAGTGATAGAAATAGAATCTTAGATTGGATTGTTGCTTGCCCTAGTTTAGTTTTGGTTTGTCGAGTCTCATTACTAAAGATTGGTTTTTAAATACATCACGTTCTTATTTTTCCCTATGATTTCTGACTTAAATCGTATTTAACATTTGTCTAACGCTATACTTGCATTAAATAAATGTATCTCCCCAGAATAAAGAAGTATTTACTTCGTGAATTGCTCAAAGTATACAAGGTATATTTTTTGTAGCACATCAAACGTGTTAAGAGCATCGAAGTGGATTTCTTTTATCATTTTTTAGCATAGCCAACGTATCACCCATAATTTGGCGCTCAATCAGTCCGCTTCATTCGCATTCCCGCTGCACATTCAAGCGGCAAAGGGGTAAAAAGGAGGCGGGGACTGAGGAGGGGCTGAGATCTCCGCTTACAGAGACCCCAATCCCAAGTGAACCAAATCGAATCGAATCACATCGAGTGGAAACAAAACGAATGGAAATCGAATGAAAATGGGAATAAAACTCATTGCACGGCCACTTGAGACGCCTTGAAACGCCTTTGACGGCTGTCGGTCGACAGCGCTGCTTTGATATAATACACTGCGAGAAATATGATCGAAAAATTAATAGCTTTCTTATGGGTTTGTCATATTTTATTATATTATATTATATTTTACTACAAGAAACGGTATCTTTACTATCAGGAATATACAAAATATTGGTTATATTATATCATATTATATTTCAGTACAAAAAACGGTATCTTTACTATCAGGAATATACAACATAGTGGTTGTTTCAATTCACATTTAATTTCAGTCAATTTTAGAAAAACCATCTGATCCTTAGTCAGTTTTTTTTTTTGTGTTTTAGAAATAAAATTATTTTTACCCCCTGGTTGTTCAGCTTGAAGTAAATTTATATATATCCTGCTTTCTCTTCAGATCCTCTTTTATCATGGCGACCGGTGGTAAAACTTACAGTGTAACAAACAGAATTTAATTCTATTTTGCATGTGCACCCCCGACTCTCCGTTACTTCCTGTTCTGATCCAATAACAAATCGATGGCGGCGATAATTTCCACACGCAGCTGCTGCCGCTGAGCTGCATCTATTTATCTTGCTACCCCTTCCCAGGTCCGATTCCGATTCCCCCCTATTTGCGAACATATATCTCCTTTTTCCTTGCCATTTATGTATTAAGCCCTTGAGTGCGATATTGCGGCTCAAGTGCGAAAGCAGGGAAGCCTTAAGCTTTTCATTTTGCGAGCGGAAATAAAACATAAAAGTAACTCTTGGATGTTTAATGATAAAGTTTGGCCCCCTTTCCAACCCCTGCCCGCTTTCGAGTGTGTGTTTGGCATTGTTCATTACTGCCACGCCCCTTGCCTTGCCCTTGCCCCGCCGCCCTCGGGGCGAGGGTTTCTGCGTTTTTGCACGCTCAGCGAAAAAACAGGAATGAACAACAAAGAAAATAAGGAGCGAAAAACAAAACGGGAATTGTTGAAAGGGAAAAACGCATTAATTACGCTTTTTCAGCATAAAAAGCAGAAATCGAATCGAACGGATATGCCCAGGGTGGTTTGGGTATTATTTTTATTGCCGCGTTCCCAAAGGATACTCCCAGGACATGCAGACCCGATCCATTCGGGCTGGTTTACCGCTTGATTATGCGCACTCCATGGATAATTTCTGGGCGGTTCCCGAAACTATCTCAGGAATTCTGGCCAGCTGACACGCTCCATTAGAGGGGGACGGGGGAGGGGAAGGACGGACCGGAAGTGAATAAATGAAAGTCGACAGTTTTCAAATTAACCGATGCAATGACAAACGCCAGGGCAACGAAAAACGACAAACTATCAAACACAAATTGTCGTAAAAAGAAATTGAAACAGAACAAGTTGAAGATGGACGGGGCGAAAGCAGCGAAGGGAGATCTGAAAAAACAACCGCAAAGATACGAAAAGGACGACGTCGAAACGATACAAACAAAGGGGCCACACCTGTTATTAACATAGTAGATCTAAAAACTCTTGCACTTATTTTATTTTGTAAATTTAAGGTTCAAATTGTTTTAAAAAAAGAAATGGTTTAAGGAATATTATTTTAAAGTTAAGTTTGTAAGGTTTCAAGTTTAGTTAGTCTTGGATAAATTAGGAGTTCAACTAATTATCATATTAGCTTCTAGGTAACGGCTCTTCACGAGCTTTAATAAATATATTTTTTTTTTGGTAGTAGTATTTTTGAACAATCAAAATATAGTTATAGTTCTTATAAATAGAGACAATTTTAGTCAACTCTTATAAATAGCTGCCTTGTTTTATATCATTAAATTAATTAGTAGGTATGCAAAAACAAACCAAATCGAAGAAACCCCTACCAAAACCCATTTTTTAGTTGTCAAACGAACCTGAAACAATTATTTTTATAATTTTAAAGTTATATATTTTCCAAACCATGTTTGCTATTTATCCAAAATCATTTGTTTAATTTCAGTGCGATCTTTAAATTGCTATTATCTTGGCCGCAGCTGTCTCGCCGAAGCACTGCCGCTGCAACTGTCGCTAATTGCCCGACGGAGGACTGCGGAGCCATGTCTGCGGGTTAGAGGGCGGCAGGGGAGGGGTAGGTTAAATATTGTTGCCAGGAAGTTGTTGAAAATCAAGCGAAACGAAATGACTTGGCCGGGACGGTCGTCCCACCCCTCGCCCGATTTCTATATCTCCGACTGCAGACCGCAGACCATCGGCAAAGGGCAGATTTGGGGGAAGGAAGCGGACGCGAGGGGTGTTCACACAGTTGCCCCGGGCGGCGAGGGGAGTTGCAAGACTCATTAGCATTTTTTGCTGGCGGTTGGCTTTTATTATATGCATGTTTTTTCCCCGATTCACCTTTTATTATTGATAATTTATGCAGTCTCACTTGTGGGCTGTAAATCGTTTGATAACACGCAAAACTTGGTAACGAAAAGTGCCAAAAAATGTGCCCAGAAGGTAAACACATACACGCGTGCTTGTCTTGACTATGCAAATGAAATGTGTTTCACCGAAAACTTGCGTTGCAGTTTTACTGATCTGATAGATTTAGGAGTTCATAAATGTGTATATCGAGAATCAATTCGGAGATTTAAAAAATTATTTTATTATTAAAAGGTTTTATTTAACTAACTAACTACTGAAGCAAAGGGAAAGTCAATGTATTCTCCAATTGTTCATTTATTTCCTTTTATTATTTTTATTTACATATTACAACATCAACATTTTCCTACCACGTATTTAAATAAAAGGGTTATGTTTATTCCCACCATATAAATTTAAGTAAAGGGATTTAGAGCGTATTAAATGTATCTACCTATTTCGTGAACCATCTTTGTTTTTAAATCCTGCCCTTACGAGTTACTTTCCTAGCTCGAAAGTTGTCATGTTGCAAAGTAAATATCCATAAGGAGCTATCTGTACAACTATCGAACCATCCATCCATCCCATTATTCCACGTTTATCACCTTGTTTTCCCCGTACCACCATCCACTGTACGAGTGTATTGTTGTCTTTTCCCACCATGCGCGGATCCACGGGGGGTGATATGGGTGATATATCACCCCCCACTCGGGTAAAAAATGCAAGGAATTTTGATATTCAAAAAGTATGCAATTAAAAATTTGTTCTGATATCACCCCCCACAACAAAATCCTAGATCCGCCACTGTTTCCCACCATTCCGCAAACTGCGTTTGCCTATTGTTTGTGTTGCTGCTTTTATTGTTATTGCTCTCGTGTATTGTATTACCATATCTATTCGATCCCGTCACTACTTAAGTTCTATTGTGCGCCGCCTGGGTCACATGTGGGCCTCCCCTCCCTCCATCCTTCGCTACACACGAAACAAACGCGACCTGAAATATCGACAGTAAAATTAAAAAATACTTTAAAAGGTATATTAACAGCAAACTTAAAAACCTAAGGGTTCTGAAAGAACGAATGTTTCTTTAATATTTTACCTTGACCTACTAGTAATCGTTCCTAAATATTATACCATATTCTTTAATTTATTTTAAAGTTATATATCTAGAATATCATATCTCTAATTGTCTTTATGAATATATTGTGATTTTTTGCTGAGTGCATCCTGGCATCCCTGTCCCACTTTCTTGGCCCCTTTGTGCTTGTGTGAATGTGACAGAATGGACAGTGCCAGGGGCAAAAAGAAGGGGCAGTTGTAATATATAGAGAATACAGAGCCGCAGCAACGGAAGCCTAAGAAATTGCGAAGAATGTCACAGGCAAACGGCGACGTCTGCTAGAAAGGGAGATGCATCTCAGATAAATAAAGGCTGAAAGAGCAGGGACTGGGGTTCGGATGCACAAACAAAAGTACAAAGTTGCTGGGTGCAACTAAATTAAATACATCCAACAGTGCCCCCATTTCCACTTTCTTCTGACATGCTTGCGTTTTTTATATTTATCTTACCGCAGTAAAAGTTGAGGAAATGTAAGGGAATTTTAGTGCAAAGCGCCAAGGATTTGTAATGGTCTTATTTATTCGATCAAATGATAAGGGCACCGCGTCTGGCTGTCTTATATATATTTTTACACATAAGTGATCTGATAGAGGACCTGCAAAAAAACCATTCCCCACCCACCCATTACCTCGACCCACTGCTGGTGGTTCATTAAAGTCCTGGCCAACGCCCCTTTGGGCGTTTTTGGGTGGCAACTGGCACGTGCCATAAATTCGGGTGTAAATGGAGCATGCCCAGAACTGTATCCCGTATCCAAGCGGGCTTCGGCGTTATCTTACAATAAATTGCTGTCTTAGTTTTGTGGCTAGAAACCAACCCCCGGCGCCTCCACTGCGAGCTTTTCCGCCCCTCAGACCGCTCACCGCCCTCTGAAAAATTAATATTAATTTGGAGTGTGTATTATTATATTACACGGCAGCGGCGGCGAAACGAAACTTTGACATGGCGTCCTGACGTCTTATTAAATATGCACGAAGCCAAATCAAAAGTTTTTAGTGAGCGGAGCAGGGGGAGGGGAGCGGGGAAGTAAGCCTGAATGGCCTGACAGGCTGCCTCCATCCCCTTCGGCTGGTTGGTCGGTTCGCTGGGTTTGTTGGCTCTGCCTCCGCCTCTTGGTAATAAAAAGTAATTAAATTTCTGGCTTTGCCTTTCAGTTGCCATTGGCAATATGCATTTCCGTCGCTGCAATTTCGGGACTTACATAAAACGGAAGCCAAGCCTCGCAAGAAGAACGGGGGCTTTTGGAGGCAATAATGGGACTAAGTTCAAAGCGGTTTTTTGGCAGCGGGCATTTATAATTACGGGATAAAAGATCAACGGGGATTTCAGTCAACTCTTTTTGGGTGGGCGGGATTTAACGAAAAATTATATTAAATAGGGAGACACTCCTTGCTCTTAGTAATTTATACGAGCGCAATTAAACATACAAATGTTGCATTGTTATTGATTTATTAAATAAGGAAATAAATCGATAAACACAAAAAACCTACATACATACATATACATGGTATAACAAAATTTAAAATTTCATTATTATTATTCGATTTAGCCATAAGCCTTAAGGTATCCAGATTTAATTAAAAACTGCCTACGAATTTCGTTCGACATTAATGCTTAGAGTTGAGAATCTTGCCTTCCCCGATCAAAGTGAATTAGGCTTGGGCATCGCCCTACTGCCGGCACGGACAGGAAATTGAAAATATTTGATTTTCGAAAATTCCCTACAAGAATTTCAATCGATAGGTCTTTGATCTGGGGCTGCACCCGCGGCGCCTTCTTCTCCCTTTTCACTCCGCCCTTCCCCAAATCTCACCCCAGCCCATTCATCGCGATTTGTTTGAATCTTTCATTAGACGCACCTAAGAAAACTCTGCCTGAGTTTCGCCCCGAATCGTGTTGCCTTTCATCTCCTGGCCGTTTGGCAAGAACAGCAGTGCGACTTGGCCATGCCCATATGCCATCGTGCCAGAGTGCACTGAGGAAAACTAGAGCCAAATCAGCCACTGATGCCTTATATACATTTGTATTAACTAAAATTAATAGGGAAACACATCGATATGCGCATGGTAAATTTCTGGCATATCGTTTTTACCGTTTTCTCTCTCGGAGATTTGAATTAAAGCAATAGGGCGCTTAAATTGCGGTATGAAGATGCATATATTCAAAATTCAAACTAGCATGTTTTTTAAATTTCAATCATAACAAGTTAAAATTGAAACCACATTTCGTAAAATGGATCATCGTTTCAAATTAAGTTTTTTTTGGTGTGAATATTTTATTAAATTCATGATCAGGAATACGCCCATTAAAATAAAATTTGAGGAATTAGAAAATTTGTTGGATTTTCTCGACTTAACGACCTTAAAGCAGGGAATCAAACCGAATCTAATTACGGTTCCGGTTCCGGTACTGGTCCCATACCGAATCTGCTTATTCGGTAAACGGTTATATTTCGGTATTGATGTTTTGGTTCCGGTTCTAATATCGGTACGTACCGGTCCAGTTAAACAAATTTCAGTTAATACTTTGAAATGATTTATGTGAGTTTTATTTGGAAAAAAAAAACTTGAATCTAAGATCCTTAAAATTAATTTGATTTTTTGATATAAAATATACAAAATAAGAAAAAATAGGCTTATTAGTCTCTTAAAAAAAAACGCGTAGAATAGCCCCAAAATTCCAGATTTTCAAGTTTTTTAGACAAAGAATGTTTATGCTTCAGCGATATTTTCTTACCTGAGCAGCTAAAAAGGGACGGGAAAAAGTCCATTAGCGGAAAGTGGGAGCTGATACATACATACGGGTACTTTTTTGTTCCGGATTTTAAACGACTTTAGTTAATGAGTACCAAAACCGTACCGGTACCAGCAATACGGTAATCGGTACGAAATTAAATTTTTATTTTGGTCTCGGTACCGGTACCGGTTCTCTATTAGGAATCGGTTTATTTCGGTTATCGGTTCCGGTTCCGGTTCTGGTTTGATTCCCTGCCTAAAAGCTGAATTAATTTAATTTAAACTAATTAATTTTTCATACTATCATCGTTTTTTCTGTCCGTGCATTATCGTGCTATCATGCTGCCGTGCTCAGTGCTCTTGTGCCTAATTGCCATGGCATTCTGGGCGCAGCCTGAGCATCGGGATCTATACTTTTCAGGCACGGCAACGGGAGCCAAGAAGAGCCGAATTACGAAATGTTCGCCCCAAGGCAAGGCTCAGACAAGGTGTTTACACCGCATGAATGCCCTCCAGCCCCCCGCTCGCCCAGAACTCGTCCGAAACTACAATCGCAACTGAAACCGAATGAGAATGGCAATTACGTGAACGAAAGTTGGCTAAAGTCCCACCACTCCGCTCCTGCCGAGCCCAGCCATTGGCAGGCGTTTAAAATATTTGAACAGACGGCAGACAATTGAACATGGCCCGGACAACATGGAACATACGGACAAGCGGACACTCACGGACAGGACTCCCGGAGGGACAGGAAGCGGCGGGGGGCAGGTGCAACACACTCGGCAACAACTAACGCTATGGGAACTACGGCCCAGACAGGCAAGCACATAAAAATTTATAGAATATTTACGTGTGGCAGCAGCCTTTTACCTTTTACCTTTTCCTTTCAGCCATACCTTCGACTCCTAGTTGGCCACGTTTCCACAGTTTGCGTTTGGGAGTGCCAGGCATTTGAGTTGCCAAAAAAGCGATCCACATAAACTGCTAAATGCACGAGCGGTGGCTTATTTGCGGGACTATCGAGAGTGAGGGGTTGTGACCTTTCTGCAGGCTGATTTTACCCTTGATATCAATGCTAAGCTACCCAGAATTTCTTTAAATGAAAATTCATTTGGCATTTCGTTTACTTTATCAATCCATCATGACCAGATCCAAAAAAAGATTTTTTAAAAATTTTAACGATAAGGTCATAAAAACTATTCTATCATATTATTGTGATTAAATTAAATAATTAAATTCCGAAGGTATTCATTTTGCAAAGCGATAAGTCATATAAAATTGCTTATTAATTCCAGTTGATTTTAAGAAAAAATGCAAAGAGAAATAGAAATGGGAGTCGGTGAAATTTATCTTTCTGGAAAATATTGTACCCTTGAAATACTTGGCACACACAAAAAAACTATAGCTAAAAGGTCACCAACCACCGAATTGTAAATTTGACCTATCAAATAGTTACTCTCACAGAAACAAAATACATACAACTTACTATTTTGCAGTTGTCAAACTATTAAGTAGTAACCAAAGCAAAAACAAAATATCAGTCAAAATGGGTCAAGCAAGATAACTAAACCATATCGAATCCGTTAAATGACGAGCCTAACAATAAATGAACATTTAACAAAGCCAATGGTTGTTAGCAAAGAGAAAATAACAAAATTTCCACAACTGCGTTTCACTAGTGGTGCTCTGTATTAAAATATGTGTGAGTACAAGAGCTACAGCAAATCTATGTATCGGTTTCATCTTTATTTTTATACCCTTGCAGAGGGTATTATGATTTCAGTCAGAAGTTTGCAACGCAGTGAAGGAGACGTTTCCGACCCCATAAAGTATATATATTCTTGATCAGCATAACTAGACGAGTCGATCTAGCCATGTCCGTCTGTCCGTCTGTCCGTCCGTCTGTCTGTTTCTACGCAAACTAGTCTCTCAGTTTTAAAGCTATCGGGCTAAAACTTTCCCAAAAGTCTTCTTTCTGTTGCAGGTAGTATATAAGTCGGAACGAGCCGGATCGGATAACTATATCATATAGCTCCCATAGGAATAATCGGAAAAAAAATGAAAAAAATGAAAAAAAATTATATCTTGGGTGTTTTTGAACCTAGAACCTCCTACTTTTGGAAATGCCATTTTTTATCTAATCCTGAATTTCGAATAATTTTTTTTCAAAATACGACGACTATATCATATAGCTGCCATAGGAACGATCGGAAAATTAATGGAAATATAATAGGAAATAAATTATTGCTTCGTTGAATTTTATTGTATTCTCTTCTACTCTGGGATATGAGTCTTTTTAAATATTTTCGAATTTCGATTTTAATTTTATCAATATCGAACAACTATATCATATAGCTGCCATAGGAACGATCGGAAAATTAGTCATTAATAGGAATTATCTGCAAGGGTATATAAGCTTCGGCTGGCCGAAGCTAGCTTCCTTTCTTGTTTCACATAAAGTTGTAAGAACTGTTGGGCGAAGTAAATAACTAAAAATAAATAAATATAACTAAACTTCCATGGGCGGTTGGACAATACTTGAGCGATTCCGTTTCATTGCTTTTGAGTTGGGATGCAATTTTCTCTGAAATTCATTTAGCTGAACCGAGGTAATTTTTGATTTTTAAAACAGAACCGTTTACTCATGCGAGGCTTTAGGAAGAATTATTCCAATACGTAACCTCAAAATTCAGAGTTTAAATCACTATATTTGGATCCTTTAAATTATTATAATCTGAAGTTGGGCCATTTCTCAGCTGTATGCATTTACAAATGTGCCGATTTCCTGCTTTCGGTGCAAATTTAATTAAACACAATTTCGCAGCATTCTCCTTAGATCTTTCATGCATGTGCGAAATTCCGCCCGGAAACTCTGCCTCTAATTAAGTGAACTCACTTCAGCTAGCTGTAATTTTATGCAGAATTGCCAAGAAATGCTGCTCTTCAGAAACCCTCAAAGATCGTGCAGAAATAAACCAACCCCGGGCAGGAAAATAAATGGAAAAATCCGGCCGAGCTGACAGCAGGTGGCTGGCTGACGAGCTGACTGACTGGAGAGTTTTCCCCCGGGCCGAAGTTATCCGGAATTGAAGTTAAAAGTTATCTGTCTGGCAGCGCACCACCCTCCGTTCGCCTGAGTGGCTAAATTCATTTGGCAGCCAAATGCAAATTATTACAACTTACTTTTCTTTTTTATATATTTTCAGGGAGCGAGGGCTGAGTCTGGAAATTATTTACTCGAATGGAGGCGGAAATTCCGGCAGCCAAGCAGAAGTTCCGTTGCCGTCCGAAGGGTTGCTCCCAACCCCCAACTTTTCGGGCCAACTTTTCACGTGTAAAGGGAAAGTTGTGGAAAAAGGGCTGAACAACTTCGACTTCCGAATGTAGTCGCTTATGATTTGCTTTTAGCAGCCCTCAAGATAGAGATATTGGGTCTGTTTCCTGTGCTCCGTGGATACCCGTCTTATAAATCATGCAAAGGGGTTGGCAGTGGCGATAAGGAATCTCCCCGCTACCGCTGTTTTGGAGAGTCTCGTGTGCATTTTCTCAGGCCCTCGCCCTCGCAATTTTCATGTAAATCAATGCAACTGGCGCGCATCGCTTCCCAAAATCATTTCCACAGCCGAACCGCCCCTTACTTCTTACTCACTTACTCACCCCATCCCCCTCTCGACACTCTGAGGAGATGGTTTTCCCTAGTTCATTCCCGAGGCCTGCATTTTTCGCTTAAATAAAACCAATTGAAGCGTAAATCTTTCACGTCGTTCCTGCGCCGATAACGAATCGAATAATGAGTGAGGGCGATTGATTGGCGGTGGAATGAAGGAGAGGGTGGGGGAGCAGTGGGGAAAACAAGGGCAAAGGTTGAGCTAAGAGGCGAGAAAAAGGGAATGAGGGTAATGAGCACAGGGAAAATCGTGCCTGCAACAGCAACACTGAGTATCACGTTTTTGGGTGAATGAGATTATTATTAGGTTTCTTGGAAATTGGTTTAACCTTAGCTAAATATTGTGGTGTGATATTATGAGGAGACGCATGAAGGAGAATACAAAAGTCGCCATGAAAACTTTAAAATGATAATAAATGCGGTACTGAAGTGATTGAGGTGATAAAATAATCCTGGCTGACTACCGCAATAAAATATAAGTCTTAAACTTGAAGCATGAGACAGAATTTTAACAAATAAATTTTTTTCATTTTTTCCTGTCTTATATCTAAAAAACCCAAAACAAGAAAAGGGAATTTTTAAGTGTATTGTGTAAACTATAGTGTTGTTATATGAAACAAAAGATGGGAATTGTGGTAGTTTGTTTGAGTGATTTTATTTTTTTAAATTGGTGGGGGGGGGGGTTGTTTGGGGGGGGGGCCTTTTTTTTTTTTTTTTTTTTTTTTGAGAAGGTTTTTGGTTTTTGGTGTTTTGTTTTTTTCTGTATATTTACATATATCTTAACAGCTTGACAATACCTTTCTTTGGTTTAAGTTGTATTATACAATCAGTCATAAGATAAAAAATCGTCCGCCATATTATAAATCGTTATTATTCTTCGAAATAAGCTTTAAAAACTCAGAGATGATTGCCACAAAGTGGGAATCCAGTTGTGTGGTGTAAATCGAAACCCGCACAAAAGAGACTGCCACAAAGCGTCCCTTTCCCATCAAAATCCAAATCTGCCCATTCCCATCAGCTTAAGATCCACTTACTCACGGGGGATTGGGAAAGATGAGGCGACTTGGGTCCCCTGCGAAAGAGCATCGAAGTCGTCGTATTAATTTCCATGTGGTCGCCGTCTAGTTTTACGGCTTAGGCTCAAAGCGAACGCGTTGACCTGTCCCTTCGGTTTTCCACTCCTCCGCCTGCTCAGCCTGTCCGCTGGCGATGGCGATGGCTTGTATTTCAATTAAATCGCTTCGAAAAAGCGAAAAATAAACGAAACCTGAAACGCGGCACATTTTATTGATAGGCCTGCCGGGGCAACGTGCCAGACGTGTAATTGATGTGCGCGATTTAAGCGCAATTGATAAGCGGCCGGAGTGCGGACCTGAATCGCAGATCGGGCCTTCATAAAGCGCATAAAACGAAGCCAAGAGCCCCGTTCCAGCCCTGCTGTTGGGATGTTGGGATGTTTGGCTGCCTGGACCATCCCTCTTCCCCGGGCTGTCCATTAAAAAGTCAGCAACTGTAGCTAATTAAAGCGACGTCTGAGCGGGCCGAGAGCAAAACTCGAATCAAATTCGGCGCATATCAAATTATGAACACAGCTGGCAGCAATTGCCGGCGGAGCGACAACCTGACGCATATGGATCGGCCATCATCCCAGACAGTGAGCCCTCGAAAGGGGAAGCTAATTAGGTCCAAGGGTTCTTGCCTTCCGGAGAAAGGTTATAAAACAAAAATCAAGAAACACACAAAAATGCAGGGCCGTAACACCAGATGACTTTTACCATGTGCAGCCATTAAAACTGGTTTTCAAATCAAATTTAGATAATGTTTGGGACACTCCATAACTTTAATATATTTGTATAATGTATAATTCTTGATCAGCATCACTAGACAAGTCGATCTAGCCATGTCCGTCTGTCCGTCTGTCCGTGCGTCTGTCCGTGCGTCTGTCAGTCTGTCTGTTTCTACGCAAACTAGTCTCTCAGTTTTAAAGCTATCGGGCTAAAACTTTCCCAAAAGTCTTCTTTTTTTTTGCCGGGTCGGATCGGACAACTATATCATATAGCTCCCATAGGAATAATCGGGGAAAAAAAAGTAAAAAAATTATATCTTGGGTGTTTTTAAAAATATAATCTCCTACATTTGGAAATACCATTTTTTATATAATTCTGAATTTCGAATAAAATTTTATAAAAATCGGACGACTATATCATATAGCTGCCAAAGGAACGATCTGAACATTAATGGGAATATAATAGGAAATAAATTATTGGTTCGTTGGTTTTTATTGTATTCTCTTCTACTCTGGGATATGACTCTTTTTAAATATTTTCGAATATCGATTTTAATTTTATCAATATCGAACTAGTATATCATATAGCTGCCATAGGAACGATCGGAAAATTAATGAGAAATAATAGGAAATTTAACATTTTTGAGATTTTTAAATTAATAGGAATTATCTGCAAGGGTATATAAGCTTCGGTTGGCCGAAGCTAGCTTCCTTTCTTGTTCAAATAAAATTTAGATAATGTTTAGGATACTTTCTAAGACGTAAGATACATATTTTGGGGCAAATTAAACTTAAGTACTTTGAGTATCACAATAATATCGAATATATTTTGATTTGACTATGTGGCCACTGTACTTTCACGAATGAAAGTGGTTAATGGTAACGGGACGCTGCCATATGCGTTGTTGGTAAAATAAACAAAGACCCCGAGGGAATCATCATCAGCGGGGCGCTTCTCACAGAACCCTTCAGACTTCGAGCTCTCGCATTGTGTCATTTCCGCTTTTTGCCTAATTTCGAAGCATTTCCGTTTAATTAGAAAATTCGCTCAGGAATCATAATAAATGTGGGAAGGGTCAGGGAGCGAGTGGTCTATCGACCATTTTACCTACCCGAGTTCATCCACAGCATTTCCATACGCACGTAGTATTTGCTTAGTAAATTCTGTTTTCCTACGAAAGTATCTACGTAGCCCTCTATCCCCTCCCCTGTTTTCCAACCCACTTGAATGGACTTCGTTTGCTCTTATCGATGTTTGTCTAGTTTATGTGCCGCGCTTATGTTGTTTTTGGGCTTCATTCCCGAGTTTTGTTTGCCTGCAACACGTAGGGCTAAAAGAAGAAGAGCCGAGGAGGAAGACGTCAAGCTGGGCTCAAAACGAAAAAATGAAATGCGACATGACCACGACTCAAATTTCCTCAGACAATCACCGTGGTGCGAGATCCGTAGATTCGAGCTAAAAGGGAACGAAATGTTAAAAACGATATGGTATTAGTATTTCGAAGGGGATGATATATGGCCTGGGTGTTTGATTGCAGCTTGAAGCGAGGGCTGAATTGAAAAGTGAGTGGGTCGATGGGACAGCTGCGGACTGATAAGCAGGTTGTGAAATGCTAAACTTACAGGTCTGTTAATATTATTCCTTAAGGGTAAACTAATTCCCGTATTTCCAACTTCGAAGGGTATAGTTTTAAAATTCTTTATAAAGCCTAGTTTTGGGTTTTTAGTTCCTATACTTACATTGTAGTTTCCAAATATTTCCCTGTAAGTTATTTTTGACCAGTTTAGTTTTTACAAGGAAAACTAAAAAGATAACGCCACAGATTGCTAATATTTAAGGTCAGGAACTCGCATTGGCCAGAAACATTCTTTTATGGTCACTAAACTAAGCCAAAACTGTGCAGCCAACGAAATGTGGCGAGCCCCATTACGGATCTTATCTGCAGGCCCTTAGCAAAAACATGAAACATTCCCGAGTGCTCTTATCGCGCTCCTTGGCTCCACAACTTTGGCCATTCCACTGTGCAGCAAATGAAAAGTTTTCGGGGTTGAAAGGGGCGGAAAAGCCGGGGAAAGAGGACGGAAAACTTCCAGCAAAGCAAATGCCTAATAGACATTAGTGAAAAAATCTGATTACTTAGGTGGGTCTGGTTTTCATCATTGCTTTGATACTCTTCCTCTCATTTTTACTCAGAAAATACATCGATTTCCATCGGGAATAGTACATCCGAATATATTTCATAAGAAGATTATA
>JBAMCJ010001867.1:0-121439 GCA_037075205.1 Drosophila prostipennis
TTGTTAACCAATTTCTACTTACCTAAAACCCGTTTCTAAACATTGTTTGATATTTAAATTAGTTCTGCAAAAGCCGCGAATTCTTAAGAAGAAGAGGATAAGCTGTTCCTAAGAATAAGAGATTCTAGAGATTTCAAAAAGCGGTGGCACTTTGTTAAATGTTGTTCCAGTATGTATTGTCGAGCTAGCGGCCTTCATTGGTTAATTAGTTCTTGTAGAGTGAGAGAGAAAGACAAGTGCATTTCGACCTGCAATCCATGGTTAAATACATAAACATAATGTTTCTTTAAATACATAAACGTAAACAAAGGCTAGAAGTATCCCCTTTACTGACTATAAGAATGATACCATTTACCGGGATGCAGAAGCCAAGTTCAAGTTTTTTTTTTCAGATGTGGTACGTCTGCATTCGCTCCAAGGGACTATGCAAAAAAAACGCCGAAAATCGGCACAGAAAAGCCGTTGCGTCCAAGTGAGTTTTATTTCTGAGCGAAAAAAATAAAAATCAACAATAATCATTATTTTTGACTTTTATTTTTTCCGATCAGAAATAATGATTATTTTTGATTTTTATTTTAAAACTCAAAAATAATGATTATTTTTGAGGAATATTATAAAAATCCCAAAAATAAAAATCATCGCGATAATGAATAGATTAATCAAAGAGGATCACTATGGTGTTTTCCTTTTTTGCGTATGTCGATCCTAAGTGCCTGATTTTTTGGTTCAAAAAATATATCAATAATCATTATTTACGGTCCCTGAAAATTATCATTGGTTAAAATAAAATAAATATCTCAGAGACATATTCTCAAATTCAATATCGAAAAGAAATATTTTTGTGATATTATATTGTCTGCTAAGAAATATTGATCCTTAAATGTTTTCTAAAGCATTCAAATTACTAAATGTAAAGTAGCCTGGCTAATACATTCAACTGATATACTCTTAACCATATTTTTTATAAAACAAGCTAGTTTAAATATTTAGATTTCCACCTCTATGAAGTAATGATTTTATAATATTTTTTCCAATCCCTCAACCCCCTTTGCCACCCCCTTTTCCACAGATTCTGACAGCGTCTTTGTGCATATCATTAAGAGTGAGCAGCACGCAGCCATGCAGCATGAACTGGGGTCGAGGCTGGATCTGCCCCCCCTGCCCCTGCTGCTCCTGGCGGTCCTCCTGGTCGTCCTGCTGGCCCCCTCCCCCCTCGTTCCCCGCGCACCCCGCGCTCCCCTCTAAGCCGAGCCAAAGTCGAGCGGCAACTTATGTTCGATGTCTGGGATCCCGGGAGCCGGGTAAGTCGGTGATTTTTAATGCCGCCATCAGCTCAGGAGTCGTAGTCATCATCTCGTTACAGGCCACGCCCCCCGTCACAGCCACCGCCCATGGAAAGGCAAACGCCCCCCGGAGAAATTGCTGGATGGAGGTTAACGACGTCGATGTCGCGTTGTCTTGTAAATATGTAAATCGAGTTTTTGTTTATGTTTGTGTTTTGTGGCTCAGTCTCTAAGTATTTTTATACGTAATTAAGTAAATAGGTCGAGAGTGCATATGTGGCCGCACATATGCGTAGCCCTCTAGCATATAGCGAATATGTCAGATACATTATGTGCACACGATCGCATACCTAGAGATACCAGAAATCGAATCCGAAACAAAATCGAATCGAATCGAATGCGTAACGAATGTAAATAAATGTTTAATCTTAATAATAGATAGGCGAGATCTAGATTAATTATGATGAATCGTGGGCAATTTAATTTGCCCGCCGCCCAATGATTGATGGTGATACGAGTGCGACCTGCATCGCCCTCTGGCCAATTCGATTCCGGCTTTGACATCCTGGGCCTCGGATTATGGCGCTTAATTGCCAGGGGCGGGGTGGCCGGGGCTCGAGCGGTAATTGAAAAACGATAAGGTCAGGTCGGGTCATCAGTAAACATGGGCCTCAACACGAGGGAACTTTAAAGGCGGAACGGAACACTTTCGATTTTTTTGGCAGCGTCGACAGGTGTGCCTGGAGCAGGGTAATTGAAACATTTGAAGCGTGCATAATTCACACTCCTCGCCGGCAATTACAGCTGAAGTTCTCGGACAAAGTTTTGGGCCACAATGGAGATAACTCCGGAGTAAGTACACCTGAATGCTGGGGACTCGGTGACAATTGCGGCAGCTTCAAAGGCGCCGCAAAGCAGACGAAGGCAGCACACACAATGAGTAATGGCCGGAGAATGGTAAGTAGAGGGAATAAGGACTCGCAAGGAAGGAACAAGCCGCATAACGCATCTCCTTATTGCCAAGTGTTCGCTGAATTTTGCATAAGGTGGTGGTAATTGAAATAAAAGACGTTCCCAGCCGCTAATGGGTCTGCACGCAAGGACTGCCAGCTCCTTGTCCCAACTCCCCGTAACCGCAGAGTCCCCTTGAGCTTTCGCCGGAGAAGCAAAGGCAGCACCAAAGTAGGCGAGTGGCATCCATCACAATCCGGCGAAAGGAGAGGGTTTAAACCGGCGTAAAAGGGGGCGGCGTACATGGGCGTAAGCATGTCGTGGAGGCCGCTCCTTCTTTTCCCCCTGGCATTTCGAAAATCTTTGGGGAATCTTACGCATCTGAAACACGCGCTGCCTGACAGTCGCAGTCGCCCAGTACCAGTCACCAGTCGCCAGTCCCCAGCCCATCCCAGTCCTCCTCCTCGGATTCCGGAACATAACCCCTTGGAAGGACGCTTCTCGGGTTCGGCTCAATGAATTGCAAGAGGGTCCGAGAGCCGGATGAGGGATCCTTGGACTTTGGGTTGTGGTGTTGCTGCCGTTGCTTCACCTTCACTCATAAATTGTACAACGAGAAATAAATCAAACCCAGCCTCGACTCCGGGCGAAGCTGCTGCCTCTGCTCCTCTGCTGCCTCTGCTGCCTGAGACGCTGTCAGTAACAAATCATGCTCAGGGCTGCAGCCCAGTAGGAGCCACATTCACTGGCAGGCAGACCCGTAGTCGTATTCGCAGTCCTTTGCGTACTCGGAGCCATATCCGTAGCCTTTGGCGCTGCCTTAACCGGAGCCATTGCTTGTAGACTTGTTTACGGGCTTAATACGCTGCGCCGGGCAACAACAGCAAAGGCTGGCGAAAGGCCCCAGGATAGTATTGCGACTACCAAGTACCCACCTCCGGGGCGCACATTGTTGAACTTAATCAGTTTAGCGTTTAGTTCTATGGAAAATTTAATGTTCTTTATAAATAAGTGGGTAAGAAGATTGTTTTTCTCTATTTTATTATAACGGAAAACTAATGAAAAGTAAGTATACCTGTTTAGCAAACCTTTACCAAAAATAACCCTAAAAATCCCCGATCTTAACATTTCGATTTTTTGGAAAAAAAAGGTTAGAATACACGACCCCTTAAATCGTTTAAAAAAAGGATATATTTCTTATCTAAAATTTAATATTTGGCCAAGAAACATAATTTTGTCTTCTGAACAAAGCAGATGTCCAAATTGTAATAAAAAGTCTGTAAGGTTTTCACAAAAATCAATAAACAGATTACTCATGATATTCGACTAAAAAACTAAGTATTTTGGTAAAGCTAAATAAGATAAGATCAAAAAAGCAAACGGCTTTTCTAGTAAAACTCATTAAAAAACTTACAATCAATTGGCATTTTGGTTTTATATTTTTGGCGCCATTACCTCTAGGTGCCCATTTTAATCATGTCACTACGAATTTTAAAACTTCGATTTAGTATAAAATATGGTGGTCCAGAATATACATTTTATTAGCCTTCTCCACTCTGACACAATCCAATAATACCGTTTCGGCACTGAATCGAATCAATCACTGCTGGAGTCCTTTGTCAAAAGATTCATCGACTTGCCATAACAAAGCCAAATTAAGACCTGCATACATGGTTGTCACGTAGAGACACCTTTCAATTCACTGCTGCTCTGCAGGCCACCAGTTTCCATCCCTTCCTAGATTTAATTAAGTTAGAAGGCTGCACAAAATTCACATATGAATTCGTATGAAATAAAATACCTCGGGCGATCTTTTACACAATTTAGCTATGACCTTAATAGGCTGCATCTAATTTAGCTAAGAGTGTTTTTAGCTGCATAAAGAAAACAGAAACTGATCAATTATGATTAATTGAAGTTTTCCAGGCTATAAATAAAACATTTCTGGTTGTCAAAGTTTTCCGAAAGCGGAAAACAACACGCCACCTTATGTTGCGAGGTAGCAGGTAAAAAAATGCGTATACGTCCTGTTGGCTGCTTCTGTCTTCTGTTGGTGTGTGTGCGTCATCAGCAGCAGAGACAGAGACAGTAAAGGGCGTTGGGAAGGGGGCGGGGCAGGGAGGAGCCTAGAATCAACAGCAGGAGCAGATTCGGAACCAGAATCCTCGGCGGGCGGAAGTGCGGAAGTGCTGGCTGTGCGAACACGACGACTACAACGACAACAGGGACAGGCTGATGGAACAGAGGAGGGAGCGGGACAGCCTCTGGAGCGACAAGGACAGAGTGTTGAGAAACTACGGGGCGTAGACGCGCCGGAAAACATTTAATTACTAATGAGTTTTTCATGCTGCATCTCTGCATGTTTGGGGGAAAACGCTTTAAAAACGTGGCGAAAACCGGCGCGGAACTAGGGATTTTTAATTTGCTAATTAGCTAGATAACAGCAGAGCCCCAAATTTGATTGATTGGCGGGGAGCAGGGACAACAATCAATTATTTAGCCAGCATTTAGCAATTGATTATCAGGTATTAGGACCTGACAACCCGTAGAAAGCGGAATGGGCCCATCCCCGAGCTCTTCATCCAGCTGGCATGCATAACTTATGACCGACCGACCAAACGAGAGAGACTGAGACACACAAGTTTGTCCAAAACAATGACATCTCTCGACAGCATTTAAAAGGCCTTAGTCATCGTTAGTCCCGACTTGCTAGTGCCATCCTCCCGGAACAAACAAGGGGGAAAAGTTTTATCTTCGATATAATATTATTGGGCCATAACTCTGTCGGTCATAAATCAAATTAGAAGCCCGTTGACACTTGGAAACACATAAGAAATGCAAAAGATTATATTAAATATACAACCGATGGATGGAGCCGCAGAGACAGTGGAGCCAGAAACTAGAGCAAACGGCAGAGTAATTGAATTATCAAATACCCAGCACCTCGTCGGAGCTACCGAAGGCCAGCCCAATCGATATACCCCTTTCCGCATCGAAACGAGGGTATCTCCCGGGGCCTAAGAAAACATTTATCATGCGATTTAAGTTGGCCACGACTTTTGCACAAGAGAGATTTAAGTGATTTGCTGACTGGCTTTAAAATCAAAGTGCGGATAATGAATGGCCCGGCTGGTTGGTTGGTTGGTTGGTCGGGTTGGTACTTTCGGTCCTCTAGTCGCTCTAGTGGCCCGGCTCTGTTTGATTTAGCCAGCCCGAATTGTTTGTTTTCGGCTCAATTTAAGTTTTGTGGCAGTGCACAAAAGTGCAAAGTGGCAGGCATTTTGCGGCAATTGCTACAGAATGGCATCGAATCACAGGGCCCGAGGCTGTCATTCCTCGCATGCGACACGCGATTGTGCCCGCTAACTGCTTTTCTGGGTCCCAGAACTCACTGGATTCCGAGTTGGAGCTGGAGTTCCGGAGGAGCTGGTGTCGGACCATGTAGTTTAATCTGCAAACAAAATCGTTTGATCCATATCATCAAAGCGGATGAGGATGAGGACTGGGGGCGGTGGGGGAGGTCAGATGAGGTGGAAACGGAGTGTGACTGACAAAGCGGGGCCAAAAGCAACTGCACGGAGCACTCGCTCCTTACAATTGCCCCCCGGCAAGAGGTTAATTTCCCCCAGGAAGCGCCCCAATGGCTCGATGGCCTTAAAGCAGGAATAGCGTCGGCTAAGTAAACTCTCACATTAACACAAAGCCAATCCCGATCCCGAACCCAGGCCCGAACCCGGACCAAAAAACCAGTTAGGGCGTCGTCTATGCGCGGCGGTCCAACAGACCATCAGATACCCGGTATTCTCCATTTCCTCTTCGTTTGGGGAACGGGACTAATTAGAAATCAGATGGATGAAGCTAAAAAAGAAATGCAAATGTATAAATATAAAAAGGTTGCAGTTACTATATATAGTACATCTACGTATCAGTAGATTGTTAGATGGCAGAATGCATAGTTGGTTCGAAATATAATTTATAAAAAACGTTCTCATTAAATATAAAAAAATGTTAAACAAAGTATTGCTTTTAATAAAAGTAAACAATTGTATTTGATTTCTGATTTCTTTTATTTAATGGTAATTTATAACTTTTGTTTAAATTGTACTTACCCTTATTTTATTGAATTAATGTTGTTTACTTTTAACATAATACTTTATTCTTTTAAACTCATTCAATTAACTTACATATTTTAGAAGTTATTTTCTTTATCCCACTATTCAGGAACCTGTTTGTTTAAATCATATTTTTACGGCTCGTTTTAGGCGTGAAACTCTCAACTTGAAAGACCTTTCAGCCCAACCATTAGTAATCTTATTTACGATGGCGAGTCTACCCTTAAGATTTACGCATACTGGGTACAAAAAGGCGAATTCTGTGCGGGCCCACCTGCTTGGCAGGCCTCCAGTTGCAGCCTCTGCTCCTTCTGCTCCTTGCGGCTGGCAAACCGAACAATGTGAAATTACCGCCCTGAAATACGGACACCCGCTGAGATTTTATAGCAGTCAACTTTGAATTATTAAATATGTATTTCCAGCCACGCCAAAACCAGAGACTCAATCTCCAGCAGGAGCGGAAGTCGCAGAAGGAGCAACGAAGTAGAAGGCGAAGAAGTGCTAACGTGCGTTAGGTTCAAGTTTAAAGGGATATTCGGGGATATTTCTGTGGGACCCTTTTAAAATGGGGATATTTTAGCTATGGGGAATAGAAGAGGTCCTTTCAAGCTTAGCCATAAAAAGTTACCATAACTAGGCAGAGCTTTGCATAGCTTAAAGCTCGCGCATCGAAAGCTCCCGAGCTTGGGATGAAGGAAAGTTTCGATTGAAATTATTTAGGCCTTGACGGCTAATCAAAGCTCTGCGGGATGCGGCCGCATAATGAGTTCCAGTTAGGCTCTGCGATGAGCTGACATCCCTCCCTTTGATGAAGCCCTGCCTCGCGCATAAAGCACCCAGCCAAACTCCCCCATTCGCTGGGAGACAAATGACAGACCATTAGGCAGTTATTGCCCCACCGCCTGGCAGTCAAAGCGGCAAGCACATTAGCAGCTTCCTGTGCACAGCCTGCTAATAAATATACACCTCAACGTCACTTCGTCCTCGCTGCTCTTCCTCTTCCCTGCCACTTCCGCATCCTGTTTCCATTCGCCCGAAACCCAGCAGAAACCCCACAGAAACCCCACAGAAGCCCAACAAAAACCCCACAATTCACATGCATATTCATAAGCTGCTTGCGACGGCGGCTGGGGGTAAAAATATTTTCATAAACATAAATTCTCATTTCTGTTGCATTTCCTCGATCGCCTTTTGCCTTGTTTTGCACACTTTCGGCCCTTTTATCTCTTTCGCCTCTGCGTAATTTCTTTCGCTTGGCCTGGCCCAAAGCTGCACTGCAAGAAACGGGGGGCAGTCGCAGGGCCCTTGAATTCTAGTGGATTTCCCTTAATTATCGGAATTACACATTGAATACGAGCTGGTTTATGCAAATATCCCAGCGAACCCCCTTCATTGCTGTTGCTTTCGGCTAATCTTCTTCCATTAGGTGCAGCTTGTCCGTGTTTCTGTGTGTTCCTACGTTCTTACATTCGTCCTGGCTTCGGTGTGTGTGTGTATTTGTTCCGCATTTAAATTAAAATGGAATTTCCAGGATGCAAGTATGTATACGAGCACACACTCCACTCATATTTTCGAGTACAGCTGGGTTCAGGCTTGTAAAATCTGCTCTGTAATCAATATTTTAATTGAATTTCGACTCTCCACAACAAATAGCTAGAGTTTCTTTAAATCAATATGTTTATCTCTTTGATCTAAATATAGAAAACGTAGGCTTCAATATGCATTTTATGTGATTTAAAGCTTGATTGGCACAATCCATGTGTATTACGTATACGCCATGTTAACTTTAATAATTCTGAATTCCAATTATGAATGATAAGCTAGGACTAATTGAATAATAAACTACTCTTACCGCACATTGGATGGAAATTATAAGCTTTATTATTAACATTATTAAGTATTCGATGCGTAAGACAGCTCAAACTGTCAGTAATATGACAGTATATCCTTAATGGCCAATTCGATTTTTCCAAAATAACAAAAAACAATTCGCATGACCTGTATTTTTTAAGCTTATGCAAAACATGAAGTGATAATGGCCGCTGTTATTCTTAACTGCCATTGAGCTTTCGGGACCCCTTGTGCTAATATTTTGACCGCACTTGTTTAAATACGAGTGTGTACACCTCGCTGCCACCTTTTCTCGCCTCTTTTGTCCAGTGCATGTAAGCTTTGGCTTGGAAGTTGTTCCAGCTCCTGCTGATGTTGCTGTTGCTGTTGCTGTTGGTGTTGCTGCTGTTGTGCTGCTGCTGCGTTCGCTGCTCCGATTCGCCGGCGCTTTTTCATTTGCAGCTCGGGCTTCTCCGGCTTTCTGCTTCTGCTCCTGCCGCTTTTCCTCCATCGTCCTGGCTTTTTTTAAGTTTGTACAGTTTGCACGCATCGGTCCGTAAATTTATGCATTTGGCTAGGCGAGCGTAATAAACAAGACCTTCAACCGACGACGTCGACATCGTCCTTTCTGCTTTCTCCGCCGGCTCAACTGTCCTTGTCTACCGCTGCCCGTTGTCCGTTGTCCGTAGTGCGTTGTCCGTTGTCCGTTACTTTGCCTTAATGTTGCTGTTGGGTTGTTGCTGCTGTGCTGCTGTCGCTGCCGCTGTCGTGGCTTCGTTTGGTCACTTCCATTGCCGGCTGCCAGACTTTTATTTTTATGCGTAGATATTAAATGTGTTTCCTGGCACTTTATTTCGCCGCTGCTGTTGTTGCTGGCGTATTGTGCCATTTTACACCAACGCAATGCCTGGCACATTGGCGCAAATGTGCGGATATCACTAGCAAAAAAAAGAGGGAAAATAAAAAGAAAGCCAGAATACTGAATACAAAATACTGAATGGCAAAAGCGGCAAGGACAAACACAACCCAGCTAAACGAGAACTAGAGCCGCAAAAAAGTGAGGCAAATCGCTTTATTCCAAGCTCGGCGCGCATAAATAGGCAAAAGGCAAAGCCAACGACTTGGGAACATTTTTCGGCAGCAAGTCATGGCCACATTTCTATGTAAAAAGTGCGCACATAAAACTTTGCCAATTTCAATAACAACATTTCATTTTCAGTTCGCAGTTCGCAGCTCCCAGTTTTCCCCTTATGGCAATGCCCCTTTCTACTTTCTACTAAAAAAGCGAGAAACACTCACTGGGGAGCTTGGCGTTTGAGAGAGGCCTCGAGAACTGTGAACTGAGAACTGAGAATCGAGAACTTGGCGCCAGTGTGCGTGCTGCTGCCGCCGCTGCTGGCTCTTCCTCTTCCTGCTGCAGCGCCACGCCCCCCTGAACATTGCGCCCACTCCGGCGAACTGCGTTTCGCTGCCTGGTTATTTCCCTCTTATTTCTTTTTTTGTTGTACTTTTTTTTCACCCGACACCACAATGCGCGACTGGTGAAAGGAAATTCATAAAAATGTTAATTTTTCCGGCGGAAATATAATTTATGTAAAGCGCAGTGGGCAACCAGGGGGAATCTCCCGGCAGATTCCGAAGCTCCGACTGCAAGCGGTGGGTCAGCGGTGGTGATTGCGGTGTCGTGGATTGGATTGGATTGGATTGCGATGCGATTGGGAATGCAGTTTAACATGCCTGAAAATACGTATATCCGGTGCGAGTTACAAAAAGTTCCAAATGGATGCAGGTCAGAGTGGAGTTTACCGAAAAGAAAAGAATTGGAAATCAGCTAAAGGACCCGCACACAAACACAAACACTGCTAACGCGAAGTGAAAAAGCCAGCTGTGTTTGTCTTTTTCCCGCCAATTGGCAGAGGAGCGCCGGCAATTTGCATAATTCGACGCTTTTTACAGCGCGGGGCGCAACACACACGCGTCTGCCGCGCCCACTGTGCATCTAATTAATGCCGTACCGCCCTCATTTATCCCAGGGCCATGCCTCAAAAAATAAAACAGCAGAGGGAAAAACCAGTAAATGGGAAAAAGGTAAAATCCCCGACTTAGCCGAACCGGGAACCGAATCCTAGCCCGAATCCTCGCCAGGCTGTCATGTGTTGGGGTCATTGTTGGCATTGCGGCAGCATTTCCAAGTTCCTCCATGACCATTAATCTTGGCAAGAAGGTAATTGCTTAGCAATTACCCTTTGCAGCAGCCAGGCCAGGCTGTCATCAAAATACAGAGAGACAAAATCCTGGTGACCAATTAAACGTGTCTCCTTCTCGAGTGCCCATTTCAGTGGCCAATATTCGAAAGTCCGTCATGTTCAATTTAAATATTGGTTGTGCATTTTATGCATCCGATCCGAGAATTGTTGCGGCTTCTGCGTTTTCCACACTCAAAATGTGTTCATTGCGGTCAATCGAATGGCACTGCGCGTCGAAGATGCATGAATTAATTGCTTGTATTATTGATTTTACAGATTAAAATATTAATTGGAGCGCGGTTCAGAAATCTTAATGGGAAACTTTATTAGTTGCTACATGGAGCTTTGAAAATTAATTCCATTCAAGTATCTTTTTGTACTTAACATTTAATTTACAAGTTTACTCCATTTGATTTTAATTACTCTATAAGGATTAAAGCTTGCCAGCGAAACGAAAGCTAAGAACTGCGGTAAAACAAATACACTTTCCTATAAATCTCGTAAAACCATTCCACACTTATTATCATCAAAATCTTGTTAGCGTCTTTAGTGTCATTAGGTGGACTCTAACTTTGCACTTTTCTTTTCGGTGCACTTGCAAATTTATCTGAGTCCTTCCGCTGGGACTGCTTATATCTCCACCCCTCCCCCTTGCCCCTCGGCTCTTGTTCTGTGGTTACATTTCAGCGGAAGTCCCACGCAACGCCGCCGGCAACAGCTGCACTCTCACTTCGCCCCCCGTCCCTGCCCCCGTCACCCACCTCCATTACATTAATACCTGGTACTCGTGGGGTGGCGGGGTATATGTAAGACGGGTTCATTCAGGTGTGCATAGCAATGAAAAGCATGGAAAATATATGTGTTCTTCGACCACAGCTGAATAAATTCCTGGACTTCAAACTGTGCACGAGCAATGAAATGTAGAACCTGATTCAAATGCCAAATTTTTTCACAATTTGCATGTGGGTAATTCCACTGCACAACGCACTTTATGAGTGTGTCTTGAGTTTCACCATTGTGAAAAAGGAGCAAAAAATTGTATTTCACATTCTATAACATAAATACTGTCGAACTTTTAATAGATAAACACGGAAACAAGCACTACGATGATTTTGGGAATTTATCTCCACTCCAGTGAAAAAGTGAAAGAAAATGTGGTACTCACAAAGTATGCAACAAAAACTTGATATCGAAATTACATTCCTCTTTGAATATATTCTGAAAGCTTTTAGGACAGACTTTTAAAAAACTAGGAACTATTATATTAATCTGTTGATGTTAGATTTAAAAGACCTGCCCCGTTAAAAAGGTAAAATATTTTAAAAACTCTGTACTCAGTAGCTAAAAGTCGAGCAACACGACTATTTCCCTACGGATTGTTCCCTGCCAGTGTCATATTCCCTATGTACGACAATATCGGTACATAACACGACCCGCGTGGAGGATCCGCCTGCTCCGGCTGCAGCTCCTTTTGCCATTCCTGTCCACTGGCTCCTGATTTCACTCGCAACTGCAACTCTGGCTGCAAGCATGGATGTGGATGTGGATGTGGATGTGGATGGTGGATGTGTATGTGGATGTGGATGTGGACGTGAATGTGGATGTGGCCCCGAAACGTGGCCCCGTCATGCTGCGCCTGCATTGTATTAATGCTTTTTGTTAAGCAACAAGGAGCAGCGGCAACAATGTGAGCCGGCGGGAAGGGCATCGGCGAAGGGGGGTCGAAGGGGGGTCGAAAAGGGAGGAAGCTTCATTGTGCAGTTTTGCAGCGTGTGTCGCTTTTTGCAAATGTTTGCCGCACACAAACACACACGGCACACACGACATAGAGGAAAAACAGCAACATCAGCAACAACAACAACAGCAGCAACAGCATTAGCGACAGCAGGCGGCGGGAAAGGAATAGGGAAAGGGGGCGTGGCTGTAGGGCCAGCACTTGAAGGATACTTTAAAATTAGGAGCAGCGTAAACGAAAATGCTGCAGCCTATGCATGCATTTGTCCTCTTTTTCCCTTTTGTGTCCTGCAGCACGAAGGTGAAGCGAGTGAATGAACCCTGTGAACGGAACCGCAAATGGACCACTTCCATGTCCACGGGGGAACCGCCGAAAATTGCACCACTTTCGCATGATCGTTTAACCCCTGCAGGCGAGCTAAGGCCATAAAATGTATATTATTATAACGAAACACTGTAAATTTGAGTCAGCAAAAAGCAGAGTTTTTATTGATTAAAAAATTTAAATAATATATTCAACTGAAAAAAACGAAACATGTTTCTTTTCTTTATTTTACAGCTTTATGTTTATTGTTTCAATAATTGGCTTAGCAAAGTTTAATGATTTTTTAACATTCGATTTAATTATGATGTCGGAAATTTATATTTTTCTCGCCAAGTACCGCAACACAAAAAAGATAAAATATTTCCTCTTAAAAAAAGGAAAGAAAAAGTATAATATTAGTCATTTGGAGGATAACGAATTGACAACAATTAACATTTTGCTGTGAAAAAATATGTTTAATATTGAAATGGGTAAAAACCATGGATAAATGTAATCGACGACAAACTAAATTGCAACTTTAAAATCAATCTATCAATCGGATTAATAATTGCAGCTCGCATGATTAAATCACAGACATATTCAACACCTTTTTTCAGGCTTAAAAACTGTAGAGCCTAAAGCTTTTTAAGGCCTAGAGAACATTTTATTTGCATAATAAAGATACATAGAAAGATACTAAATAACTAACAATAACTATCAAAGTTTCTATTCAATCATCCAATTAGGCGGTTGATGGTTAAGTTTCTTGAAAGAAGAGCCTTTAAGTATTTTAATTTATCAAACTATCATGGCTCGTATTTAGCAATCAATGAGGAAGCTTTTTTGAAGGAAGGACATTTAATTTAATACCGAAAAAAATGAAGCCAATTAGTGAGTAACGTTTGAATAATTTTGCCGCCTAATATGGACTAGAACTTTGTCTAAAAATAGCCGCAGCTGCTGTGGCGATTAAAGTTTGCAATTAATGTGAGCGAAATAAAAAGCAAGTGCCTTGCCGATGGCCGCAAAGATAAACCCAACAATTGTGCGCTTTTTGTTAGCTCTGCGAAATGGCCGACATTTTGGCTTTCTTTGTTGGCAGATAGTTGCGACGATAAAGGGTAGCTCTAACTGGAGCTGGAGCTGGAACTGCCTGAATGGCCTGAAACACTTTTTTTTTAATATTCCGAGAGGCGAGAACAGAACTCTAGAATCGTAGAACCCCGTTGGACAACCTGCCGCACACAAACAGTTTGTTCAAACTTGGAACACAACTCAAACGGGGCAACTCAAATAAGAATCTGCAAGGTATTTACCTAAACTCGAACTCAAACTCGAACTGGAACTAAAACTGGAGCCCAAACTCGCCGGGAAACTTTGCTTTCCTATGTATTGGATGATGGTCCATTGTTGTTCTTGTTCTTGCCACCCAAACGACAACTTGCAATTTTCCAATAAGAGCAGAGGCGAAGGTAACGCCGAAAAATTGTTCAAGCACAAACAACGCACGTTATAATATTATAAAACGGAAGGCAGCGGCAACTTACTCAAGCGATAAAGTCAGTGGGATGGCTTGAGGGGATCTCTGGGGGAGGGGTTTCGGGCGGTTCTGCGGACCCATCAAGAAGTAAAACAGCTGCTCTTTGGACACAATTCTGGTTCTCGTTCTGCTTCAGATTCAGTTTCAGCTTCTGGCTGCCGTTCTCCTCGCCTGGCAACAAATCGTTGAAATAAATGAAGCGCACTGGGCGAAATCAGCAAAAGTTTTCCACAATTTTTCTTCACTTTTGCAGTCTGTGCCCCTGCACCCCTGGCCCCCGTAGAAGTCCTCGTGCCATTCCTCTTCTAGGTCTCCTTTCCACAAGTTTTTCACTGCGACATTTTCGGATTTCGGGGCTAACGCTTAGGCCACTCTTACCCCTGATTGCTTCTCTCGCCCTATTGTTGACTTACAAATTTAGGTTGCTGTGCGCAAAAAGTTTGTTTTGAATTGTAAGTAATTTCTGATACCTCACCTCGAGATGTCCACGTGTGTGCGAGTGGAAATGGGGATGGGGTTGGTGTTGGGGATGGGGTGAGTGAGATTCTTGGAAAGCAGGTTAAGTGTGTGCGAGTGGGCCACACTTAGATTCACTCAATTAAAGTTTAGGCAAAGCCCCACCGAAATAACCACGCTCCAGTTAACCACCCCCTTTGGATTGGTGGGAGGGGTCTCCCCGCCCACCATCCAACATATTCCCCATCCACCATCCACCAGCCGCCATTCTCAGCACTTTGTCTCATAAATTTGTGCATAACTGTCAAAAGCAATTGCCCTTAGCCTTTGCGGCAGTTTAAACTTGGATGATATATTTGTTGTATGGAGTAAATACGTACGGCGCACACACATCCACACCATTACGCCCACACACAGGGACCGCCGAGGGGCGATCGTGGAATTGCAATTGGCAAACAGGGTCCCAGGTTCGAACACTGGTCCCGTTGCAGGTCCCATGAATACTTGATGGGGTGGCCGGATGACCGCAAACTAAATTTCACCAATTTCCGCGCGCGGTTTTTTGTTTGGCCAACGCTCTGCTGCTGCTGCTTTGTTTGTCCGTTTTCCGCTTTTTGGAAAAAGTTTCCACCACTATTTTGCAAAATAGCGAATTTAATTTGCATCAATTTTTAAACGGTTTAGTCGTGCGCACACGCTGAAATTGGCATAAATTGATGGAAGTTCACTTCGCTGGGCGAGAGTTGGCAAATAAATTTATTATTACTCTGTTGATGAGAGGAGGCTGCTAGAGGATTACTTTGAATATTCCATTGAAATAGAAATGCCAATTATGAAGTATTAAATGAATGTTTTTCAGCGGAAATAAAATTAGAAAATCTACCATTCGAAGTATTTAAGAACTTATCAATGATCATCAAGTGTTATTTTTATTAATACTAGGTTGATATATTATTTTATTTATAAACAAAGAATGAATCGAGATCGAAATGTAGAATCTTGTTATAATATAAATTATAATTCAATCGAAATAACTTAGTTTTTTGCCCCTCCGATGTAACCATCTGGTTAAATCACTCCGGATTAGATCCCTTTACTCCCCTAGAAATGGGAATTCCGTAACTCCTCTATCGCCCGCCTCTGCTAGTAATGCAAATCGGCGTATTGTGCCCTGACAATAGCAGATGCCGTGACATTGTTGTCGCTCTCCGCTCGCTCTATTGTGCGGTTCGCCAGCAGGAATACTCATAGAATGACAATGGCAATGGGATATGCAGGGGGTGGTGGTGTTGGGGGGTGGCAGGGGGCGGGGATCGGGGATCGGCGGTGGCGCCTCCACTGAGGTGTGTGCGTGTGTCAGGGTGTCATTGTTGGCGTGAGCTCGTGTGTGTGTGTGTGTAAGGCCACTCAACACGCCAGTCAATTTATACTAATTGTAAGTGTCACATACATTTGTCAAATTTTAAGTTATGGTCTCCACTTCGGCCTCTGCTGCGGTCCTGTGGTTGTCCTGCGGCTCCTTTCTGGGTTTTGTTGTTCGTGTCACTACTGCTGCTGCTGCTGCTGTCGATGTCGATGTTGCTGGTGCTGCTGTTTTTGCCATGAAAAATTGTTTATTGTAATCTGTTGTCCAAGAATGTTTGACACCCAGGCTGAATAGTGGCAAAATGGGAGTGGCAAAGCTGAAGTGGCGTAAAAAGAAATTTCCTTAAATGCTTCGCAGCTGTTCCAGTCCACCCAACTTCAGCCATTTTGCCGGGGAAAGTGGCAAAAATTACAGTGGAAAACAAGTTCTGTAAGCTGCTTAGCTGCAAGTTGTGATTAGCACACAGAATTTCCCCCATTTTCGCCAAACACACTTCCCTGCCTCTTGCAAAAGCTTGCGGCTTTCAAAGCGCGTCCTTCATTAGAGGAAAAAAGCAACACCCCGTTTTTGGTGAATCTGGAAAAAAATCACTCACTCCCGACAGGGAAAAAGCTAAGAAAATGAAATGAATTTGCGGAAAACCGAACAACACATGCACTGAAAAAGGGGGAGGGGGTGAAAAAGATAGGGAATGACAGGGAGACAGGCAAAACAAATCGTCGAGATTCCTTATTGAACAAGAATTTCCCATGCTGTGCGGCATGCGTGTGGGCTTGTGTTTGTGTGCTTGTGGCAGAGAACAAAAGGCCAAATGAAATCAGAAAATATATATTAACAAATCAATAAAATATTTCGAATTCTTGCTCGCTCCGCAGAACAAGATTTGTCTTCTGCCTGCCAGCGCTTTTGGCAGGGATTAAAAGCATTTCCATATTAAATATTTCACAGATATTCGGCATTCAATCCGTTTTAATTGAGTTCGTTTTCCGCCCGACTGAGCCGTCAAATAGTTGGTAAAAGTTGGCAAATCAAATATTCGTCAGGTATCAGGTATCCGCCGCCGCAAAATCGATTTCATTTTGAAAATTTGCTACGAAAAAAGAGTGCGAAAAGTGGTTGAAATGTGATCCAACTCCATATTGGAATATATGAAAATTGGCATATGTTTTTGATATCAATCCACTCGAGAATTTATTTTATTTAGCCTTGGAAGCCTTTGAACAGAAATGGCTAAATTTAATTATAGCTTTATGGATACAAAAATGTGCGGGAAAGATACAAAATCTTTTTAATAAACTTGTAAAAAACTTTATTTTCAGTTAAAATCCATAAAATTTAATCAAACCTCTACCGGCGTTAATTAAGCAAAATAAAAACAATTATCTCCTGCACGAAATTAAACCAACCCCTTTCCCTTATATTTTAATTCTCCACCTAACACTGTAAACTGCATTTGATTAATTAATTTTTCAACAAACTGATTATGCAAACAGGCTTAATCACCTGATGTGAGTAAATTCTATTGTTGAAGCACTTTTCCCAAATGCTCTTAGTTTTAGATTTCCATATAGATACATATAAAACCCATAAAGGCAAACCCCGAAAGAATGCTTTTAAAGGCCTCGTACTTTCATTAGAAATTTTAAAATCCAAAAAATAGTTTTTCTCAAAGCTTAAAAGCCCAGCTTTTTTATAATCGAACTCGCAACTACAAGAGGATCAGCTGTCCATTAATCTACTTTTCATCTTCGTTCAGCTCCCGGCTCCAGCTACTTTTCTCTGCTGCAGAGTATAAGCTTTATATATTTTTTCTATTTATTTTCCATTTTTTCGGTTGGTGACTGGATGAGTGGGTGGGTGGTTGGTGGGCGGATGGGGCGGGTTGGGCGGTTTGGCTTGCTCCTGCCGCTGCCCGGGCAAATTTAAATGTTTTTAGTTAAAGCGGATTAAAAGTTCGCTGCATGCCGCACATACATAACCCATGCCCAGTCGCTGCCTGCCGCCCCCAACCGCCACCAGGACCTCCACCTATACCACCCACCCCCGGCCTTTCCGCCCATCGCAGCATTCACAGCCCCTCGTAACCATGTGGCCTACTTTGGCCCGAGCTCTGGCAGCTAACCCCATGCATAATTAACGTGGCGTGGCCCTGGTTGGCCTGCCACATCTCTTACAGCTCCTCCTGCTCCTGCTCCTCCGAAACTGAATCTCGAATCCTCTCCTGCCTCCAGCTCATAGCCCACAGCCCAAGCCCCATGCCTCATGCCTCATGAAAAGCCGGCAAAGGATCTACGCACATCGAATTGAAATTTTTGGGGCTAGAGCTGAGAAATTGATGGCCACTGCCGAGGCGTCTATTTTATTGGCATAGCATAAATTATGACACGAGAAACTTGTAAGCCGCTGGCACAATTTTTGATTGTCTCCTCTCCCCAGATAGTGAGATTTCGAAGATAGCAAGAGAGCGAGAACTTTCCAAGAAGAGCCATAAATTGCCGGCCTTTCAATTGAAAATTAAATAGTGCCAGGGATTATGCATCCGGCGGACAAGGACACTGGTCGGGTGGTCGGGTGGTCGGGTGGTCGAGAGAGGCGAAAGCGACAGCGACAGGACAGCTGCCTGATTTAAAGGATATGCGCGTATAACTTGCATTTACAATTGATTTTAAAATCTCCAACAAAAGCCACTGTCAACAGTCGGCGCCGCAAATGCACTGCAGAGAAAATGTGGACCTCAAGTTCCATTTTTAGTGTTCTTGGAGCACAATGAAAAAATGTTGCATAATTCAGAAAACGCTAATATTAAATATGTTTTAAGTTTGTTAAAAATTTAGTACTCCTATTAATAAATTCCAATTTTATACTATTTTTACAGTGACTTCAGCGATTGTTTCCATTAAATACAATATGGTAATCACAAATCAAAATCTAGATCAGATAATCTTTTGAATATGCCTCTTATTTTAATAATCAATTTTAAATGCATTAAGGGGATTTTCAAATGGATTAAAATGGACAGAGTGTCAGCATATTGCAATCTCTAATATATGAATCTAAATTGTTTATTTTTTGTATCAGAGACTAAGAAGCTTAATAACAAATGGTTATAGGCATAATGTGGCTGTTGATTACTATTCAATTTTCAACTAATTAAATAAATCAATAGGAATTTAAAATAAATCTTCTAGTGTAGATATTAAATTCACATACGAATGGATGCTATAAAAGGGTTAAACCAAACATTTTATGACTTGTTGTTTTGTATCGCTGTTAAAATAGGACAAGTCATGTTTGAAATTTGTTATAAATACATTTAAACAAACTTTTATTTACCCAATAAAAGACGGCAGAGCAAGCGATTTATTTTTTTGGAAAAAATCTAGAATTTTCAGCTAAGAGCGAATCCACTTTAAAGTATGGGGTTTTATGGGTGTTCTCGATTTGCCGAGAATAACGTTGATTTATTTATGGCATTTTTCGTAGTGTGGCTTCGCTGCCGGGCAGCATTGTCGCATTGTCATTTGGCAACGTATCTCCATCAGATCCACCGCCCCCTCCCCCCGCCCCTGCCACGCCCATTGCAACGAATGCACTCACACACGGGCACTTGAGTGTGTGTGTCTGAGCGCGTGTGTGTGAGCCAGCGAGTCAGCGATAAGCAAGCGACCAAACGAACACAGTGAAACCCATTCGAACACAAAGTGTGAAAGGCATCGCGGGCGGGGCGATGAAAGGGTGATAGTGGGCGGTGGGAGGTGGGGGTTGGACTGCGGGTGGCGAGCTCAGGTTGGCTGCTAACGGTAACAGTTTTCAATAAATACTTTTGCCTACGTGTCCGTCCACTTTTCCTGTCTCCCTGACTATCCATGTGTGCTGGATTGCCGGTGTGAGAGTGAGCAATGCAAAAAGTTTTTGCTCACTTTGCCTGTTGTTATGCACCGCCTTTACCCTGCCACAGATCAAGGCATAGCGATCTAATCGAAAAGCAATAGATTGATCAGATATTCATTATTGTAGTGATCGAATACAAAGTCGAAAAAAAATGTAACTTTAACTTAACTTACTTTCGACTTTGTATTTTACAAAGGCATTTTATTTATTATATATTTATTTTTAATTTAATATTTTAAAGATTCGATTAATTCAATTATTAAACACCATTTTAATTTGATAAATAACAAATCTTTTAATTAATACTTAAAGCTTCATTAAAATATCTTTTATAGACACTAAGTTCCTATGTTTTCGGAACTGTATACTTCGAATTATAGGAGAAAAATTAAGGCTACAAAATTAGGCAAAAAATTAATTTTTTTCAGTTTTTCCTTCGTAATTCTCTTTAAATAGGTCCCCCAGAAAAAAGGGCGACCATTTAGTCCAGCTAATTACCCAAGCTAACGATCCACATAACTTTCGAGAAGATTTATCAAAATAAAACTTTTTGTTAATTTTTCAATTTTTTATAAGGGGTAACATCACAATTTTTTTGAAAAAAATCGGTCTTAAATAAAATTTTTAGATTTAAACGCCAATCTATTGGGAATTTTATTACGAATTCAACGCGGTATGGCAATCCATATTCGGACACTTATTCGCTTTGCTTTGGACGAAATACAAATCTTGTTTTTTTTCTTTCAATAATTTACTAAGAAATCTCGATCTCGAATCTCCGGGGGTTATCGGTACCAATATACTTTCGGTGATTTATGCTTTAAGCACGGGCGACCCAATCTTCGAGGAGTTTAACTAATTGCCAAACAAACGATTAATCCTCGAGCGCTTTCAGAGCATTAAAGCTTCGATTTAGCATCGAAATAAATCCGCCATCCGCTTCCTGCTGTTTTTTAGTTTTCCGCTTTTCTTATTCTTTTTTTTTGTTGTTTTTTTGACTGCTCATTTCCATGACGCGCAGTTGGCATTGTGTTGGGGCGTGGCCGGGGGCGTTCGGCGGCCTGGGGGACGCGGGGCGTGGCGTGTGCTGAAAACTTTGCGCTTTGTAATTGTGTAATTATGGGAAATTAAAACTGTTGGCAAAACTTTCTGCACACGTGGGGCGGCTGAACGAGTGCGAGTTCCGGCAAAGTGGGCGGGGCTGGGAGGTGAAAAGCGGGAAATGGAAAATGGTGAACGGTGGGGGGCATGGGGAAGTGGGGAAATGGGGGGCAAAAACTGTGCATAGATAGTTTCGCAATGGTGGCAATCGATAAATGTTTTGCATTGCAGTTGCAACTTCAGCTGATTCGGTTACTGATTCGGTTTCAGTTTCTGTTTCTGGTTTTCTTCTGGGGTTTCCAAGCACCCCCATCCCCCAACCCCTCACCCCTTTGGCTCTCGGTATTTATGCAACTGTTTTCAATGAGTGAGCGATTTATGTTAAGTACACATGTTCTCATTGGATTTTCCGGGCCACAGGGAAAGAGGAAAATGAAAAGGGGTGGTGCTGCTGGGAGGAAGGGGAAGGTTGGTGAGCTAGCAGCACGCATACAGAGCCGCACATAAAAGACATCTGCAGAAAATGAGTGTCGCAAACACGCAAACAGATACAAGGACATTCGAGACGAGCGTGTGTGTGTGTGAGCCCCATAACAATAAAAATTTATTTTCAACTTTTTATCTTGCCCCGCAACCCGTGTTCCTCATTTCTGGTCCTGTCCTGTGCTGTCCTGTCCTTTACCTCCTCCTCCTGCCGTCTTCTCCATCTCCTTCTTCATTTCCTTTTCCTTCTGCTACTGCCACTGCTTCTGCTTCTGCTTCTGTTTCGGTTTCTCCTCTGGCCATCGTTATGTGCATACGTATACATATTATTATAACGCATTCGCCTAGGTGTACCAGCTACCAAGCAGTGGAGATTCGTCGGTGGTGCGCAATTTGTGTGGACCGCCCTGCCATTCCGCTTATCCCACCCCCTCCTCACCCCCTGCCCCTCCGGCTGCCGCCTTGGTTAACTGTTTTCTGCTTGCTGGCATGAACACGTACACTTCCAGCCGTGCGTGTGTGTGTGTGGGCGCAGGTAGCACAGAAAGAAAAAAAGACGGCAGACAATTGAATTCGATAGAAATTTATAGCCTGCGATTTGTTAAATAAAGTACTTTACGAAAACCCAAAATCAATGCCTTTACCAGATGCCAATGAACATATTTTAAAGAAAGAGCGTAGACTTAGATAGGAGGCGAAGAATACAAAGTCGACTGTTTGGGGGTTTACTTTGTATAATCTGATGGCCCTGTCGCCTATATTTCATTATATCACAAGTACTAGGCATCACAATTTAGGATGTTGTATTGGATTTATGGAAAATGGCCTGTACTAAAGTCAAACAACATTTCTTAAGACTATAGGTTCTCAAAAATATTAAAAACACACATTATACTTTCACTATTTCATAAGCTCTACACCATTCCCAACTAGATATGCTAGTAGGGAAGTACATGTACAGCACATTTCTACACGTAAATGTAATTTGTAATAATTATGGCCAATTATACCCAATTAAAATAAACTACTTTTTAAGTATGGTATTTATATGCATTACTAAGGTTAAAATGTGTAGTAAAGGTGACAATTCAATGCCATGAATAAGGATATTTAATAATTAACTGGGTAATTTCCTGTAAAAGTTTTGGTGCATAGCTTTGATCAAGCGAATGAAATCGTTAATAAATTGATGGATTCATCAAGGTGGCAGACCCAAGACGTCCGAAATCGAACTTTCAATTGCTTCCACCTCTTTGAACCGAGCAATTTCATTGATGGTTGATTTTCAAGCTGCTGGAAGTACAGGTACAAAATTCTTGGAATTTTTTTTTTCGTGTGTCTGTGTATCTTTTGCCTGCAGTCACAGGACTAGGAAAGCAGAGCAGGACCTGGCCGAAAGGAAGAGGCAGAAAGAGCAACAGCAGCAGGACTATCAAATTGTATTTGTAGCCAATACAAATGAGCATACGGCAGGCCATTTACCAAAAGGCAGCCACTCCCCAAAGCACCCACCCATTAGGAACTACCCAGTATACCCACTGTTCCAAAGATTCCAGTTCTAGTAGCCCGACTTCCTCGCTTCGCATTCTGATGCACTGAAGGGGGCTCGGGCAGAAACTGCCTTATGTGTCGAATGAAATGAAGCGATTCGTGCTGCCAGTTAACCCATTAACGACGACACCTCCCAGCTCTTAACACCCATCCGCCCCCACCGGGGTTAGTTAAGCTCAGTTCGCCCACCCAGGAACACTCTCTAATGGAATAACTGTGATAATGCCCCGGTCACAGGCACACAGGCACACACGCACCCACAAAGAGAAGGCCGCAGGTAATATTCGGCTTTTTACACGCTCATCAGGAAATGAACTATGTGGGATTTGGGATGTGGTAGCCAAATGAACCGAAGTCGGTGGAAGCCATGGGAACTACCTAGAAATTCGGGCTCAAATATAGTGCCTTTTGATTTCTTCGTTTATTGAAATGGAACGTGGAAATGGTTCTCGGTTATGACTGGCACAACTGCCAGATGGCGTCGTTAAAAGAGCATCAAAAGCGAGTTGATGGCTGCCGAAAAGTATTACAGAAGGCTTCAGCTTCAGCTTCAACTTTCTGTTGCCCAGTCAACGTGACGGAATCATCCGAAAAGAAGCCGGCACTTCAATCGATGTTTATTCCACTTCAATGGCAATCACTTAGTTTCAAGCCTTGCTTTCTTCCGTTTAAAGTTTCAAGTTTCTTAATTAACCTTAAACAACGGCGAACAAATGTGCAAATTAAGTGATGTAAATAAAATGTAAACACAGTAAATTCAAATATTTAAGTGCAATTTATATGGTAAATATCGATTGTACATTGCATATATATACAAATACTGCCAACGATTTTTCACAATGTGTGCAAATTTGATTGGTTACAGTCAGTGGCGGATCCAGGATTTTGTTGTGGGGGGTGATATCAGAACAATTTTTTTGTTGCATACTTTTTGAATACCAAAATTTCTTTCATTTTTCACCCGAGTGGGGGGTGATATATCACCCATATCACCCCCCGTGGATCCGCGCATGGTTACAGTAAATCTTGTGTGTATGCAAAAATTCTGCTGATATCAGAGGCTATTGCATAACTAGATGTTTGGCTTCTTGTTCGTTCATTTTTCGTATGCTGTATTTTTATATTGTTTTTCATTTCGGGGATTTGAGTGTCTATTCCGTCCGTACTCGTGTTTTTGCTTAAATGTGTGCTTTTGGTGCCAACATTTTTGTGTTTGACATTTCTACGAAGGGCGGCTGGAGGGCAGGGATAATTAAATGGCTATGCTCTCAAAAAGGGAGCTCATAAAAGTTCCCCATTTACTACACATTCTACGGGGAAAGCCAGAAAATATATAAATACCAAAATATGTATAAAATATTTGTTCTCATTTTTGCTCAAAATTTTCAATAGGAATTTGGATTAAAGAGGTGATAAACAAATTGTTCACTAGATTTCAGGCGTTGCCAGGGAAGAAACTATTTTCCAGGATTCTTGAGGAATTCCTGGCCAAAAAACGGGCTGAATTAATCGACTGAGGAGGCTGAGGGTCGAAACTGGTATTGTCTTGCCTTGATTGCGCCACGTGCTCTTGCATATTCAGCCCGAATTCGGCAATGCATGCATTTGGCAACTGGCAACTTGCAAGTTGCAAGCTGCAGCTCTTGAATAATTAACCGAATCCTGATGGTCCTCGAATGGGCAATCAGCTGGCATGGCATCTAATCCTGTTTGCGTCGGCATTAGGGGGTTAAGCCTCCGCTGGCTACAAAAATTCAATTGCTCAAGAGACGCAAAGCAATAGCAGCTGTCAAAGCTTTAAGCGGCAACCTTCGTTATTTCCAGCATTCCACTCAATCTCTTGTTGAGTTTTCCTCACAGTCCCATACCTCCCTCCCTATTTTCCCTTGGGTTTTCTGCTTTTTCGCTCCCATTCGTCATCAGAGTCGTCATCTGGTGCAGTGGCAGTGGCAGTAGTTCCTGAAAATTGCAGCAATGTTGCATGTCAGCTTACAAGCGCACTTTTTATTGTAATGTCGCATTATAACTACGCTGATGCTCCAGTACTCTCTGGAAGACAATTTGACATAGCTCGCTAATTGGCAGCTGCAGGATGGCGAAAAAGGATGCCAGCAGGATGCTGATGCCTGATGCCTGATGGCTGAAGAAGCACTAGAACAGGCAAAAGCACCCTTCAAATCAGCATCAAATCGCAGCATCTGACGAAATGGGTTGAATTTTAAAGACCCTCACAGTTTTGGCCCATAAATTTCTTGATGGCTTTTTAGCCGCTCTGCCATTGCCGGTGGCCTATTATTATTATTATTATCGGCCCGGGCACCTGGCCCATAGTCATAGCTGGGGCTTTATGTTCTTGGCCACTTTTCTGGCCACACGGATTTCCCGAACACACACACACCGATACACCGATACACCGATATACCGTTATACCGCTTTACCGGAAAATTGGGTGGTCGCTGGGCGTTCGGGTGGCCAATACACGTAGACAGGCTTACGCATGCCGCAATAATCCATGGCATAAACATTGGCAAATCCGTTTGCGTTTTGTACAAACATGGCTAAAACGTATTGGCAACAAAATTGGGCTAAAGCCGAGGCACAATGAGCCGAGTCAACAGAAAGAGTCGGACGATTATTTTGGCACGTGGATGCGTTTGTTAGCATTAAGTCATAAAAACGTGCTATTCCGAAAGAGGGGTAGATGGCGATGGAGTTCCTGGCAAAGGGGTTCACTGGGTTAAGAGGAGCTGAAACGGGGGGCTAGAGGAACTAGGGGGTCCAGATTTGGGGGCCAGAGAATAAACGACGATTTTTCGGTATGCAGCATCGAGTATTTTCTATGGGATTCCGTAAGCTGAAGGAGCTTCTCCAACTGCCATTGTCAGTCTGTTTATCGTTTCAAGCTGAAAAGTCTCTTGCTCTTGGTTTCGGTACTTCTGCACCAAAAAGAAAAATGTGTCACAAACAGTAAATACGATTTTCCAATCTAGAAATAAATTAGGCAACATTTAAAAATGTTAATTAAACAAATTTAGAAAAATATTTACACTAAGAATTACAGAAAGAAAAAATGTTTAAAAAATACCATAAACTTGAATATATCCTAACAAAATTACAGCTCATATTTTACATATTTATAAGATGGTGCCTCTTTATAGAGAACATTATAGTAAAATTGAATAATCTAATATAAATGTTATAATGTTTCAATTATATTACCTTTCAGATTCCGAAAATAATAACATCTTATTAAAATATAAATATTCAAGTACTGGAACAATAAATCCGTTTTATACCGACTTTATTTACTTGTAGTAAAATATATGTGATATTTGCTCTATGTGTAGGAGGGACAGGGGGGTTTCTTGTGCTCTTGGGGTAACGTGAGCAGGCCAAAGCAGAGAAAGGAGCAGCTCAGGGGGATGCTGGGGAAGTGGGGGGCAGCATCCACACAATAGAACGCTTTGGGCCAATTGTAGGGACAAACTGACATTGCTTGCCATTCCACCTGCATTCCCATCGCCCCCGTCAGAGCGACCACCCCCTCTTTCCACAAGTGGCTGCTTTGCTATGCTGGTCGAAAGCCCCTGCAACCCCCCTCTTGTGTAGCCACTGGTGCCTTTGTTTTGCTTTGAAAACTCTCAGCAATTTTGTGGTTCCTTTGTCTTGAGTTTGGTCCATTCATTGACAGCTCCTAATGCAATCTCACCTTGTGCTCCAGCACTTTATAAAGTTATCCTTGGATCTTCAATGGGGGAACCTGCTACACGGGCTTGTGGGCCAATTATCGGCTAAATATAATGGAGATATCCGATAAACCGATTGCCCCGCAGCGGCATCCGAAACATTTTCCACTCGATTGATCTGCTGTCAGAAACAATATGGAAAGCCGACGGGATTATGCCGATACCGTAACCGTTAACATTACCGTTAAAGCCCCCTACCTCCTCCCACACACTCCACTCCACCCCCTCTTCAAGCTAAACAAATATTTGGATGGGCCCTAAGATGGGGGCCTCCAGCTTCCAGCATCTTTTGTTTACCTGCGAGTATCGTCGATAAATGTATCTATGCAAATGTGGATTCGGATTTGGATCATAAATCATCCAAGTCGAAGATGGAATCGGAATAGAAGGGGCTTGAGGATGGCCATGAAATTGAGAAATTATCCCGAAAGTTTTGTGCTTAATTCATTTGTAATTTCTCTGGGGAAGGGATTTGAATTGGTTTTCGGATTTCGTATTATCTGATTGTGCTTGATTCGCTTAATCCGTTGCTAACTACTGTGTGGAAACTTTCGGAACTTTCGGGTGCATCCTGTGCGTAGTTTCCATGCAATTGGCCACAGTAATTTCACTTGGCTTTTATCCCCCCTTCAAGGGCCCTCTGGCCCCCCGTTTTCCCCTCTAACCACCCTCCCCTAAACGTCATTTCCGACACTTCGGTCTCTTTCCCACCACAGCCCCACTCCCCCTCTCGTTCGCACGCACACACACATCCGATTAGCAATTTCCATGCACTTGAGAGATTTCATTAGCCACCGTCGTTGTTGCTGTTGTTGTTGTTGTCGTTTTCCATTTGCCATTGCGTGCCTGGCTGGGTTTTCTTCTTTGATTTTCCAAACTTACACAGGCACAGGGAAAAAAGTGATTTTTCCCCGATTAAATTCGACATTTGAGATCAATTTGAGTAATAAATGTGTTAAGTGATTCTAAAGGGTAAAAAATAAGATATATATAAATTATGCATTTTAGATATGAAATAAACAAAAATTTCTAGTTTTTAGTCTAATTTCAATTTGATTTTAATTGCTTATCTTCCTCAGAGTATTTTCTTACATTTCTTGTAAATAAATCCAATTATTTGTTGAATTTGGGGCCTGCCTGTCTGTCAATTTTCAAGAAGCCTCTGTTTTTTCCCGTGCTCCTGAGGTTTTTCTCTACGCACTCCAGCTTCCTATCGCACTCGAGCACTTTCCATGCATTTAAACAATTTCCCTGCTATATTCCATTTTACAAATGTTTTTTCTTCGCCCACCGCCCGCTGCGTCTTGAATTCGTTTGTTGTTGTCAAAAATGTTGATGAAAATTTCATAAATTTATTTGCTGTTTTTCTCCCAGTTCCTGTTGCTGTTCTTGGCCCAGTTGCTGTACTTGTAGTTGTTGCACTTCATTCGTTCGTACGCTTCTGAACCATTAACTACGCCACTCGTTCGCTTTTGAGCCAAGAGCAGCAGGATAGGGAAGGAGGGTGCTAAAGGATTCCAAAGGGTTGCAAAGTGGTTGCGGATGGGTAAGGGAGTAAGTAAGTCGAGTGGGCTAGTCAAGTTGCAGCATATCGTAAAATATTTAACGCTTTTAAGAGTCCTGCAGTCCTGGGCAGGTAAGTTGCTACGGTTTCGATGCGTAAGTCATTTTCATCCGCTTACGAGACGGGTGGCCATTTGTCTATGTCTACCCACTTGGTGCCAGCATTTCATATTGCATTTTTCACTAAACATACTCTTACACTTACAACAGAAAAGGTTAAAAGTTTATCTTGAATTAAAAATCATTTTTGAACTTTTTTATAAAAAGACTCACTCTTGATATTACTTAAGTATTCCATAAGATTACATGTTAAATGATTATTGGGCAGACATACGAACTTTACCTATTCGGGGACCGAACATTATAATTATTCGAATAATTATTCTGGACCTTCCACTTCCATCTTAAATTTTGTATTGATTTTTATTTTAACCAAATTTACCGATTTTAATGATTTTTATTCTGACGTATAAAAATAAAAATCCACTATTGGCTGCTTTTATTTGAAGTAAATAAAAATATAAAATTAAAAAAAATAACGAATGAATTGCCCGAGGAATTTTGAAATTTTATTTGGTAAAAAAATTCGAATGCAAACTTATATTATACTAGTTTTGGTTTTTTTTTTTGAAAATTTGGAATTTTTCTTCTTTCATTTTCCGACGGATCAGGTAGGGCTATCACCTATTCGCGTCTGTGATCCTTGCGTTCGTGACGCTCATTTTTGGTTTTCTTTTCCCCTCTATCGGCCCATCGATCTCTGTTGCGGCGCCGTTGCGCTCTTAGGCGGGCAAGCCGCCGTTCGCGTTTCTCACGACGGCGGCGCTCACGCCTCCGATCGGCGGCGGTTGATGTAGAACCTCCCGGATTTACTCGCGGAGGTCGTGGTGGTTTCGGTGGTAGCGGAGGAGGAGGCCTCAGTGGTGGCGGTATCAGCAGTCGCAGAAGCTACAGTGGTCGTTGCGCTGGAGTCTGGCGGTGGTGGCCGCCTCAGTAGTTGTTGTCGCTGTGGTGCTGGCACCACCTTCCCTGCCCAGGAGCAGGACACAGCCAAGAATGGCCAGGATCAGTACGAATGAGAATCGCATTTTGATGTGCTTCAACTGGGAAAATGTGTCGGCTTTTATACCTAACGATCTGCAAAGGTAACATAAATATTCAGCAATGTTTGCACAGCTTTTGATCTTAACTTGGCATTTGCACATTTTCTATTCACATTCTTTTAGAGATCTTTCTTAAGATCTTTCACAAAAACGTTTGTTTTTACCTACACAAACAAAGTGGGCAAATTAGTTGTTCTTGACACAACTGAAAATTAAAATATTAAGCCCAGTTTCGTTGGAAACGTGCGACTTTGTTTAAATAAAGCTAATCGGAAAATCCCATGTTTAAAAAAAGCTGCTCCTAGTTTGGCAAAAAGTTGACCCCAAAACAAAATCATAAAAAAAATGTATTTTTATATTTTCTGCGTTTTTTTTGGGTGATATATCACCCCCCACTCGGGTGAAAAATGAATAGAATTTTGATATTTAAAAAGTATTCAACAAATAACTTGTACTGATATAACCCCCCACAACAAAATCCTAGATCCGCCACTGGCCACAATTTTTCATTTGAGTATAAATATCACCATTATGGCTTTGACATTACCCACAGGAAACTTCTAAGAGGCTGTCCTATGGAGTAAATGACTCTTGCATTAAATATTTAGCAGCTGATGTCGGCCCGGTCGTGAGTTCAATCCTCATGCCGGTATACACATATGTATTTTGTTATTTTACGTTTTTTTTAGGTTAAATAATTTTGTTATGGTATAATCAGAGTTCTTCTTAAAATTCTTTAAAAATATGATTTTAGTGCAAATGTTTTCTGTTTTGTTACACATTCAAAATAAAAAAATCGCTGTTAACCGTAACACACAAATTCAATGTAATGGCTTAGTTATTTTTTGTTGAATTTTTTATATGGCTAGCATAAAGTGCTTTCAGCTAAATTGATGCAACCGCAGTGGCGGTTCCCGTAAATCAGTTCTTGAATTTATAACATGGTTTTTCTCCATGTACCCCCCACACACACCCACACACTCCCAACAACCAGGTGGGGTCTGAAAATATCGATGTATGAATTTTCCGATTCCGACCTTTCCCCCAATAAATTCTCGTGGCAACGCATCGAATCGGACGTGATTTTAGCTTCACGCACGCACGCCGCACCTAAACAGGGGAGTTAGTTTCATTTAGAGGGGTGGCTCAAAAGGGGGCGTGGCCCAGGGATTGGTTACGTTGTCCCATAGCCCCCCGCTACCGCCCCCACCGCCCTCTTTTCCCCCTTTTAGCATTGCTGTTTTCTATGTCATGGCACGTATTTTGGATTTCTGCTACATTTGAACTTAATATTTTCCCCGTCTCTGTTGCTGTCTCGTTCCTTTCGGGCCTGTAAGTGTGTAAGTGTGTGTGTTTGTTAGCTGGAAATTTGCTCGCTTTTTTGGCAACATCTCTGTTTTAGCCTGGGGAATTTCTTTGGCGTGTTAATGCCTTTTGGCTATCAATTGGCCATTATGTGCCGGGGGTTTGGGGCCAAGAGTCCCGGCACCCGGACGACCTTCTTCTTCCGCCACATAACCATTACCAGTTTGTAATTCCGTTGTGATTTGGGATTAGGATTAGGTCTTCTCCTGGCTATGGCCAGTACACCAGCACACCAGTACACCAGCACACCGGGATGGTGTCCAGGCACATGAACACGCCATAAAAATATCTTGGCAGCAGGCAATTGAATAAATTGTGACCTTTACATTGATTCCACTGCCGCATCATCCTTGGCTGCATTCCCTTTTCCCATTCTCCCCAATCCCGGGACAGTCTCTCAAGTAAATAAAAGCTGAAAAACCATTTATTTTCCTTTGACTTTTGCACCCTTTTCGTTTTTTTGGCCCCTGAAGTCCCTGATCCCCGTCACGTAAGCTGGCGAACAGTGTTATAAGTCCATTTTGGTTGTACATATCTGCAGCGAGCAGTTCGTGTGTGTATAGCTGGTGTCTCTGTTTGCGTGGGAGGGTTTTTTGCTATTTTTAAATCGAAATATAAATACATGTTGGTTTAGCCACTCGGCTAGTTGCTAGTTGTTTGAGTTCCGCCATTGGAGACCGGTTTTTGTCGCACCAAACACACACATAACACAAGCTGAGCTGACCACAAGTCGGTCTATTAATACGCGCAAATAAGCCGCTTAATTAGTCTTTCATTTTCGGGGCACATCGGCTGCGGCGGATGGGAGCCACATGGATTGCGGCTGCCACCGACTGTGGCCAGTAGCTGTCGGATTTGCGGGCCAACGTGGCGTATGCATAATGAAGATGATCGAAGCGATTCGGCTACGCGTGCGGGCCACCAAATCGGACGTTAATTAAATGCTGCCATAATAGGATGGAAACTTTTACCCTCATACCATACTCACTTATGCTCCTCCTCCCATTTTGCGGCTCGTTAAGCTTCCCCTTAATGAAATGAGAAAAGCGTTTAGTGCACACACGGTTTCTTTTTTTGTCTTTTTCTTTAACCATAACCATATTTTCATTTATTATGGAGAAACATTGTTCGTTTATTTTTGCATTTTGTTTAAACAGAAAAACATACTTGACTCTGCTTAGGTTAGCTTCATTATCCATTTACGATTTACCATTTACGATTTACCAGTTTTCGTTAGTTTAATAATTTCTGTAACTTCATTTACTATTCTTGGTTGAACCGAGACCGGATCGTTGATCCGTTCGCTCTTACTGCTTAAAAGTCTTATCAAGACCGCTTAAAACCGACCTCTAAATGTACAATTATCAAGTATGAATATTTTACACAGTAACTAGATGATGGACTACGTAGAACAATTTCGCGGCTGACAACCAGATAAAAACTTATCCATATACACTGAATAACCATCTATATATAGCCGGGGTAACCTTCCCCAATTCACTTCTCCTCTCCTCGTGCAGGGTGTATGATTTTAGTATAAATAAATAAATAAACAATCGAGGCCCTAAAATATTTATTTATGTTTGTGTATTGTATATACAATCGGACATTTCTGCTTCAATGAACCCAAATGATACTGTAAACCAAAAGGTTTTCAATAATTGCTGGCTTTTGGCCGGTCTGTGGTGATTATAAACCTGGGGTAAAACCAAATGAATTTTAAATGAGATACAATGACAACACTGCTTTTTGGGTGAATTCGAAAAAAACAGCTGCTCTTTAGTTCTTTCCTTGAATTTCTGACTTTCTGAATTTCTGGCTATGGATAGTGCTTTTGGTTTGCCTGGACTCTTCTTGTTGACTGTGGTTGATTAAAAGTTCCTTCGTAATACTGCCTGCCTGCCCAAGGGGATGTCTTATAGATAATACTCGTTAAAGGACACACTGTATATGTACACTAGTTCGTAAGACGCTCCTCCGCCCTCATTAAATGCACCTGGGGAGGAGCGGTTCTCAGTCCCAACTTGGCCGGGACTGTTGCTCAGCGTTTTGGAGTTTATATTTCGATCCCTAGCCCTTAGCCGCATCAGCTCCAGCTCCAGAGACCCGTTAAACCGGCGGCCAAGTTACTCCAAATCCAGTTCAGTTTCCAGTGCCAACGCCAGTCGGGGCTCCAGTTCCAATAGTTCCAGCCGTTGCCGTTGAAGTTGCAGTTCCAGGCGACGGCCGCCACCGTCATCGAGATCCTGGCGGCAAGGACGAAAGGCACGGACGTGGCTCGAAGGGGGCGCAGGCAGCTGGCGCTGCTGTTGCCGTGCTGCATGGCGGCCGGATGCTCCCCGTTGATGACGTGCACCACCACCGAGGCGGAATCTGCAACGAGTGGGAGGCGAACGGGAAATGAATGTGGCGGGTGGAAATGCCGCAGGTCACAAAGTCCCATTAATTGCCACGAAGCACACTCGCAAAATTCGTTGCCCTAAACGCTATAGAGCTGAGGAATTTATATTGGAAAAGGAAAAATGGCACAGGTATACATTGTATCGATTGATGGATTGTAAACCATAAGAGTCTTAATCAAACTTTAGTATTTAACACTGAATACGTCATATGACACTGAATAACCTTTTTTAATAAATTCCCTATCCTACCATTAATTTAAGTGTTCAGAAGGTGTAGCTGCTTCTAAAGTACTTGTAATTATCACAATTTCTAAAAATGGAGTTTGAGTTTGCATAAAAATAGAGAATCCAAGGGTGAATATGTGGGGGAAGCCCCAGGGAATTGCTGTCAACACCCATTTGAATAGCTGACGCACAAAGACAGCGAGTTATTTATATACAAAACGTATCAATAACTTTGTACGCCCACCAGGAAAACTCTGTCTAATGAACAATCAGTCATGGTCTTAATTTCACTTCCGAGGGGCTCAAAAGTTCACAGGACTTGTGAGGAGATTGTTGCTATTTTTGGACGACGTGTGTTTAGATTTAAAATTGAAGACGTACTTAGGACTTTCTCAACTTTCCTCTCAATTAAATATTAATCTCCACTTGAGTGTGGCTTTTAAACTATTTCCCTTACTAAAATCCTCTTCATTTACCTGGCTCTTTTAGACATTTTTTGGCAGTCGAAATTTTCCGAGTGTGGGTGGAGTAACCTGGGTACTGGGCTGGGTATTCCGAACTCACCTGAGCTGCTCGGCGAGCACGTGTAGTTGCCCGAGTCCGCCGGCGTGGCCTTGGCGATGAGCAGCTTGCTGGTCCGCGTGGAACGCTCCGTGATGACGTTGATGCCACCGCGCTGCGAGTAATTCATGACCCGCTTGCCCTTGTACCAGTAGATGAACGATGGCGGCACCGGCGACTGCATCGCCAAGCAGGTGAGATTGATGTCGCTGCCGCTCTTGATGAAGAGCTCCGCATTGCCCAGGATCTTGGCCCGCGACACTGCCGTTGAAAGGTAATAAAAAGCCACACGGGGCAGGCCATTAATTAGCACTCCGCCCACTTAATGGCCAGCCAACAACTCCCACTTCCCACCCTCGGCTGGCTTGACTTGGCTCGATACTCACCCACCACGTTGAGGCGGAATCCCTGGCTGATCTTCGGCTCGGTGGACACCTGGCACTCGTAGGTTCCCGAATCCCGGGGCTGCGGCGATGAGATGCGCAGCGTCCACTCGTCGGAGCCCTCGGAATGCAGCGACTGGAAGCGCTGGTCGTTTGTGTAGGTCAGAATGCCCACCGTCAGGATGTGCAGGTCGCGCTTCCTTATCCAGGACACCTGGCGAAGAAGAAGGAGAAGGAGAGGGCCATTAATGTCATGTCGGTAAAATATTTTCCTCAGAAAAATTGTATATATTTATATCTTCTGACATTCAGCGGTTATTCAATGAAACATATCAATTATCAGAAAATCAAAACCAGCCATCTTGTTGTTTTTATAAATTGCCTCAACATTTTGCAACTGTGAAATTGCGTTGGGTTTTCAATTAAATATGAGAAAAAATGAATTCAATCTAGCTTTTGTAACCACTTGGCACAAAGAAAAAGTTGACCTACATATTCTTGAAAACCGTGTATACAAATTTAATAAAACTCTTTTTTGGGCTGCTTTGCTGGCCTGAAAAAAAATGCATGCAGCTGTCAAAGTTGCAGATGAAAAATTATTTCGTGCTCCAAAGGGGAGTGTTGCTTGCTTTCGTACACATTATAGAATATGTTTGTATATTCGTGCAGAGATATATTATATGACACACGAAAGGGGGTGTTTAATTGCATATTGTAAGTGGCGCCTAAATATTCACTAAATCGAGATTATCTAACCAGTCTATCCTTAGTAACTATTAAATATTAAATTTAAACAAATAGTCTCCCTAGCTTCATTGGTTCTTATAATAATTTGGTCTTCAAAATAAACTATATTTATTGTAGGAAAAGTTTAGGTGACGAAATAAAAACTTTTAACGTGATATTCAGTGAGGCGATTCCCAAAATAATAGCAGAATTGCTTTATAATTAGCTGCATTTTTCTCGAGGAACAAAAGTGTGTGTAGTCTTCCTAACTTTATTAATTTTTATAATAATTTACTCTTAAAAAACTTTTCTTTAGTTTGCTTAAAGATCAACTTTTATGGCATCGTCCACATAAAGATATAATATTGTAGGAAAAGTTTAGGTGACGAAATAAAAACTTTTCACTTGATGTTCAGTGGGGCAAATCCCAAATCGTTCTGCTTGGCTAATCCCCAAAATAATAGCAGAATTGCTCTTTTATATGCTCTTATAATTAGCTGGGTTTTTCTCGAGAAACAAAAGTGTGTGGCGGCTTAAAAGGATTCCTGCCACTCGTTCTTTGTGTTAGTTGCCAGAATTGTGGCACCTGAAGGATGCTTTAGCTGCCGAGCAAATTAGGCAACTTTAAATGGTTGCCCAAAGTTTTCCCATTTGTGGGCGGGGAAACTAGAAATTCATTAATTGCCTGTTTCGGCTTTGTCTGGACTCTAATTTATGGCTGCAATTGGGTTACTTAGTGGGGCTCAGTTCGGAATAGTTTCGTATACATTCAGGATTTCGTGCTTATAGGGTTGCCGCTGCCAAGCTGCAAGCAGCCATGAGAAAATGAAGCTCTCGTTTGTGCACTGCTTAATTTGCTCGTTTGTTTGGGTTCAATTAATTATGGATTAGTGCTTGGCCAGCCGTGCTCATAAAGAACCCGCTTGATTTATATTCAAATTAAAATACATTCATTAACCGGTCGTTCGTTCGCTAATTTTCCAATATTCAATTAAAATTAATTGCATTTCCCCAGTGCAAATAAGTTCAAGGCGAAACTTTGGTTAACACCGCTATTATTCGATTGGTCCAGAGAAGCCACAAAAAAAGGGAAACCAAACAATTAACACATTCGTAATGAAATTTCGCATTTGAAATAGTGTTTTTATATTGCTCACCAAACTGAATGATTGATTAAGGCAAAAAAAGATAAGTAAATCTAATAAATTGGAAGGCGTTTACGGAAAATAAATGTTTTTAGCTATTAATTTACATAAAAAATGTAAATAAAGCCTATTTGCCATTGAAGTATTTACCAATTAAGCCGATTACCCAAAAGGGATAAAGAAAAACTGTTTCAATTTTGTAACATTATTAAAAAGAAGAAAATTAAGTCATGTTATTACATTTAATCTCACAAAAGAATTATATGTAATGCATTAAATTAAATCTTACATTTGTACGAATAATACAAAACAGATACACACAAAAGTTTAAAAAGAATTTCCCTATAAGCCAACTGTGCAATTCCATGTGAACTAGTTCGTTTCACTTGAACTACATTTTCCACAAGTGATTTAAGCTTCGTTTAGTTTTCCTTCGGCTTTTCCTTTGAGTCTGCCCCTTGAAGTACACACAAAAAAAAAAACTATGTAAAATTAACATAGAAAAATAGTAGTTCACTATTTTCTGAATTTTTCATGTATTTTGTTGTTTTATTTTTTTGTTCATTGAATAGTATTTAACAATTAAAATAGTGAACAACCTATTTACGAAATTTTCATGTATTTTGTTGTTTTCTTCATTTGGAAAATTAATAGTAACGTCTTAATTAATATCGTAGCAAAACTATTTTATTTGTTTGCGTGTATTTTGTTGTTTTATTTTTTGGGGCATCGAATAGTGACACCACAATTAATATCGTAACAAAAATATTTTTTTCCTTCATGTATTTTGTTGTTTTAAAAATACAATTATAAATTGTAGGTCAACTATTTTTCTGGACTTAGGGTGGTTAGAGTATCCGACTCATAATCTCTGGGTCGTGAGTTCAAATCCTGCTTTTGCAGATGATGTTTTTCCTTTTTTTTTTTTTTTTAAATGTTGATTTCAAGTCAAAAGATTTTCCTCTACGAAAATCATTCTTCTGTGGCCTACTGGTTAGAGTGCTCGACTCCGACGATTGCGGCCCCGGTTCGATTCCCAGCGGAGGCAAGAAACCTGATTTGTAAGTTTAAGTATCTGTGAAATGTAAGTGTCTATAAATAACAAACAATATACATTAATATAACAAGTTAAATTAAAAATAAAAATAGTTAAAAAAATAAATAGAAAAAACTACAATATTTTTCGGGTAAAATACTATTTTGTAAGTCATCTACTATTTTTAAGGTAATCTACTATTTTTTGGGTCATTTTCTATTATTTATGGGTTGGGGCAGTTTTCACTATTAAATCGTTGATTTTACATAGTTTTTTTTTTTGTGTGTATGCAAAGAAATGCGAAAAATTCCATTTAGAGGCAAATTTTCATGTCGTGCATATATTGCGACAATCAATTAGCACGGAACTTGGGGCGAGGACTTTGAGTGACTGGAAAATGAATCCCGAATCGGGATTCGTGCAGCATGCAGCATGCTGCCACATGGGGAACGAAGAACGGCGAGTGCAGAAGGCAACGTGCTGGAGACACCGCCAATTAGCCGCATATAACGGGAGACAATGCAATCCCCGTGCCGGAGGATTAGGGACACAGTTCAGAGTTGGGCTCCTCGGGTCCCTGGGATCCCTCGAATCCCTCCAATCCACGACTCCAGCCCGGCGTTAATTACTCAATTCAACTGACTTGCTGAAAGTTGGGCGGGCGAACGAGCGTGGCTGACATCGTTGTCGCTTCCTGGCGGCGAACCGGGGGAACCGGGGGGAATCGGGGTCTCCGGGGGGGCAAGACACGGACAACGTAAAATTTATTACACCGCATAATTGCACAGCCACAGAGCGCTTGCTTGGGACAAAAGGTTGAAAGGGGGGGGGCGGCGGATCAGGGGTGAGCCAGGGGTGAATCATGGGTGGGTCAGAGGGGTCAGAGCTGAACAGGCCCTGCCTGTGTTGTTGCATTGCTAACAAATCGCCCGGAGCGGAAGCGAAGCCGTGTTACAAATGTGCAAACCAGAGCAAGCCAAACACAAAGTGCTATTGGGCGTTGGAGCGCATTCAACCCACAGACATTTAGGGGATGGGACCTAAAGGGAGGTCCAACCACCAACTTTATGGCGTAATCTTTTAAAAGTAATCTACAAATCTGCCACACGACCGCCGCAGGTCGTTTGTTTTGCCTTATGCCTTATGCGAATATAATGTTGTGAGCCCCCAGTACACGGGCATATTAATTGCTAAGGGGGGACCGGGATCCCACTTACCGCTCGATCGCCCAGATTCCGCACCCGGCAGTGCAGAAGGGCCGCCTGACCCACGGTTGCGGTGACCTCGCGCCTCGAGGAGTTGTCGAAGTACGGCTGCGAGTAGGGGGTTTCCCAGTAGTGCGGCGGCACCTCGCCGCTGACCAGGCCGCAATCTGTGGACAAACAAACAAACGGAGGATGCGATACGGTTAAGGCCCCATTAATGCATGCACACTGGCGAAAATATCACTTAAATTGCCCATCAATTATGTACGTTTGCAACTGAATATCTGAGTGAGGGCCATTTTTCATTTTTCAAATAAATAAATAAAATCCTTTTGCCGAATGAATTTTTGCTCGGTCTTAAATCACTTGCGATTCGATTAAGAAGCTGTTGAAAAGCTCTTTTGGTTTAAATGGAGCTTATCATATCTGCTCTTGCCATCAGTGTCAATAAGTCTGATTCAAATCTGCTTGAAATGAGCAATGACAATTTGGACAAATTGGAAAGCTATTTAATGCAGCCAGGGTATCAAATAGCTATCGTTATCGAAATGTAATCAAACGTAATCGAATATCTGATTATTTTCTTTTATTTCAAAGCTACATTTATTCATATTTTTCAAATGAATTTCTAGGGCAAATAAAGGGCCGTTTTCTCGTCCGCCTGTTAAATTTAAAGTAGGGTTAAATCTTTAATTTCCCATACGATTTCAAGGTTTTTACCCTACTTTAAACTTAACAAACGGACGAGAAAGCGACACTAAGAGTTATATTTTTCATAAAAATTTGCTCAAAAAGAAACAATTTCCAAATTATAATATTAGGAAAAAATGTTATAAAATCCAATTAATTAATTTTATCATTTTAATTTAAAGAAGAAACCTAAGCTCCATTCCATGTTTTTAAATTATTAAGTTTCCTCAGTCATTCACTCATTTATTGCTCTTAATTATTACTGCGAACTTTAGAGTCCAATTTTTTTCCAATGTGAGAAACGCGACTACAAAAAACTCACCGAGGAGCAGGACCAGCCACAGCGGCACCAGGCAAATCGCTTTCAACGCTCTCGGGCAGTCCGTTGTCCACATGTTTTATGCTCTCCACTCGGACTGCTGCTGCTGCTGCTGCTACTCTGATCAGGACGAAGGAGTCCTAGTCCTCTGCTCCTGCCGGCTGTTGTATTTGCTCCGTTTACGGTTTAAGGTTTAATAATCTGCAAAGGAGGAAATATTATTACCAGAGCTTTTTATGGGGCCAACGGCGAAGGACGAAGGACGCGCCTCGAAACGAGCTGGGGGAATGGGAAAGTAATTTGCCGGGCAAATGATGAAAGCCAGATATATATCCTCCCGGATATGGGGAGTGGGTCAGGCCAATATGCTTTCCCATCAGCCGGGAAATTGCCTACCCATCTCGGCAATTGTTTAATACAGTGCGTTTCATTGCTCTCAGATGGGCCAAAGATTGAATAATAACGATAAACCGTAAATATGTCTTTTTAATGTCAAATGCGGAATGTGAAGGCATGTGAATAATGAAATAAAATTCACGTTATGACATTTATTAAATATTCAACTAAATTTATATAAAACATTAGAACATATAAATTAGGTCGTTGATTAATCTAGTTAGCGCTTCCCCACCACTTGTTTAACTCATTATAAAGTTTTAGTTTTTCCGAAACTACGCACTGCAATTATTTCGCGTAATTTTCAATTAAAGCCGAAACAAAATTGCGTGGGTTTATGGGAAAAATTAGAATATAATGCGGCTCTCTAATTGAATTAATATTGAAACGAGTTGGCTGTTTTATCGGATAAGAATGAAATTAGCTTTATAACTAGGTCAATTTGCCAGCTGTTGTGTTGTTCTTTATTTCGACAGCCAAGAATATATTATGAATTAAATATCCCCAAAGATTCAATTGGACCAATTGCGCACATTATTATTTTTCGGATCTCCTCCAGATTCCGCCGATTAAACTTAATTTATTGATTCACGGCGACTTATGTGGTGATATTTATGAAGCCCGCTGCACCGCGATTCCAATTAACAGAACAAGAGAGCCATTGCCGTTCGGGGAATACTGAAAGCCGTCTGAATGACGGGTTAATGAGGTTAATGCCGGATGTAGCCTCAACTTTCGGTTTCGACTTGGTGGTTGCCAGGCAGCAACAAAATGCGTTTCAGATTCGCCACAGCAACTGCATTCATGGTCGTGGGGCGAAAAGGGGGTTGTAAAGGGGGTTCAAGCATATTCCGTTGCACTGTGGCCAAAGCAATTACGGGGAGACCAAAAAGGAAGGGGGAAACCATTCTGCAGGGGGTCCCAGCCCCAGCGAATGGTAAACTATGGCAAAAGTCGAAAACTTCGTGAAGGATGAAATTAAAAAGTTTCCCAAGCTCTGAGCTCCTGGCTAAACGACCTTGTCAACTATATAGTTTCATCTGGATAAACTCGATATTGCTTTCAGTCCTTCCTTCCCCCCCGCCTTCCGTTTCCTTTCCTTTCTGCAAATTTGTCAGTCTGCTGCCATGGCTCCCTCGAGTCGTCGTCTTCTACGTCGTGGGTGTCCCTCTCATTATTTATGACTCCAACTCGGTAATCAGTCAGCTGGTGGTGTTGGCTAAGGGGGTTCGGGAAGTTCGGGAGCTCGGGAGCTCCTAGAGCGCTCTTTCATAATCCCGGTCATTACTCAAAAATATACATTTGTTGTCAGTCCAATTAGCTGCGTGACTCCAAGGGTCAGCAGTCGGCCATTTGTTTTGGTCACTTTCGGCCGTCGGCTTTTCGGTTGCTTGGTTTTCCTGGGAAAAAAGGTTCATTTTTTCGCAGCTATTACAGCGGAATTATCGCCTGGCCGAAGGTCCCCTATGCCGCGGCCCTTTCGCTCTCCATGGAAATTAAACAAAAGTTTTTTCCTCCTTTATTTTTTTATCCGGCCAGCGAACAACATTATTCTGTTGTTCTTTTCCTAACTTTTCAGACCTGTCAAACGGAAGAGGCGGACAAAGGGCGACCGCAGTTAGCCCAGTCAGCCAGGACCCTATTTATTGTTTGTTTTCCTTGCTCGCTCGCCAGTCCTTGTGGCGCATTAAATTAAATTCCTTCACTTACGGGTCTCCGCAATGACTTCCAAATGACACCAACGTCATCCTCTCCTCCGGAGTCCGGAATCCTGGGCTTCGATGGCTGGCCAATCCCTGAGGTTGATTTTACTGCTTCGATACTCGATTGCGCAATGCGCAATAATTAGGCGGCTCTGCTCGCATTGCTCATTCAACAGTTGCACAATAGGCAGCATTCAACAATGCCACGCACAATTCACCAATTCACCAATCGTCGAAACGTCACAGTTCACCAATCAATCCGTTCGACAATGCCAAAAAGTTCGAGGCCCTTTTTGCCTAGGTCTATTTTGGTCTGGCTTACTTTTGGCTTACTGGGTGCGTGGCTTAATAGCGCGGATTTCGAGAATATATCCGCTCGGCGGAAGCGGACACATGGACACAAGGCGGATGCGGATGCGGACGCGGACACGCACACGACGATGATGACAGCGAGGCGAGCGACAAGGACGACGAGGGCTTTGTATTATTATATTCGCCAATGTGTGTGTATGTCGGCCACATTAGGTGCCAGCCAGAGCCCTATAGGTATGCACACTCACACTGAGGCACTCACACTGCACACGCACACAGACACAATATCACGAAGGATACGCGGAGAGAGGAGAGGCATTTTGTGTATCCGTCTCGGAACGTGACCAACGATGGCTCCGTGGGATTTAGTTATTAAACGGCTTTTGGCTTGGGCCTTCACTTCATTCCTTCGTCTGTTTTCATTTTTAAATGTGGCACAATGCGATGTGGCTGTGGTATTGGTAGTGGTGGCACTTTCCCTTTCCCCCGCGATTCCCCTTTCCCTTCCCTGTGACTGGTTTCTCCGACGGCGGCGGCGGAGCAGCGTTCACGGGCATCCTTGCGGCAGGATTCGCGTGCTGGAACTGATTCCGTGTCTATCTCGGTGGGCTTAAAGGACTCAGGACCGCGACTCCGAATCGAGTGACTCCGAAAATGACCGCTCTCCGGCGCAGGCGCAGGGGAAAAGGTCCTTTCGAAGGATGAGAGGATTTCCTCGAAAGTCAGAGCATATCAAATATTAATTTGCCATCCATTTGTTGCCGCTTTCTTTGCATGCCTAATGAGCATTTTTATTTTAAGGCAAGTCAAGGGTTTTTCCCCGTTTTTTCTTATAATTCCACTCGCTTATCCCTTGGTTTCTCCATCCAACCACCAAAGCCGGATCGTTTCGCTCTCCATCACATCACTCCGGCTGTCGCTCTCGCTCTCGGCATCTCTGTACTATCTGGGTTATTAGCACAACCTGCCTCAATGCGAGGCAGACACACGAGGCAGACGCACGCTCGGCACAAGAGTCAAAAAACCGAGTACAAATCGTGGCCAGACGAACCTAATATGCTCCATAGTCACGTACAAATGAATATTCGTAGTAGCGACGCCTTCGTTTTGGCATATTAATATAGTCTACATTTCGGGGCACAGGCAACGAACGATTCCCCCACTCCCCCACTTTTTTGTGTCTTTCTCGCACATGAATGATTTACGCCGGGCCATGGAAATGTGATTTTTACCGCAATATATAGGTATATTGGTATAGGCATAGAGGTATAGCTCCATGGGAATCCTTTTTAGCCATCGAACCCCCTTCCGCGCAGAAACAATTGAACAGACAGTTATAGGCCAATTTCAGTTTATGTCCATGCGTCGCACTCGAGAGAGATTTGTGGGCCCTTCAATGGGGGGTTAAGGGCTATGTGGAGCGGAGGGGGAGGGGGTTAAAGGGGTCTGTGGGTGTTAAGGGGTACAACCAACACCTGTACCTCGTTGTTGCGCCGACCATGTCAAATGTTGCGTGTTATGGCCCGCAAATGTGGCTGTCGAAAGCGTATCCCCCCGCACCCAAGAACACCCACTACCACACTACCCCACCTGATTCAGAAAACTCGGAACGGGCATTTCAACGCATGCCTTACGAGCTCATAAATAAAATGCCCACCCGGTCGGAGGCCGATAAAGTCGAGTGTGCTTGACTGGGGAATGCCCTGTAGGCCTCCGAGCATCAGAACATCAGAGCACCAGAACATCGCAATGCAAATGAGCTTGGCGCCGGGAAAGAGACAGAAGCACTCAGACAGACAGGGACAGGTAGACCGGAACACGTGCGAAAGGGACAGAGACAGAGCGAGCCATTGCAACAGAAAATTGACAGACAATGGCCCTGTAATTGACACGCCACCTAGCGGCCATTACGAATGATTAAAGTTGTTTTGGCCCTCCCAACTACGCGCATGTGTGCGTGCGTATTTCTAGGTTGACATTTGATTATAGAATTCCATTACCAAACAATTGAAATGGGAATACAACGAGTTGGTCAGTACAAAGGCGGAACCCTACTAAGCAGTTTACAAATTCCATAATTAAGTGAGCACGCAATCAGGTCAAACGGAACACCGAGAAAATAGATCGCTTGGGTGATTTTAAATGAAGATTTTAATATAGATGCTATTAGAAAAAATCTTTAAAATTCGGGGGCAGGTAAAATTTTAATAATCCGGAATCTAAAGCTTATCTCTTTTCTGTTTAAAAATCAATGTGTTTTATTACGTTGATACAAAAACTCTTAAAAATATACTAAATCATAAAACGTTATTTATCACAGTAGTCTTTTTAAAATAAAAATTTTAAATAACGATTATTTACGGTCCCTAATTTTATGTACATAAGGTAAAATTCCAACAAATTACCCACTTTACTAGATAAAACGAGTAGGTAGTTCATTATATCCTCAACCTACTGAGTATCGTGGATATATCGACTTTGCGGCGCTACTTAACGCTTGCTGGCCCATTCAAGAAATCAAATTAGTGGAGCAATCTATCCACCCCCTTGCTGCCCACACCCATGCCCCACCCGCTGAGATCCTATCTGTTCACCTTTTCGCCAGTGAATTTATTGTTGCCAATTAATTTGTTAAAATTAGTGGAGCAGGCCTTGTCGTTGCCCGTGCATTGTGGTAGTTTCAATTGCCTGCTCCACGGGGGTAAGGGGGCATGGGGTAGGGGGTTGGAGTTCTTCTTCGTGGAGCTCTGTCTTCAACTACTTATCGATAAGCGAAAGTGGGCATGGCCCCCAGACGTCGTCGCCAGTGAAATGTATGCCACGTACACGTATTTATCCATTGCTTAGCTCGCCGACGCCATTTATTGCCTCACTGCGAATGGGGCTGTCCCAGGGGTGGGGCTAATGGGGGGCCAGCAGGGGTGCAGGGTGTAGCAGGGGCTGCGGACTGAGCCCGCTTCCGCTGCCTTGAATGAATGCTAAATTAATTTCAAATGAATACAAATGGCTTTTCGCTTTTAAGACCAGACGAAGGCAGCGCTAAGAAGCGCAGAGCGCAGCAATAAACTCCCCCATCACACAGCCAAAAAATCAAGGGGTCCCTTCTCTAAAGAGCCCTCGAATTTTAAAGTTTATTTCCCCTGCTCGGTCACGGGATTTTTATTCAAAGCAATTTCAAAAATAAGTGACTGCCTGATTTTCAATTAGCCCGGAAGGAGAAGACGAATTTTAATGCCAGATTGAATCTATCAGAAAATAGTATATTTTTTATGGCAATCTGAGTGCAAATAAAATGTAGGCAAGATCGAATCGGAGTTTGTTAATAAAGAGACTTTTGTAAATAAATCAAATTCCAATTTCCATCATGGCAGAATGGGGATTCACACATTTTAGAAGTGAAATAAAATGTGTGAAATATTATATGAACATCCTTTAAATGCCCAGCTGAGTGAATTTTATTGCATAAATATTTGAAGTTCTGATTTTCAATTGGTCAAAAGATAAAAAATAGTTCCATGCAAGACTGAATAAATCACATATGGTTAATTTATTATTGCAATTAATTTTATAGACTTTTATATCTTTAAATTCAATGCAGAATTCTTTCATTTGGCATATTTTATTTAAATATCATGGACATATTGAAAGCTAAGCTAATATAAAGGTAAGTAATGAAAGCAATTAAAGATAAAAGCAAGATAAATTTACAACCACCTGCTAAGGAAATTTCAGTAGGGGGACTTTTCACGTCTCACTAAACTTAAAGCAATTTGAAAACCTTGAGATTTTTCCGACCTAATGATGATCTCACCATTTTCTCTCCGTGCCCAACTGAGTCGTTTTGTCTGTCCCTGTCCGCTTTACATTTCTTGTTTCGTTGAAATAACTCTACGTCTGGGCTTCTCCCTGGTCGTGTGGGTGCTCCTACTCCTTGATGGCCACCCTCCTCTGCTTCCGATGTGGGAGATTCCGATTCGCCTACCGGGCGGAGCGTTCTGGGGCCTCGATGTCGAGTTTATCAGATGCATTGCTGGAAATTTACAACGCCACAGTCCGGCCCAGACAACGTGGCCGTTAATTCAATTCAGTGTAAGCCTCTTCGGTCCCTTGGAATCCCCGGAACCCTCGGAACCCCCGGAATCCCTGGAACTCCACGCCCCTGTTTTCGGGGGCTATTATCCAATAACTGGAGAACGCGGCTAATCGCGTGAATAGTTTTGGGCGGCGTAATTGATGTTTACGGCGAAAGCCCCCCTCCCGGTAACCAATTGCAAACCCTGGCGTAAAATTTCCATTTCGTTGACTAGTTTTTGGGGGGCGGGGGTGTACACCTGCTGGGTGTACGTGTACCCTTTTGACGATGCCTTGATTTAATGCATTTCATTGAGCAGCAACCGCCACGCCCACCTAACAAGTGTTCCCCCCTCGCTTTGGCCTCCATCCTTAACTACACCCATTCATTTAACCCCCCGGCCAGCTAACTGGCCTCTCAAATACTTCCAGGCCGGCCACTTTGCATTCATTATTCAATTTGAGCCGCATTTAGATGCCAGCCTGATTAAGATCCCCATTGTGTCGGGCTGGAGACGGGACTCGCCGAGAGGTGTCCAAGTAGCAGTCGATCGGGTAAGCCATAGATAGAATAGGTCACAGCATAAATAAACGATGAGATTCCCTTTGAGACGCCACCACAAACTGTCATCGCAACTGGCGGCTGATGGAGATGGGTATCGGAATCGGAGTATCGGTGCAAGGAGACGGAATCCGACAGCGAGTTGGTCTCCGAATCCGAATCGGAATCACTGGGAATCCGTATTGATTGACTCGCTCTGGTTGAGACCAGCAGCAGCGATTTGGTTGCGGATTTTGGGATGTTTATTGGACTGCACGAGGGGAGCGCTGAATGGTATTGATTAATGCAGTTAATGGCAAATCAAATGCAGTTGAGCGTCCATTAACCAAAGCCACCTTTCGACGCTTTTAAAGGGTCGTTAAAGAATAAAAACGCTGAGAGCTGCGATTTCTCGGTTGATTTGGTCTTTAGAACTCAGCCATTCCGTTTGCAGCTATTCTTCTTCTCTTCATTATTTATTTTCAGCAAAAGAGACTCAATGAATTTTCTATTCAAACTTCAAGCTGATTTATTTCCAGCTATTTTATTTCACTATTTAAGTCGATGCAGCAAAATCGAGAAATAAAGCAAAAATTATTTGGTAGTCAGTGCGGAACAAATAAATTAATTTAAAAGCTCTTGCACAAATATTGAGCTATGTCGGAAATTGTATTTATAAATTTAAACCAGAAATAATAAATCAATTCACAGAATAGTGGACAAAAATGTCGAGTTTTATTGTATTCAAAGTTTGAATTTTAAACAAACAGATTAAACAATTCCTAAATCACGTATACGACTGGTTGGGCGCTATCTTCAGAGGTTTTTCATTGGAGTTTATTGAATAACTTAAATAAATTAAGCGATTTATTCATTCACTTAAAGAAAAATCTACTAGTTGATCAAAATTTGCCTCTGGCCTAGGAAAACCCGATTGAATTTCACTTGGAGCTATTTAGTTGTCGTGGCAAAATATTGATAAATCCCCTACATTTCAATGGCGATTTCCACACGATCCGAGAGTTGAGTTTTCTCCCCGAAGTGCTTTCACCCCGGAATTTCTCCGCTGGCCGGCGATAGCATTTCATCTGCCCCCGGAGGATGAGTTCCCTGGCCCCCTTTCCTCCCCCCCTTTCCCCGCTCCCACATATTTATGTGTCACATGGTTAGTTAAACTTGTGCATTGCCTCTTCCGCTCTGTGTGTGTGTGGGATCTATTGATTTATGGCCGACACACAGACACGGGCACAGCACACACCCACCAACTAGCCACTGATGAAGGAGCGAGATAGACTGAGAGGAAAAACAAAGAAAACTGCATGCGATAGACTACAACAATATTTATTTATACTCGACACAATAATTAATTACTTTTCTTCATCCGTTTGTGCAAATAACCAAACTAACTAGGCGAGCAGTGCGTTTCGCAGCTGTAAGGCGGCTAAGTGACTGCAACGGGTGATAATTGGTTGATAAATTATTCAATTTTCCTTGGCTCTTAGATTATTACAATTTCCCAAAACAGACTTTAGAAACTGACGATGGTTAATGGACTTGGCATTGGCATAAAATAATAATAAATGCGATTGCCTTTAGCAGAGCTTTAGTCTATTTAATGTAAAATCAATATATTAAGGGTGAAACCTAATTATGAATTTATTTTGCTAGCCGAATTAGCAGAGATTATTTCTTTAGACGAAAAAAAGCTGTTTATTAAAGAAAGGGAAAATAAGTATTTTTTATTTATAAATAAATATAAAAATATTTTTATTCATTAGTATCTAAAAGAAAGCTCATTAAAATGTAGTTCATATCTTAAACCCACCTATCCTCTCTTCTTAAACGCTTAGACTTTTGTGGAAAACCCCTGATGGGGAAAATTCAATGTGTTGATTCTTTAAACTCCAGTCGACAACACATGATTTGCTGCGTAGCACTGTGATTTATAGTTTTCGCACGCACTGTATATGCAAATATAGTGGCCACTGTGGGTGCACTCGATAATCCCCTGCTTAGCCCCTCGCCGCCCTTTTTCCGCCTCTCGAACTCAACACCCCGGAGGGCATTTACATAGATAGTTGAGCTGGGAGTTTTCGGCGGACAGTGGAACTGGGTGGCTGTGGACTTAAAGGGAGTGGAAGAGACCGGATAACATTCAGCATTCAGCCGAGCATAAGCATCTGATATGCATCAAATCTAACTCAATTGCTGGACCGAAGAATAACCAGGAAATACTTGCGACTCGGAGCTCAGGGAAAACTTTGCTTTCTTTGTATGAGGAATCCTTTCTCCTTTTTCCTGGACTGCTACTCCTCCACCTCCTCCTTTGAACCGGGTTCCTAATGTCCGTTGTCGGCTGGCTGATGTCCATCTCGAGTCGACATTTTCCTTTCATTTTCACAAGTGGCTCAGCTTGGCTTTTTATATTGGCATCCTGATTCAGCTGCTGGGGTTCTGGGGTTCTGGGTTCTAGATTCTGGGCTCTGGAATCCGAGTGAAAGGTGGTGGAATGCGGGATCCTGGCCCAAACTCCGCTTTGGCTTTCTATGCAAACAAAAACTCGTCGTTCGTGTATTTACATAAGCCTAGACATACATATATGTATATGTGAAGGGGCAAATACATAGATGGCCATATAAAAATATGCACATGGCTGTCTCTGCTCAGTCAGTTGTTTTCATGCCCTTGCCGAGTGTATTTAAATTTTTTTCTGACGTTTGCAAAGAAGTGAACCGTTCAATAAAGTTGGGTAAATTTTCACTCGGTAGAAAGGGCAAACATTTTCTCAGAAAATCCATCATAAATTTTAATCAAAAGAAATATAATAAATTGACAAAAATATCTTTAATAAACTGGTGGAAGCTCAGATGTTGAGAAACTGAAGTGCATTATCTATGGTCACATAAAACCCGCGCTGATAAAGTAAAGTGGCTTGCTTTTGAAGACAAATGTCCTTCGCATGTCGCCTTGCATTTTCTTCAAATTCTATTATCAAAGCGCTTTCGAAAGGGTATTTAGGGATTCGCAGGACGAATCCTTTTCACACATCCATCTGCTGTTGTTGTTGCTGCTGTGACTGTCGCTTCTGCGGCTGCCGCCTGTGTCTCTTGAAGATATTTGGCTAAAGGCTTTTAGGACAGCTCAGGACTCGTTCGGCTGTTAGTTGCCGCTTCCAGCGAACATAAAAATGCCCTTAAAAGCAACAGAGACAAGCGAAGGACCCGAGGACCGGAGGACCTGAGGACTGGAGGCCGAAACTAGGGGAATAAGACGAAAACAGGCAAATATAAAACTTATACCGAAAAGGGATTGACGGATATAAATGGTGATATGACCTAAGGTCATTTGTATAAAATTAAGTTGAACATCATAAAAAAAACACAACAAATGACAAAACTTGCCCGCAGCCGAAAAGGGGGCGTGGCCCTAAAGGGGCCATAACGCCCCCGAGTTATTTCGGGGCTTAATCAAAAACTTCAATTCGATTTACAATAAGCCGGTCCGAGTGGCGTGGCCGAGAGACAGGAAGAGGAAAACTAAATTGTGATTCCTACATTTGGCGGGGCGGCTTTTCCGTTCGCTTTTCCTTCCCGTTTTCCCTGCCATCTTTAATAAACATTTTTATGCCGTATGCTAATAAAGATTCTGCCTCTCGACTCGGTGTCTCTTCTACTCTCTTCTTTTTTTTATATTTTTCCTTTTGCTTTTTGGGCCCAGAGCTATTTGCCGAGCTTCCGAGCTCGGAACCATTCCACTTTTAATATCCAGCCACGTATGTCATGGCAAGGAACCATTAAACACAAAACACAACGGAAAAAGTTAAGTCGGTGGGGGGAAATGTGGAGGGTGGAGGGTGGAGGAAAAGCAAAGCAGCGAAAAAAAATTATGCCCCAGACGCCGCTGAATTTTAAATGAGCCTTTATGGGCTTCATTTCAGCGTGTAAATTATCTCATTTGTCAGCAATTGCGCTGTGTGCGTGTGCCCCTGTCTCAGTATGAGTGTGTGTGTGTGTGTGGTATGGTCCTAGGTCCTAGGACTATATATGGCTATATAGTTCCGCCAGCCCCTCTAGTCAGCCATTTGTAAAATGATTCAATGACGTCTCCTGGCATTTAATGAGATAAGCACTCGCTTGCCCCGATAAGATTGCGTGGCCTGGCATGCCGGCCGAAAGACAAAACGGGTCCCATATCGTATTTAAATATAGATGTCGTTCATCATACAAGGGGGTTGATTCATTAATTCCGGAGCCGGAGCCTCCGCTTAAATTACAGCCCAGCGAGATGGATTAACGTGGGCGTTTCTTTTTCACAGCCAGGTTTCACAATTACCAAACGGTTTATACGCATAATACGAACAAAAAAAGTTCCCTTATAAACCACTTAGGTGTGACAGACAGCCAGAATAAAGACAGTCTCAACATCTTTCCTGTAAACCAAAAGCGCCTTGTAAACTGACAAGTGCAGACGGCTTTTTTGCAGCTTACAAGCTACTTTTGACTTAAATCGCTCAATGTGTTTCTGCTCATTTGGGTTTTTTGTTGATTTTTATATCCGAGATGTACTCATTTTGGTGTAGGTGTTTCCCTTATGAAAGGAATACTTTATTAAATACAAGTACATTTTATAAATCCATATAATCGCATTACGATTATGGTGGATTTCAAAGCGGTTACTTCCCTAAGTTCTGGATAATATCGCATTTACAACGGAAACCACAACATAATACTCTCATTGGCCATGATAATCCTGTTATGATAATTGAAACAATCAAATGCAAATGTATTCTTCTTTGACTTTTGACCGAGAGTCTAGAATGGAGGGATCTGATTACCGGGCTATCTAAAAGTCAAAACTTTCGGTTGGCAGTTGCAAGTGGATGACGGCCGACCCGCTGATTGCATGTCGCCTTGGGAAAGCTGAAAATCGTGTTTCCGTTTGCGCTCGGCCAAAAGCGAGGAACTTTTTTGTGGGTTTTAGTTTTTATTTTCTCCCTCTTTTGGAAGGGGAAAATATGAGAGCTGAGCTGTGGGAAAGAAAAGAGGTTTTTTGCGAAAAGGACGAGGATTGCCTTTCTGCATTGATGATGCTGCAGGTTTTCCTCGTATTTGCAATCGATGATGTGTGTTCCCCGAATTTTATGGGACAGCCTTCGCGCACACACTGCCACACATATATATATATATCCACATGCCGTATAGTAAATTTGTATCCGCTCGAACAAAGCCAAAGAGTAAGAGAAGGAGGACCTGAGTTACGGACATGTCGGGCCGGAGACCCAGACCCACCTTTTGACAAGGGCATAATTAAAGCATAACAGCAACAAAAACCAGAGTGGGCGGGGGCATAGGATCCGGATCCAGATCCGCCCCCCCCCCCCTTCGTCCGCGGCGAAAACCCACGAACTACGGGGTGAAAACAGGTTGTTACTTCCTTGCAAACAAGGTTCCGTTACCGTTATGTATACGGCCACATCTACATCTGCATATATATGCATGTCGGTGAGTGTACGTAGCACGTCTGTGTGCTTGGGCACAGTTTCGGAAAAAATAATAGCGCTGCAAATGAACATTTTATTATCTCACCAGCGGTGCGCACACTTAAGGGTTTTCGGCCTGGGTAATATAAACATAAATAATTAATTATGTTTCCTTATGAGCGATAATATTCCATGGCCTGCACTGCATAGAAGCAGGGTAACTTAATTTTAAGGTCTGTAGCTAGTTTAGCCTTGTGACAATAATGTTTAGTTAACTTGTAGTTTATGATAAAAATAAAATAAATATTTTTTGACTCGAACTTGAACTAATATCAAACTTAAGCTATAACTATTTCGCTGAAGAAGTGACTCAAGGAAAACTTTCAGTTATAGAACCGCTGATATGAGTATCTCTTGGCCTGATAGCCACTTCAACTGTTTTCGACTTACACAGACTTTGAATTAGGAAAGTTTCCGCCAAGGAAGTTCGACTGTATTTAAGAGCAAATTCTCGATTGCTATTCGGTTGACCGCACCTGTGGTCGCAGATGTACAAACGTAAGTATGTATGTGAAGTGTGGTGCTGCGAGCTTGGCGTATAAAAGAAAGCACGTTATTGCCAATTTAACTTACATTGTGCATGTGTCTTTAAACAAAGATTTATGTACCCACTTGCATGCGAGACTCGAGGAGCTGCAGACCCGCGATTCTTGTGTAGCATACATTTGTGGGCAGGGTTTCTGTTTCTGTTTCTGTGTTTCTTCGTAGTGGTGAGGTCAGGTGTGCGGGCAATAACTCGCTATAGATGGGTACGTGTGGGGTGCCCACTTAAATCAGCATAATGATATGCACTTATTGTTGTGGCAAATTTGCTGCGGAAGTGCTGCGAAAACCGCACAGGATGGGGCCAAAAAGCGGAGCACCTAAGACCGGAGGTTCCTAATCCAAGATCCTGGGATCCTGGGGGTGAGCTCACCTTGCCCTCAACCGCATGTCGATGTCGATTTCTTCATTTGCCTAATACGAGTCGACGCCATCATTAATCTAAAATATGGCTCACACACACGCACCCACTCCCACGCAGCCACACACACACGCATGGCGTGCATGTAATTATGCTGGAAACAGTGGCGTGGAAAGGGGGGGATGGAGGATGGTGGGGGGGTTGGAAGGATGGGGTTTTCCCACCACAGAGACACACATTTGCGTAAGCCTTGTTAATCGTGACAAAAGCTTATTGCGGGTTATTTGGACTACTTGTTTCGCATCCGGCGTTGGCACAATGAAAATCAACATTGCCACATGTAAATACATATGGGCGCATACATATACACTTTCTGTGCATATGTCTGCGCACAGAGAAACAAAAAGCGAGTATTTCGTACCCAAAGCGGTTACACGCAGTCAGGATTTGATTTCATGTTCGCATGATTAAGGATTTTATGTCAGCCCGGCAGAATGTTTCAAATATAAGGGGCTTATGAATTTGTAAAGTGGTTTGAAGCATAATGCTCATTACGCAAATTTGGTTTTATGTCAGGATTTGTTCGGCAGAACGGAAATGTTTGATAACCTGATGATATTCTTTAGACGTAGTACTTCCGGTTCTTATAATAATTATTAATTATTATAATTGACGTTGTTATGCTTAGTTATACCATAGTTTCCCGAATTGATAAAACCCTTTTCAACTTTTTCAAAAACTTTAAGATTATTTTAAACCCTCCACATTTTATAATATTTATTATAAAAATTTATTGTTTAACTTTTACACTTATCCTAACCTTATTTGTAATAATAATACTGTTACATCTTTTTGAAAACTATTTATTTTACATTCTTCCCACATTTTATAATACTTATTATAAAATTACACTCCTGTTATGTTTCCAGTTATTTGTTTCTTTGTTCTAAATATGCGTTTTATAACCATTTATTTGGTTGATTAACGTTTAATAAAATTTTATATAAAAAAAAAAAAAAAAAAAAAAAACTTATTATAAAAATTAATTATTAAACTTTTACACCTATTCTGACCTTATTTTAAATAACTCTTTTTTGAAAAATATTTATGTTACATTCTTCTAGAATTTTACAATTTCTTAACCCTTTCCCATTGTTTTTCTCCCAGTGCAGAGTTATGTGTGCGTATTGGCCCCTCGGTTGGGCCTGTCATCTAAGGGGGAAGATGCCAAGGAAAAGGGAAAGGAGCTCGCGTCACTTGCACACATAATAAACATTTTAAACATTATTCTCGTGTTAAGCAGCTTCTTGGATTGGTGCTGCCGTTGTTGCCATGGAGTTGCTGCTGTTTCTGCTGCTGCTGCTGTTCGTTTTCGGTGAAATTTACGGGCTTCAACGAATAATGGTGCATGTGGGAAATGAACGTTTTGTGTTCGCTTTTGCCTGTCATCACAGCCACGCAGCAGAATCCGCTCGCACAAACACTCGCACATTCCGAAACATTCGCCACTTTATCAGCATTTTACTTTAGCCGTTATTACCAGAGATCCACTCACAGTACATTAGCACACCCACACAAACGCAATACAGCACCCCATCCACCCCCACCCCCACCGAAATTCTAACAAGCACACACCACTACATTCGAGTCCTAACGCATGTATGTAAGCCTCTACGAGGTTGCGACTCTCCAAGGAAATTAAAAAACAACTAAAACAAATTAACAATATAATGACAAAAGTCTTATGTGAACTGTGGTCGAGGACTCGCCGAGGGGAAGGTGGGAATGGGAATGGGAAGGAGGAAGCGGATGAAGTAGGCCTAAGAGGAAGCGAAGTAATGGAAAAGCACGGCGAAAAATATTGTTTTCATAACCTAGCTCTTATATAATATTTTTACCAGCAATCTAAAAATTATTAGAAAGATTGAAGCAAGTATTTCAAAAGCTAGAGCGAGATCTTTTTAAAATCTAACTTTTTTTATTTATATTTTTAGAAATTCGAAATAACAATATTTTCTCTTATAAACTTAAACTATATGTTATCGAAATGTATCTTGTATTTCTGTAACTCTGTAAATGCCAACTAATTGATTTAAACACCTTATAGTGTGACTGTCGATTTCCCGAGGCCAAGTCATAAATAAATTATGACATTTTCTCGGGAATAATTTTCGCTGTGTAGGCAAAACTCAAGACCCAGGATTAGGTCTCGCAGCTAAATGGCAAATCAAGCATTTGCACAAAATTGAATTACCTACCCAGGCATCCGAGTTTGCAGGCCCATTACCAGTAGTCCTCCCCCATCCCCCCGGAATCCAAAACCACCACCCCCTGGGTGGCCCGCCCACGTTAGGTATACGCCATGGATTCGGGGCAATTGGCACTTTTGCAATGGCAACCGGGAATGGCAACAGCAATGCTTTTAATGATGATCGATTTGGGTAAACAATGAAATTTCCGCATTCAAATTTTATTGCTGGCAATCAGCGAAGCTTCCTGCTCGCAAAAGCAGCGCACACCACACACACACAGGCGTCTGTCCATATGCCGGATGGGACTATTTATAAACGATGCGCTTTAATATTAATCTATGGCGCAACGCCTGTTTGCTGTTTGTCGGCTAAATTCGCAGTGAAATTGAATGATGCATGTCGTCGTTGAAATTAGCATATAACATGTACATTATCGCATTGTTCGAGCAACAACAGGCTGAGCAAACAATTTGAGTGTTTGTGGTTAATGAAATATAACGGTTGGGATGAATTTAAACTCGGCTAGTGGGACCAGATTGGCTGTTTAATACCAGATGGGCAAAGGCGTTATCGGGTATTTTCGGCAAATGGTCTTGCTAAGAAAGGTAAACAAACAGCAGAGTTGCCAGATCGGCCAGTGGCCACTCCACATTCTATTTACTAACAAATTACCTGTTTAGCGGTTCTCGCCAATCAATTAGGCCTTAAATGGCAGTGCAATAAATAAGTGTGCAATAACAATACTCACCGATCGATAAACGGAGTTGGCCAAGTGCCGAGAAGAACAGCGAACAGCTGGCAAACACGGAGACACATTCCAATGCACTTTCTCCCGAAGAAAACCCGTCGAGCGGCTTATTTGACATCCATTTCGATATCAATACAGAGAAATAGAGAGAAATAGCGAGAAATAGAGGCCACCAGCGGCAGCAGCAGCAGCACCTGTGTGTGACTCTGTAGCGACAAGAACAACAAGAGCAACAAAAGTTGATTGCCATCGTCTTGGCCATTTTATTGGGCATTATAGCCCCGCAACTCAGTCACATACCGGCCGTTCTCGAGTTCGCCACGAATTCTCCAAGCGTTTGCAGAGCACTCCCCAGAATTCGTAATTTGCATATATAGAACCGGAGATATATGCAGAGACTCCGACTGGGCGTAGCATGTTCAACGAACTGAGTCAGCCGCCTTGAAATTCTGCGCTAAAAGTGAGTATTACCAGTTGTAGGCAACACCGAATTTCTAATGTCTCAAGTGCCATCATCATCATCATCATCATCATCGTTTAGCACAAACAGGATAGGATGTCTTCGATTGTGGAGAAAGTGCGTCGCGTCTTGGACGCCAAAGATCTGGGCGACATCACCACGGAGCTGTGTGACTTCTCGCTTAAGGAACAGAATGCCACCGCCGAGGCCCAAGGAGTTCAGCCCTCGTCCGCCTCCGATTTTGTGCCCATTCTTGGCCAGACAGTCACCTACATTGTGGCCTGTGTGCTGATCAACGAGCACGACGAGCTGCTCATGATCGAGGAGGCCAAACAGAGCTGTGCAGGTGAGTACCAAGTACCGAATACCACAAAAACCACACCTCTAGAACCCGCTAACGTTGCACTCTATTGACCAGGCAAGTGGTACTTACCCGCCGGCCGCATGGAGCGGGGCGAGTCCATCACGGAGGCAGCCGCCCGGGAAGTTTTCGAGGAGACCGGTCTAAATGCCGAGCTAACCACTTTACTAGCCGTGGAGGCGGCCGGTGGCTCTTGGTTCCGCTTCGTGCTCACCGGACGCATCACGGGAGGGCGCTTGAAAACTCCAGCGGACGCGGATGCCGAGTCCATTCAGGCTAGATGGGTGCGTAATCCCAAGGAAGTGCCTCTCCGGGCCAACGATATACTCAACATCATCGAGATTGGTCGCGCCTATCACCAGGGGCAGAAAATCGCAGTAAGCCCTTCGCCCTGGCATGCCAGCATACTGCCCACGCGCTTTTCCCACAAACGAAACTATCTGCGTGTTTTGGCTGTGGCTCGAAAGCGGGCCCACAACTCCCTGAACATCCTGGTCAGCGAGAAGAATGCCCACCACTTCCCTACCGTCGAACTGCATCCGAATCGGAGCTTGCACTCCACGCTACGCAAGTTTATGATTGAGATTTTTGGCGCGGAGCTGCCACAGCATCGACCTCATGGCTTACTCAGTGTCGAGCACTTGCCTTCGGAGCAGGAGAACTCAGATGGTATATGCCTGAATCTGCTGGTGGCTTTCCGACCGCCACTGGAGGAAATCTCCCTAATCGGCAAGTGCATTTGGCAGGAGCTGGGAACACCACTCGATGAGATGCTAGGACGCATTGTTAGCAGCAAGAATGCCTCTATTCCGCTCAACGTGGTGCGCTGAATGCCTTATAGTCTAAAACTAGAGTAATCTGTCCTAATCTATGGTGCAAGCAATCTATCCGTTATTAGTTGCAATTAAAGATAACCCAAAACAGATGTCTTCCAGATGTCCGACTGTTATGCTATAATTTTTCCATTCTCCGGTGCTAAGTAATGGATTGCGTAGGTTAGTCTTGTGCTAACATACGCTAATCTGTCTCTACTACTGAACATACCCGTTTCCGTTTCTTGGTGAAAGATCTTATCTAAGGATTACTTGTTTGACTTAGCCTAAATATCTCTAGCAAATTACAAAGAAAACTTTTTAACTATTATATAGTACCAATTAAAATAATCGCTTTTTAATACAAACATTAGTTGTTTTTAGTCCGTTTACTGACTGGATTGTAGCTAGCTTAAAAAATTGTTAAACCCTTTTCGGAGAAACAATATCTTTATAAAACAGAAACCCCAAAACCTTAATCAACATTTTAAACAGATATTTCAGATTTAATTCAATATTTAAAACAAGCTGTATAATTTCTATAGTTATATACCCACAGCGGGTATACATATGTATAAAATGCTTTCTTGGAATATGTCACGGAACTAGAAACTATTGCAACAGCCGACTAGGTCAATGGATACAGAGAAAGAAATGCACGATTGGGCTTTGGGTAAAGGGGAGAACTAAGTAACTAAGTTGCAAGACCGCCAGCTGCGGTTACACCCACACCTTGTTGAACAGATCCATGAAGGAGTCGTAGATCATGAAGGTGATGGCCACATCCAGGCACACGCGTCCCAATCGGGGCACAGTGCCCTTGTAGAAGGCGGCGGGTCCCTCGTTCTTCATGATCATCAGCGCACAATGGGCTGTGTTCTTGTACTTGGAGGCCTCCAGGCCCTGCATCCTCGTCTTGACCACATCCAGCGGCGTGTTACCAAACACAGAGGCTGCTCCGGCAACGGCTCCGAACGCTCCCACCACCAACTTGGGCACATGCTTGTTGGGATCGTCGCCCTTGTACAAATCCTTCAGGGACTCCAGTACGAAGAACCGGATCGCCTGGTTGGATCCCTGCTTCAGAATGGTGGCCGTAAGGCCCTTGTAAATGCCAGAGAAGCCCTCCGCCTTGACGATCTGGCCCACGCCGTGAGCGAAACCCTTGAACTTGGGATTGGCGCTACGCTGGTCGTTGATGAACTTCACCTTGATGGTCTCCATGGGAGTAACCGCAACGATGGCCTCGCAGACGCCAGCGCCCAAGCCGCACAGCAACTTTCCAGAGCTGCTCAGTTGTCCTCGGGAGTCTACGGCGTTTGACTTCAGGAATTCAAAGGCACCGAACCTGGGAATACGGTAGATCAGGTTTTCATATAATTACAATACATAGAATACGGCATTTTAAGATTTGAATTTCCAAATAAAACAGCTATAATATTTTCCAAGTGAACTTACCTTGCCGCTGACTTGGGAATGCTGCCGTAGACGAGCACACTGAGTCCGCGGTAGAGACCCAAGAATCCCCGCTGCTGCACCGTCTTCTTCACGCAGTCAAAGATGCCGTTGTACTTCTTGCCCGCTCCCTTCTCGTCCAACTGCAGCTGTGTCTTCACGTACTCGGTGGGATAGGTGATGCAGATCTCGATGCCTCCGGTAATGCCGCCGGCGACAATGCCTTTCAGGCCCACCTGTCCGCCGGCTGGGGCTGCAGCTCCGTTCTCCGTCATCCAAGGACGCCGGCGATACGGACTGACCAGGGCTGAGATGCAAGAGCGATCCATGCTGACTGGGCTGTTGGGAAGTTAGTTGGGGAGGGAAATAGATTTATTGAACTGAGGAAAAGTAGTTCTAGCTATTCACTGGATTCCAGCTGATTTCTGTTCGATCTAAAGTTATTTATATACCATTGTTGTTGACGGATCCACAAAAATAGACTCGTTTTGTGTGGGTGCAGTGGCTTTCAATTTATCTTTAATACTAATAAAATTCAAGAAATTTATTAGAAACTCTTCTTTAAACCAATGTTAATCATTGAGAATAACAATCTTCAGAAGAAGTATACTATTCTTAAAGGGCTTTGTTAAGAAACAAACTACATAGTTAGTACGGAGTTTTAGAAGATACATTCCACGACCAACATAGCTTTTGTTTTGATGTTTTTCAGTTATATAAGATCCATTTATAGATTTCAAAAGACCATTTGTTTGTATGAAATATTCAAATGTAATGTCCTTATAATATAGAGATAAATTCTCGAAGAAAACTTGTGGACTTAATTGAAATTGCAATCGTGAATCGCGCCCCTTTACCAATATTGACCTTAATTTTCGTATCAAATGTTTGTTCAAGTGCAATTCTGCTTAGTTATGCAATTGTCTATGGGGAATGCGATAATCATCAAATGGCAGATGTTTTTCTATTCTATAAATCCACTTTATTGGTAATAATCAGTGGTGTTATCATTTGAAGTTTCCATTAGTGTAATCAATGGCTCTCTCCACCATCTACGCATATTCATTTATCGCCCGAAATTTCACCTTGAGGACAAGGTTCAAAACAAACTGGGACCGAAGAATCGGCAAACCAACACAAACACTAACCGAATGTTAGAAAATTTCTATAATGATTACTTAAGATCTGGTGATATAGTCAATGTCTGGCGGTTTAAGAGGGGGAGCGGTACTATATCAGCAGGCTAGTTGGTTTCGCTCTTTGCACATGACAAATTATATTGTTTCAGAGCGATTACATAACGTTCGCATGACCATAAATAATAATTCCAAATTTAAGTACATAATTATTCACAATATGCCTTTGTTTAAGCCACTTTCGGTATCGGTCTGGAAATCTGGATAAACATAAACAATGCCTACTGATAAGTCGGCACTGGAAAGTGCCTAACGACTTCCACTCACACACAAGCGGTCGATTAAACCCACTCCCACACACACACAGGCACACAGAAAACCCACAGTTTCTTGCAAACGTTGCATTTTATTCTTGCTCATGGAGCATGCTAATTTGCTATTGGATTTCTGTTCTCTTACTACTCACATTAGATTGCAAAAACCGAAATAATTAAATTTTTGGAATGCCCAGCAGCAGAAAAGAGAAGGCGACAGAGAGCACGGCGATCGTGGGCAGCGGTTGAATCTCAACTGATCGGTGGAACGAAAAAAAATTCCATTTTCCAATCGACAAGCGAAAGCGAATACAGTGCTCCCTCTAAATCGAATACAGTGATGCCTCAAATGAATGAACTTCGGATTATACGAAGCACCTGCTGGGCCAGATGAAAAATTTAAAAAAAAACTGATAGTTTTGTAATATTTTTGAGGTTTAAATCTTTCTGATACAGAGAAAAACTTTGCTACAGTGAGCTCTTAGTTTTGATCAGTACACTTTTACAAGAGAGCACTGTAGTTCCAATGGTCGGCGTTTTGTAAACAACGGCTCTCCAGGGAGCGGGATCCACTCTCCCCTCGCTCAATAATTCACACAGAAAAAAATTTATAATTTTCTATGACTCTAAATTGAAATCTATCTAAAAATGTAAACTAGTGATAAACAAATATAGGATGCATTTATTGTATTTTTGAAACAGTCTTTAAATTTGAAATATTCCATTCAACATTCAAATGCTTGAACGTTCCAATCACTCTTTTTGTTCTGTGCAGAAAGTGGGGAAGAGCGAGCCCCAAAGTAACGGCTATGGCGTGATACGGACTTTTTTTTAGTGACACCGTGGTGGAGATCTCTCTTTAAGCGGAAACCCGTTTGGCCAGGCAACAACAAACTGGACAGAGCTTTCCGACCGGAAAAGCTCCAACTAAGAACAATAACAAGAATGTTTTTTGTATTTGGGGAAGTTTTTTGAATTTGGGGACGCCACAAAGTAGACCAACTTTTTTCCACAGCGATTACACAATGGGTTTACAAACACACACAACTCGCGTAGTTTACGCACACCCACGCGTCGGTTATATCCAGTTTATCAGACCATTTTAGTGCCACAATCATCGACTCGATAAAGGTGCCTTCGTTTTTAATTTATAACGCCTAATTGACCAACTCTTTTAAATGTTTACTATTTAGCGACTGACGCAATTGGGAGTCATGTGAATACACGTAGTTCTAACGCTGCCGGCAAACGGTGAGTGTTAACCAAAATCCGGCCTAAAGTGTGGCCGTGCTGCTAACTCTCCGTTGATAAGAACTGCGCCTGCGCCAGTCCCCCGAATCCCACAGATGCCACCCACACTTGTGGGACGCACTCAACAAACCCACTCACAGTACAAAAGCCTCAACAGTACAGTATTTCATTCTCAATTAGCCACAGAGACTGAATTCGCGAATGAGTCGCAGCGGAAACGCGTGGGAGGAACCTCCTAAAATTACGGTTTAAACATCCACTCAAACTTATATTTCTCCATACTCACAGTAGAACTTGTATAAATAATACCGAAGGTAAAGAGCAAATAAGCTCTGAGCAAATGTTCGTATACTTATTTCTTTGTTGATTTTAGTTTATGCACTAGAACCTTACATATGTTAGATATTTTATACTAATACCTATGTGGTCAACCAATTGTCAAATTCAAATCAAACCAAAAATAGTACTGCAAAAACGAAGTGGTTTGATCATACCGATCTCTGTAGCTGGTTGAAAGATTTCGATCCTAACAAAGCATTTTAGAAGATTATTATTGAAGCTTTGTCTTACAAAAGTCCATCCTCACTTTCACTTAAATACGATGCGTAAGATGATAAGAACACTTGACTTTTATACTCACAAATAGGAAAATGGTTAAGAGTACAAACCTGTCAAAAATATAAATTAACATAATTTTGATTGATGCGGCAAAGCACAGTTTTCGTGATCAAGATAAAAACTCAAAATGTCGAGTAAAACAAAGACGAGAACTTGTAAAGCACTTCAGTGTAATAGTTTATTCAAATGCATTTGGAATTTGGTCCCCCAAGAAAGTAAGGGGCATCTCACCTACACCGACTGCGGGTGTACGGGTGCGATTATAAATTAACATTGGGCTGAGCGTGCAGTTCCTTTTGGTTTAGTTTAGTTCACTGTTAGTCAATAACAATAGTGGCTATCTGAGTTAGTTGCAATGCATGTAGTCGTATGGTTATAGTTATAGATCAGTCGTGGACAGATGCCGGGCACTTAGACGGCCTTGTAGACGCGCACGCACTTGATGCTGCCGATGGTGAGGGTCTGCGGGGGAGGGAGTGGATAAGTTAGGACAGGGTGATGATATAGGCAGTAGAGTGCACTTACGGTGATCAGCTCGCCGTCGTTGAACTCGCGGACGATGGTGGTGGGCTTGTCGCCCTTCTGCTCCTGCGTCAGCTTGTTGCCATCCAGGGTGATGATGCTCTTCACGTTGCGTCCATCGAGGGTCTCCTCGTCGAACTCAACGCCCAGCTTGAAGCTGATGGCCGACGTCTTGAAGGTGGAGGTGGTGGTCAGGGTGTAGGTATCTCCCTCCAAGGTCACCTCGACGGTGGGGCTCAGGCTGTTGCCCATCTTGCGGGTCACCAGACCGACGCCTGCAAGTAGAATAGAAATAAAGTTCAGAAATCAGTAAAACTGGTGGGATGGGAAAGTGAAGAAATCAAAAATCGGAATGAAAGATGAATTATGGGCAGACTGCACATAATTGAATTAGCCCAACAAAGTTGGGGACCCCAAAGCGCTCACAATGCAAATCATATCATATTTAATTAAAAATAATAAAGCCGAGTCATGAAGTTCCCTGCAGACTCAGTCGGAACGTCAAAAGTCGTGCTCAAGGTTAACGAACAATGCGGGCGTCGTCTCCTCCGCTGTCTCCGGGCTTATCAATTGGCAAGCCCCTCTATATATAGATCGAGCGAGACCGCCTTATCTCAGCGCTGCATCCCATCCCATATATGTATATAAATGTGAACATGTCATTTAGAAAGTATATATACTTTATATATAGATGTGATCCAAACTGAAGTAATTTATATCATTACTCATAGGGCATTGTGACTTATTTCTGTTCTATAAAATTGTACGTGTTTAATTGGCCTCTCCAATTTTCCAAAACCGTAAAATGTTCAAGTGCTGATAGTTACAAAAAATTAAGTGGGTAATAACATCATCGAAATTCCACTATTAAAAGATTGCTAATCATTCATCCGTGTTTAAATAATTACTAGCATTTGATACTTGATTTTATAGGATTTATAATTATTGGTATTTATATAGCTAGACTAAAATGAATGAATCATTGTTATTCATTGTTATTGCTCTTGCATTTTATTTTCTTCAAGCTTTTTTATGCGTCTTGTGAAATTTTTATCTTTATCAGACTTTTATTTTATGAAACACTCTGGCTAAAAAATAAAAAATGAATCATAATCTGCACTTGAAACGAATGCGCAGCATTTTGAAAAAACATGTAGGGCTAACGATTGCTTTCTGACCTGTATTTTATCGAATCTAGAACATTGTTCAGCCATCAAACCATCAAGGGGGGTCCAATCAATTATGTTCAATTATGTATGGACCAGATACCCCACCACAAGCCCGTACTTTTGTCAAGACCCATCGAGTCAAGTGTCAACTGCCGGCGCGCGATAAGTTCCCAAGTTCCCACTCATGGGAACCCGGCAACTGTACCAGAGATCGATTTATATGCATCGTATATGACAGGAGAACCTTGAATAGATTAGAATGGCCTGCAATTACGAACTCTGGTCTATGATAGGGCCAGCCTGCCCAAAGTGCAAAATCCGTAATCGCGCCTAATTATCGTGCCCATTGGCACATATAGGCATATAGTTTATCGCATTTATATTCGACAGCTGATAACTGCTGCGAGGCCCCAACGACAGGTTGAATTGGATTTGTTTGGGTTTGAAAATTGAGAAGTACGTGGCTCTGGGGCCAAGTCTAGCATTAAAATCGAAACCGCAAAGTATAGGCGAAAAGTTCTGGTGAACTGGGGTCTGGTAAATAAATCCGGACCTCAAAGCGACGCGCCATCTCCGATTTCGAGAAGTAACCCATTCCCTCGACGCGTCCTTCTAGAGGCGTCTAGACAGGAACAGAAACAGTTGGTAGATACTATAATACAATCCCGATCTCAACAGTAATAAAGTATCTACCACTTTAATGATCTTCACTTTTGTTTAGTATAGTCTAGTCTAACAGCTAGGCCAAAGATCGCAGCTATAAAGCTTGTAGTCTAGTACAAAGTTCAGTGGGAAACTTTCCCCAAAATCTAGTACACAAATATACGGCACCTGTCGCAAAAGCTAATGTCATGATGATGATGATGATGGTCTCGTCCCATGGAAAACAGGCAGAAGTGACTCAAAAAGGGGAGCAAAGTTCAGACCCCATACTTACTTAGTTTTTGGGTTTATGACTCCCGAAGATAAGCTTTAACGGATTTTATACCTTTTGCACTCTGATTCGCAACTGTAAAGTTGGAAAGGAGGTGAGGAGAAACACGTTTTTCTGCAGCTTGTGCATCTCTTTTTTTTTTGCTGCTGCTCTCTATTGATTTTATCTCACACGCATAAGGAGATTTAAACAGGGGCGTATTTAGAGTACAATTTAAAGGGGTCTTTTTAAAGTGCATCGAAAATACATGAACAATGGAATTCATTCATAATTTTCAGTTGATATTACGTTCTTTACGAAAACTTGGAAAGGGGAAACTACCGCCCCCTTGACCCGCCCCTGATAGTTTTTGCACACTAGTGCGAAAAATGCCGGCCGGTCGATTTCGGTGGCGTGTTTTCGGCTTCTTTTCTCTCCCTCCTCTCTCCTGAGAACTTTTTTCGCTTCCTGCTATATTTTCGCTGCATTGCAGATTGGATGTTTTGGTTTTGGACACTTACCCAGCTCCTTCATGTACTCATCGAAGTTCTCGGACTTGTCCAGCTTGTACTTCTTGCCAACGAAAGCCATTTTTGAGGGATTTGATTTGGTTTATCTGCACAAGATGTTCACTTTTGAATATTTTCGGAGCGAATAAAAAGCTTCGCACCGCGCCGGCTCTTTTATACTCTCGCGTCGCGTTGAGGCATTGCCAGATGCGACGATTCCCTCTCTCTCTCTCTCTCAACTCAGTGTTGCACGGCTTTTGAATTTTTTGTTTGTTTGTTTGTTTGTTTTTGGAAGCTTGTCTCGGGAGAATAAGCGGAAACATTTAATGATGTGGCATCGGCTGAGCATCGGATTACCAGATGCAAAACCAAGTACAGCCGCCAAGGCATCGAAATGTCGGCGCCAAACATAAAGCGCTCTTACATAAAACAGCTTTCTTAGGCGCTCTCCAAAAAATATTAACGGTTCTATGTATGCATGGCTCGTATAGCTATAGGTAAAGACACCGCACATTGGCCTCCACTGAATATAATGGGTCCGACGTGAAACACGTGAAAATATCATTCCGATTCTCGGGTGGGACCAGCCCCTCTTGCACCTTGGCGTGATCAATTGGCTGCAGCCTTAATTGATTCAAAGATACCGGCTTAATAACGCTACATTGTCATGGTGACAATGGAATTGCAATAGGTCTCCTGAATACAGTCAAAACTTTGCATTTTGACGCGAACTTTAAACTTCTCTAAAATAGAGAATAATCACACTCGAGTTGGGAAATCCAATTTAATCAATTCACAACGGGAACTCACTTAACCCTAGTTTGTTTTACTTCTTAGATTTAAATTATAACATTTAATATTTATATTTATAACTTAAATAATAATTACAATAGCGGATTGTCTTTAAATTAGAATTGTCTTAAAATGCTACAAATAAATTAGTCCACCCAACAATATAATTATTTTTAAAAACAATTTTTTTATATGTTTACGATACTGAGTCTCGTCTGTGTACCCAGACAATTTATACCGAATTTGTAGGATCTTTTCTGTGGGTCAGTGGCATTATTAATAGCCCCACCAGAATTTCTAAGTGATCATGTGCATGAGTACCTATAAATAACTTTCGACACAATTTGTTCATATTATTCTTATGAATATCTTTTGATAAGTCGGCTGTGAATTGTAATCTAATCGAGAACTTCCTTCCACCGGCAGTCCAATGCAATATTGAGATTACCCACGATCTCCATAAGCCTGCCCATCCCGTGGGAGGCCCCACCTACATATATGCATGCCGATTTTGTTTGTTGCTACGCGTTATCTTATTAATTCAATTAGCAATACGATATCCCGAAACCCGTCGTCAATCACCCCTTATAAATACATCATAACAGATAATATGAGATTTATGGGACTTTCATAAAATGTCTATACGAATGTATAATTAAAGAGAAAACAACTCAAATGATGTAATTTTGTCATAGTCTATATACATATTTTTTATATTTATTAATTTGGCAAATTTTACCATTACCTTGTTTCTAATTTAAGGAATTGTTATAAAAAAATATATAATTTAAAAAGTAACGATATTTTTTCAAACTCTGATTTTGTTTTGTGTAGCATATTTTTAGTCACCTAATTACTTTGTTAGGCCTAAGAGTATGCAATATAATAAAGCAAGTTTATTTTACTTACCGAAATTTTTGAAAATTTGCCGCTTGTATTATTAGTTAGTTATTTATTTGTTAAATATAATAGGTTACATGATTTCAAACTTACTAAGTCTGTTGAGTATTTAGTTGCCAACTGATCTACTCAGCTAGTTAAGTGACAACAAATTAATATAATGTTTGCTTGTATGATAAAAAACCGTATCATTATTACACATTGTTTACAACTGATTACTGAGGAAAACACCCGTTGCTCTGCTTATCACTCGGTGCAAGATATCACAAATCCCCCACAAAAGAGAGCTAGAGAGTGCTGGCAGCAAAGAGCGATATCAAAAGAGTGGTGGTGCATCCCACATCCCACTGAAAGCCCCAACAGAGCAAGCAGTTCAACGTGATGTAGGCCCCAGAGAGGAGCAATAAAGAGCGCCGTACCGATCTTAACCTGACACAATAAGCGCAGAGAGCTCAGAGGGGCAAGTATTTAAGGTGGAGCTCGAGAGAGACGCCCATTAGAACGAGGCGGATTGTTGGAGCGAGCACATAGTCGTGGGTAGAACAGCGCGGATTGCCATGTGTACTTCTATACGTTCCCGATAATTCCGACGTGCGACGGATGAAATCACATACGAAACGCAGCGCAACCAATGACGAAATTCGGATTCGGCTGTAACAGATAGAAATACTAAGTATCTGCGAGTGAAGTGATCTTTTGAACCGATCTCCCAACCGAACGCTACCAAATCAAATGCCACGCAATATTACCTGCAGTGTATCGCCAGTGGAAAAGTTTACTCCCTTCGGGCGCGAATAGAAATCGAATTCGATTTTACTTTCTGAAGTTGCTCGCATTTCCATCTGGTTTCTCCCCGGCTAATGCCAAACTAATTATATTAGTGTCGTGCGCGTGTCCCCCTTCGGATCGAGAAGTGCTAATCAACCGCGGCAGCCCAAAGACAATCCCGGTGACCAAACAAGTCTCCTGTAATGCAACATTCTATATAGTGCAATTTAACTCCAATCAGTGCAATCAGCATGCAGTCGATGAAAGCCGATGAACTGCCGGAGAATCCGCGGGAGCGCTCCAATCCCCTCTCCTCCCTCATGTTTTGGTGAGTATACTTATACTGGGTAGAAATTATAGCTTTCTAGGGTATTCCCAAAAGAAATATCAATTTTTTTGCATTCGTATGTATTAACTTTTAACAGAAACCAGTTTACAAATACATATTAAAATAGATTTTTCTCAAACATTGTGCGTATTGTTGGGAAATACAAGAGGTAAAAATAGTTTCTTTCATATGATTAAAGCTGTGGTGATAAGAAAAAATTACCCCATTGATGACTAGTTTAGGTGTTACTTTTTTTGTTGGGCCTTGTATGGGCGACAAGGGGTTGGGGAACAGACAGCGTGACAACACTGACAACATGTTGATTATTTCATTCAATGGTTCGCTTAATTTGCATGGCCGAGGCGAGGAAATCTTTTTGCATTTGACTGGATCTTTATTCAATTGGCTACCAATTGAAAGTGACACTTGGCTATAGCTCTAACTGTTTGAAATAATTTGAAAGGGAATCTAACAATGTTAAACGTTCAAGTACCAATGATATCCAAAGGTGATATCTGGCTAGGCGAAAAATGTGCTGACAAGCGATATGAATCAGAGTTGTGCAAATGATTAAAAAACAAGCCTTTTAGAAGAGGTGTTGATATACCCAACACAGTTAATACGTCACGCTTATCTGACAACGTAACATAATTTGATTTATAAAAGCTTCTGATTACTGATTAGATTTCCTTTTTCTATAAAACAATTAGTTGAAGTTCAGCAAACATGTCGCTCAGGTATTCAATCGTAATACATTTTTGTTTTTCATTTGAACTACAAAATGTAGCTTATAAAAATCACTGCGAACTTGCCACTTGCTCATTTGTGTTGCCTTATCGTAAAATATAGATGCATTAGAGTCAGCAAATATGGTTGCCATGAAAATATTTGTATTCTCTAGTCTATTATTATGGCATGTATTTTTTATAATTCAAAAAAATATAGTACTTGTAAAAAACCAACACCATATGCACATTACGTTCGAGTTATAGGTTTAATTGGTGATATCTGTTGTCTGTGAAAATCTAGTTGAAAAAACTTAATTTACGTTAGGGAATTCTGACCGTGACATACTCGTTTTATAATGCAGCATTGGCTGGCAACTGTTTTTTCTCTGATAAGCGCCGGGAATGTCAGTTGTCTGTTCATTTTTTGGGTGTCACAACATCACACAAGAATTATCATTATCAGTCCCTGATAACAGACAGCCTTTTGCTAATTATGTTTTAATTGTACACCCAATAAAATCTACCTACGTGATGCTGCTCTGCTCCAATGTGAAGTTTTGCCATGCCCGTACTATTTAAAGGGCGAAAAAAGACACTGGAACAAACGGATCTCTATCGGGCGCTCAAAGAGCACAAATCGGGTGAGTTTCTTGACTTTAATTCCAATACTTTTCTAAATAATTATCTTTAATATTTAGACTCCCTGGGAGATCGCTTGTGTGCCGCCTGGGATGAGCAGGTGGCCAAAAATGAGACACCAAGTTTGGGTCGCGCCTTGATGAAAGTATTTGGCTTTCGGTTGTTCCTCACCGGTATCTCCCTCTTTTTCCAGGAGTTCTTTACCAAGTAAGTGGCTCCTAACAAATGTCTTCTACATAAATACCAATCAATTCCTTCATTATATAACAGAGTTACTCAGCCCATCTGCTTGTTCGGTGTGATGGCCTACTTTGCCGGTAATGACCCGGATCTAACAAAGGCCCAGTTATATGCAGCGGGTCTCATAGCAGGTTCCGTGTTTAGTGTGCTGATAGGTCATCCCTATATGTTGGGTCTGCTTCACCTGGGCATGAAGATGCGAGTGGGTAAGTTAGGATTATTTAACATAATGCAGATGATGAGTAACACCGGTAATCCTCTCCTAATTGTAGCTCTCAGCAGTCTCATCTATCGCAAGGCTCTCCGGCTGAGTAGAACTGCCCTCGGCGATACCACAGTGGGTCAGGTGGTCAATCTCCTGTCTAACGACGTGGGACGCTTTGATTTGGTTCTGATCAACGTGCACTACCTGTGGATAGCTCCGTTGGAGCTGATTGTAGTCACCTACCTGATGTACCTTGAGGTAAGCGGGTGATTAGGAAATCAGAGAATGTTTCTAATCGAAACCTCAAACCGGTTCCCAACCGAGCCCCTTTGAAACAGTTCGATGCGCTCTTTTAAGTTCTTTAAAGTTTCTAATGTCACAAGGCATTTATGTACATTATTGTGGAAAATTTTGTATATTTCTGGATAGATTGAAAACCAGTTAGCCAAAAAATAGGTCAGCTTTGATACAAAATTTGCAGCATAAAAGCGCACATTATTTACATAAAAGATAATTGTTTGTTTTCTAAATGTTACACTGATAAAACTAATTTACTTTCCGCTCCGGCCCTCAAATGTAGATAGCTATCAACAAATTAATTCGCCTTGAATACAAATGTTGAGTTATTATTATTAATTACTTATCGTGTGCACACAAATTTGGAAGTCCGGCTAATGGAAGTGAATTTTGGAGCGATAAATGCTAATAAAAATATATACATATTTATGCATTTAAAAAACCTAATGATTCGTACGTTCTAACTGTATGTATATTACTTTTATTTTATAGATTGGCATATCTTCCCTTTTTGGGGTTGCGATAATGCTTCTGTTCCTGCCCTTCCAATCCTACCTCGGCAAGCGAACCAGCGTGCTGCGCCTGCGCACCGCCTTGCGAACGGACGAACGTGTCCGGATGATGAACGAGATCATCTCGGGCATCCAGGTCATCAAGATGTACGCCTGGGAAAAGCCATTCGGAAAGCTGGTGGAACTCACTCGCTTCAATGAGATGCTGTGCATCAAACAAGTCAACTACATCCGCGGCATCCTCATCTCGTTTGCCATGTTCCTGTCGCGCGTTTTCACCTCCTCCAGCCTGATTGCCTTTGTCGTGCTGGGAAATGTCCTCAATGCCGAGAGGGCTTTCTTCGTCACTGCCTACTATAATATCCTGCGTCGCTCGGTGACCATGTTCTTCCCGCAGGGCATCTCCCAGTTTGCCGAGCTTCTGGTTTCCGTTCGGCGATTGGAGACTTTTATGCATCGGCCGGAGACCCTGGTCAGGGATAAATCGAAGGCTCCGATTATTCCGATCTCGAAGCCGGAGTCTTTGAACGGAGATAGTCCCAAGAGCAATGGCCTCTCGGAGAATCTGATCGAGTTCAGCCAGTTCCAGGCCCGCTGGGAGAGCCATTCGGTGGACCCCACGCTGGAGGACATAAATCTTCAGTTGGGTCGTCGGAAGTTGGTGGCCGTCATCGGACCCGTGGGCGCTGGCAAGTCCAGCTTAATCCAGGCTGTGCTCGGTGAGCTGCCGGCAGAAAGTGGAAGCCTTAGGGTCAATGGGAGTTACTCCTATGCCGCCCAGGAGCCGTGGCTTTTTACGGGCACTGTGCGCCAAAATATCCTCTTTGGCTTGGAGTGGGACAAACATCGCTATCGCACCGTGGTAAAGAAGTGCGCCCTGGAGCGGGATTTTGAGCTGTTGCCCTTCGGTGACAAGACGATTGTGGGCGAGCGGGGAGCATCACTGTCCGGCGGACAGAAGGCGAGGATTAGTTTGGCCCGAGCGGTTTACCGACGAGCTGATATCTATCTACTGGATGATCCACTCAGCGCTGTGGACACCCACGTTGGGCGCCACTTATTTGATCAGTGCATGCGCGGCTACTTGAGGAGTGAGCTCGTGATCCTCGTCACCCACCAGCTGCAGTTCCTGGAGCAGGCTGACCTGATAGTCATAATGGATAAGGGTCGCATTAGTGCAATGGGCACGTACTCATCGATGAAGCGTAGTGGATTGGACTTTGCCCAACTGCTGACTGCGCCGAATAAAGACGATGATGAGCTGGATGAGGCCGATGGGGCAGGTGGAGAGGGTCTAGACCTTTTGAACGTGCCATCGATGAGCAGGAGGGGCAGCAAGAACAGTAAGCCCAGCACGCGGAACAATAGCTTCACCTCCTTGAGTTCCATGGCGGAGTCAATGGCCCAGGAGGCATCGATGCAGATGCAGGAGACGCGAGTGGAGGGCAAGATCGGTCTGGGACTGTACAAGGAGTATTTGACTGCCGGGAGCAGCTGGTTCATGCTCTTCTTCATGGTCTTTCTCTGCCTGGCCACCCAAATTCTCTGCTCAGCAGCGGATTACTTCTTTCATATTGGTAAGTAAATATATTTTCGATTTATGAGTTAAACCAAATTAATTCCTTTTTGACTTTACAGGGTTGACAAGAACGTGTATGATCACACGGATATTAAAGATGATCCGCAGGACATGTACTACTTTGCCGCTCTCAATGTGGCCGTGGTGGTCTTCACAATCGTACGCACAATGCTCTTCTACAAGATGGCTATGAGGAGCTCCACACAGCTGCACAATGCCATGTACCAGGGCATTACGAGGGCTGCCATGTACTTCTTCAACACGAATCCCTCGGGTCGCATACTCAATCGCTTCTCCAAGGACCTGGGGCAGCTGGACGAGGTCCTGCCAACCGTTATGCTGGATGTGGTGCAAATATTTCTCACTCTACTTGGCATCATTATCGTCATCTGCATCACCAATCCGTACTACCTCATTCTAACATTAGCCTTGGCTATTATTTTCTACTACATCAGAGAGTTTTACCTCAAGACATCGAGGGATGTGAAGAGATTGGAGGCGGTGGCCAGATCACCCATCTACTCTCACCTTAGTGCCACGATTACCGGTTTGCCAACCATCCGAGCTTTGGGAGCTCAAAAGGAACTTATTGCTGAGTTCGACAATCTGCAGGATTTGCATAGCTCTGGTTACTACACCTTTTTGGCGACGAATCGCGCCTTTGGCTATTACCTGGACTGCTTCTGCACGTTGTACATTGTGATCATCATCCTCAACTACTTTATTAACCCACCGAAAAGCTCCGGAGAAGTGGGTTTGGCCATCACCCAGGCGATGGGTATGACCGGAATGGTGCAGTGGGGAATGCGCCAGTCGGCGGAGCTGGAGAACACGATGACCGCAGTGGAGCGAGTGGTGGAGTACGACGAGATTGAGCCGGAGGGCGAGTTCGAGTCCCGTGAGGGCAAGAAACCCTCTCCGAGTTGGCCCGAAAAGGGTGAGATTATAGCCGAGGATCTGTGCCTGCGCTACTTCCCGGATCCACAGGCGAAGTACGTCCTCAAGGCGCTCAATTTCCGCATCCGGCCGTGTGAAAAGGTTGGCATCGTGGGTCGCACTGGAGCCGGCAAGTCCTCACTGATCAATGCGCTCTTTCGACTATCCTACAATGAGGGCATCATCACCATCGACGAACGGGACACGGCTGAGATGGGACTCTTTGACCTGCGCAGCAAGATATCGATTATACCGCAGGAGCCAGTGCTTTTCTCAGGTACCATGCGCTACAACTTGGATCCCTTCGAGGAGTATAACGATGCCAAGCTCTGGGAGGCGTTGGAGGAGGTGAAGCTGAAGCCACTGATTGCAGAGCTTCCCAGTGGATTGCAGAGCAAGATATCCGAGGGCGGCAGCAATTTCAGCGTGGGCCAGCGACAGTTGGTCTGCCTGGCCAGGGCGATTCTTCGCGAGAATCGCGTTCTAGTGATGGACGAGGCGACTGCGAATGTGGATCCGCAAACGGATGCCCTCATCCAGGCGACAATAAGGAGCAAATTCCGCGACTGCACAGTGCTAACCATAGCCCATCGTCTGAACACGATTATGGATTCGGATCGCGTACTAGTAATGGATGCCGGTCATCTGGTAGAGTTCGGTTCACCCTACGAACTTCTCACATCCACCGAATCGAAAATCTTCCATGGTATGGTCATGGAAACTGGACAAAACACCTTCGACAGTCTGCTCAAGGTAGCCGAAAAGGTAAGTGTTGATTTAGTTGCCAATGCTTTTCAATTGCTTTAATTTGATGCGTCTTTCAGGCCCACTTGGAATCAAAGAAGCCCAAATCTGAGTAGATTATAGATCTGGTAAATTATTAACTCAAAGGTCTCATTTCCTGGCTGTAAGCGCCTGCAAAGTTGTACCTAATCCAGCCAGCTGCATTTAAGTTAATTTTCTACTTAAAGTATTATGCCTTCTAACGTTACACACAATACTTATACGACGCAAGTCCTCTGTAAAAAAAGGATCAGCCCAACGAATGGTTAAATATACAGAGTCTCAGAAAAACTGGGTTGTTTTGCTATCGAAAAAATACAAAAATAATTGAAATGTTTGATCAACACCTCAAATTACACATAAAAAGCTTTAATTGTATATACTACTTAAATTAAATTAAATTCGATAGATTGGAAACCATACGCAAATGTAGCCATAGAAGAAATCAAAGTAAATAATGAGTAATTGAAATAAAACAAAGTTTTTCAAAGAACCTCTATTTATTTAAAGTTTAAAACTTTAGAGTTTACAGATTAGTTGATTATATAAAATCTAATGATCTGCAGTTTTCCTTGTTTGGTAGAAGTTCAGTGAAAGGTTTATAAAGTTTTCAACAGGTGGACCATAAATTTGTTTTCGGCACTATTTTCGCCACTTTGGAGCCACCAATTAGACCTCACTTGTGGCGAGTGCGGGGTTAGGTCCCTTAAGTTTATCATCTTCGACTTCTCTCGGAATCGGAGATCTGTTCAGGTTAAAACCCCTGAAGAACTGGACGGCGCCAGTGTCGCAGACCAAAAGCAGGACGGCCGTCAGTTGGGCCAAAAGCGCGCTGATTAGGGATGGATGAACGGTCGGCCAATTAATGTGATGAGGAACAAACAGAACGAAGAACAAAACGACGACATTGCATATGAGCATCACACTGGAGAGAATGGGGCGCCACTCGCGCAGTCCAAAGGTGCTCAGTGCCTGTAGGCTGGCGAAGATTATCAGCGATGGGATGAGCGCATGGATGAGAACTAGATATGGCATCGGTCCGCTGCAGGAATCGGGAAGGAAAAGTCGCGCAGTGCTGGCCAGATAGGTGAAGCTGGTCAACCAGTGTCCAGTACCGAACAGAGCGACATAGAAGTAGAGTAGAATGGACACAGCGAAGCGATAGGACAGCTCCAGATGCCTTGTGGGATAGAGTGGTCCCTCCAACTTAAGCTCCACAAAGTCCTCCTCATCGGCTACAATGCTCTCCTCGTGCACCTCGATCCCCATCTGATACTCGGTGATCAATCCTTGGGCAAACAGGGATGTGTACGAATCACTCAGGAGGGCATGAAGGGTCAGCAAGTTAAACCGGAGCAACTGCAGTCGATATGGGAGAAGGGAACTTCCACAGTAAGGCACCGATGCAAAGGCATAGATGAGGTACGTCCAATTAGCAGCCATGATGTACAGGGGAACCGGCTTGCCCACCTCCCTAAAGTAGATTCCAATGCCTCCAACAATCAGTATTCCTCCATTGATCAGCCACACGCGCCACTTGTGATACTCGCCAAGGAAAAGGGGTCGCAGGATCACCACCAACATGCTGATCGCCTGCAGAACCACTCGATATTTGGTGGTCATCAGGATCTGCATTCCCTTCTGGGACCAAAGGAATCCACTCAGCAGGCACACGAGAGCCAACCAGGCCAGGAACTTTGCCGTAGGATGGGCCCAGCCACGTCGGTTGTAGAAGTTAACACACAGGACATAGGCCAGACTGAGGGGAAGGCTGCAGTGTAGCGTCAAAATGATCATTGCAGCGGGAGCTACTATCCATCTTAGGTGCTTCAGCGGCTCGTCGATCCAGCCACCCTTCTGGGGCAACTCGGCCAGGGCCACAGACCAGATGCCAAAGGGCACCACCAGGCAGAAGACCGTCGAAAGGGAGGCCCAACCCAGAAAGACGACCTCGCCCAGCAAAAGTCCCAGCGCCATCAGCACAATGGTGTGCCAAGTGAGGTAGCCCCTGCGCTTATCCTTGGCGTCCCGTGAATCTCGTGTTAGCTTCACCAGCAGGGTGAATTGCCAGCCCAGAAGGGCCAGCACCATGGCGACCACCAGTGGAACGTGGTAATATCCATAGTAGTACTTCAAGGACTTTTGGGCCACCTTGATGGCCAGCTTGCTAGTCTCCAGCGGCCTTGCTGCGCCAACCCTTATCCAAGAGGTGATCCATCTGGCTCTGATAGTAGGAAATCCTCTGCAGATCCAGATCCCCAGCTCTCGGCAGCCAATCGCTGAAAACACCCCGCTCGTGACGTCTTATAATGGCCTTGGCTTGGGCCAGAAGTTGCAAGGCATTCAGATGCAATGCCTTTCTCTCATATTCCCGCGATACCTTCATGTAGCCCAGTGGCAGCATGGCGAGATTATTGACCGGTGGTGGCAGGCCCATCAAGGCAGACATCAGAGGAGCCAACTGGATCTGCTCCAACTGGTGGAGCTGCAGGGTAACGCCATCGTTGACCACAAAACTAGAAGTGGCATTTTTGGTCATGCGATTTACACCGGCTCCCCAAAGGAAGAAGGGTGTATCCCTCTCTTCATCCGATCCGCCACCATGAGAGCCTAAACCCCAAGATGATACCATTTTTTGGAGAGATTTAGGAAAGTAAACGGTAGCACACTCACCCAAATTGCTGAGGCCGTGGGCTGAAGTGAACAGGTAGGCAGTTCTGAAGTCATTAAAGGTGCTCTCGATCATTTCATAGGCATCTCTGATGCTCCGCTGGGTATTGTGGAGCTTCTTTTGATAGCCCGCGTCCAGGGGACTAGCTCCACCGACATCCTCCAGATATACGAACATCACCAGGCTAGTGGAGTTCTTTAACTTTTTCAAGCAAGCACCATTCGATAGGCGGGATTGAAGATCTGCTAGGTCCGAGAATTTCAATACCGCTCCCTCTTTGGAGGCCAAGGTGCGATTAAAGATCGAATCGTATTTTCCAGCCGGCAGCAGCGATGGAACCTCATTGAATCCGGCGAACAAAGCAACTTTTGCAGATCTTGTCAGTGTTGGAACACTAGCTTTGGATATGCCCACGAGTCCTTCGCGCAGGATTAGATCCCGCATGTAGGAAGAACGACTGCAGTTGTTCGAGAAGAACGTCTCCGCATTTAGGCCTTCGAGCAGAAAGACGACCAGGCGATCGGCGGGTGGAGGAACTCCCATCTCCGGCAAAGTCTTCTGCGGTTCCAAATGATCACGGGGCCCGGGCTGATAGTATATGCGTAATAGACAAGCCATCAGCACAAGGTGCACCAGCACCAACTGCGCTTTCCACATCTCCATCCGGTTTTTTAGTTTTCCCACCAATCGATTTGTGAGGCGACGATACAACAGGAACGACACATTGACGACAACTGAACAGAAGCACCAGAGAAACGTTTGAAAGAGCGCCAACTTCATATCTGAAGTATTGATAAAAGAATTCTATGTCGACCGAAAGGAGTTCCCAGTAATTTATTTGATAGGAATTACATTCTTGTTTTCTTTATCATAGCAGGCTTTCTAAAGTGTTCAAAAGAAACTGTAGAGTACTTTGAAGGAAATTCAATACTTACAATAATGTTGGATTCCTACCGGACTTTGGCGCTGTTTCAGCTGCTTCTGCTGCTCTCAGTGGTGTTCATTTACCTACGATCGTCATCTTCGGGCAGCTTGGAACCGCAGAAGGTGGAGCCTTTGATGGAGCCTCCGCCGGCCGACCGCCTGGTCGTTTTTGTGAGGGACGGCCTGTCCGCTCAGACCTTCTTGGCCAACCGGTGCAGGAACGTGCCACTGCTGCGGGATCTCTTCCTGCACCAGGGTCTGGTGGGGATTAGTCGGCCGGAGACGACCACATACCACCCGATGTCCCCCTTTATTTCCCTGTTTTCCGGCTTTAATGAGGATGCGGCCAGGGTGGCTAGAGGATGGATACGAAAACCAGCCCCCATTGACTCCATTTTCGATCGGACTAACCTAAGTTTTGCTTGGTCCACAACGGAGCTACTATTACGATTTCCCAAGATCTTCAGACCCATGCCAATGGAGTTCGAAACATTTGATGCCGGCGTTACGAAATCCTGCTCCGAACTGGAAGATCACGTATGTCGTTCAGTCGAAAGGTTTTTGTCTCTATGGTCACTTCACTTGCTGAATTCCACTGGAGTCATCTTCTTTGTCCATATGACCGGGGTGGAACCATCTTGCGAAAGCCTTCAACGGATTCAAGAAAATGTGTTTAGGCTCTACAAGCGTTTTGAGAAAACCTTTCCCGACCAAAGAACGGCTTACTTGTTTACTTCCAGTCTAGGCGATCCACAAACGCAAAGTAAGAGATCGATCATAGGTACTTTATAGGTCATATGTACATACCTTAACATAATTCTTTAATATTTGCTTATAGGTGATTGCAGCCTGGCAGTTGAGTCGCCTTTCTTCCTCTGGGGTTCCGGAGTTGCTCATATTAAATCCATGCCAGGACGCAGCTTTCCGGCCAATGATACGGGTTACAGGCTGCCCCTGCATGTCCTTAATCCTCCGCACCTTACAGCTCTTATGAGTGCTTTGCTGGGAATTCCACCGCCAATCAACAGCCGCGGAATGTTGCCCAAGGGGATGATCAATGCCAGTCTGCGCTACGAGGCCAATGCCATGTTGACCAATGCCAAGCAGCTCCTGCTCCTAGCTCGCCGGTTGAGGGAGCACCATCCCAAACGGATTCCGGCCTTCTGGCTTAACTTCCAGATGATGGACAGCTTCCTGAAGAATTCGTTGGGTCTCCAGAAGCAGCGTCGTTTCAAGGCTCTCCTGGAATACAGCTGCAACTTTATGCCCGTGCTGGTCAAGGGAATGGACTACTTCAAGGATTACTATAGGCAAATCTTGGTTATAGCAGTGAGCTTGGCTGAAATCGGTTGGCTATTTTGCCTCCGCTGCCATCTGTCGGTTGGAAGGAAGTCCAGGAACCGAGTAGAAATCCAGGAGGTAACCTCTTCCAAGCGATTGGTTTTCAGCAGAGGATTTAATCTATTGCTGACTGGTCTGCTGGTGATTTTCATGCTGCTCGAAAGGATTCCTGTGCTGGTGCAGGCAATCCTACTAATGCCTTCGCTCTACTGGAAGGTGACCCTCAAGATTGTTTCCGAGAGGCCCAAAATGGTGTGCCGGAAGAGTTTGAATTCCACCGCTTTACTAGCACTGATTTGCTTGGGTGGCTTCTTCAGACGCTACATTTTGGCAGTGGGCTACTTGGGATTCGCTGGCTATAACAACAGAGAAGCCTTCCGGAAACGGGGTCTTCAGTTCTTTCTGTGGCTACTGCTGCTCCTTGGACTCACTGGCATATCTGCGTTTCCGGAATCCCTGGGTTGCTCGCAGCCCAGTGCTCTCATGTTCAGCATCCTGCTAACCCTTCTACGTCCCTTGGCCTGTGGAGTGTACCTCAATCTCGTCACCTGGCTGAGCAATATCCTCGTTCTCCTTGTGGCCCTCGAATACATCATGATTAGATGTTATCCCGGGATCACTTACATGTTTGCCTGGATCTATTTTGGCTATGTAGCCCTCTGGCAGCGACGCAATCTGCAGGCCAGCGAACTGCTGTTCTTCAACCTGAGCACCCTGTACACCCTCATCTGCACCTCCTACGAATCGGTGGTCATCCAAATGCTGGCCATGGAACTGCAGCTTGCTCTACGCATGAAACTGGAGAGGAACGAGAGCATTGGACCCAAGACAGCCGCGCATTACATATTAGTGTACAGCTGGTACTCCCTCTTCGTCATCGGCAGCTTTCCGGCCTTCGATGACTTCCTGGATATCCTGCACGAAACCTGTTTTGGACATTCAACACTGACCTATGGCTTGGTCATGATAATGAAGCTGATCCTTCCCTGGCTGCTTGTACTCTGCATCCTGGCAGGAAATTACCGAAATTTAGCTTCGCACGAGCGCCAAATCTTCGTGAGACTGCTGCTCATGAGCAGTGCCATGTCGCTGGTCCTTTTGCACAGGGTTACAAACGTGGGTCCCTGGAGGGAAATCCTCAGCAGATTCGCAGAGTTCGCGGTGGTCCATGTATTCCCACTTGTCTGGCTGCTTTTATGGCGTCTGGCGCAGCTCAAAGTGGGCTCCAAGTGGATGTCTCAGCTTCCAGAATGAGCTACTGCACTGTACAAACTGAAATAAATAAAAATGCGCAAATTAAAAAATTTGTTTTTTTAAATTTCATGGTAGTTTTCAAACTTTTTGTAACGAGCCCTGTAAAACTTCTGGCAACGCTAAGCACAAAGTAAATCCGCGCTGCCACTTGGTTCGTGAGCCAGCAAACATCGATAACACTATCGATTAGCGCACAGTAGTTGCTTCGTTGCCATCGCCAAGCTCGCTCTCCCTTATTTTGCATAGAAAATAAACAAAAAGCTCTGCGGAAATTATGTTTTCACAATAAAATCCAACACATTTGTGCTGGCGCAAGTGTGTGCTGGAAAGTCCAATCGAAAAGGAACCCGAAACCGTCGTGAAACATAAGTTACAGCTATTGCGCATTCCACGGAAGCAACAATACCAGCAGAGCAACAACAACAGCAACAGCGAGAACAGCATAGCAAAAGGTGAGGCAAAAAGTTTACATGTGAATGTGGGGGCGGGCGGTGTAGGAACGGTTCACTGTTAATAACAACAATTGCCCCGTATTGTGCACACACACACGCGCGTAGGCACTTGGCTTTACTCATTTTGGAGCGCGTAGGCAAAATGGCAGCCCAATTGTCAGTTAAGAAATGAATGGGCTAAAATAGTTTAGTCTCCAACAGACCTCACACCACCCCCCACCCACCGCCCAGCGCCCACCCACTGAGGTGACGCGCCGCCGCCGAGGTTTGCGATCTTGCTTTATATATCACTCGGCGGTGCGGGTGTCGATAAGGGTTCTCGTTTTCGTTCTCGATCGGTAGGCCTCGAAGGTCGCAACTTGTCGGCTATATCGCTGCCTTTACCAGACTATTGCATTCGTGTTCGGCACTGCTTTTGCATCGCGCTTTTCCCCTTTCGCTGATTTTGCACCCTGCTTTCCAGGGGATATGATAGTTTTTAGCAAACTAAGATACTAAAATTTTCCTATCGACATCTTTAGGAAAGTAATTCTCATTTTACATGATATTTGGATCAGATTCAATAAATTCTTTCATTAAAATCTTTGTATTTTAAAGATCCTAATAATACACCAAAATTTTTCAGATAACAAGTTTTTTAAACAAAAATTATTATTAATTAAACTTACTAATTATATATTTTTTATCCACTGAATTGATTAAAAATAAATAATACTTCTCGCTAAACTCCTTTAAAGATCCTAATAATACTCCAACATTTTTTAGATAACAAGTTTTTTAAACAAAAATGATTATTAATCTAAACTTACTAGTTATAAATTTTTCATCCACTGAATTGATTAAAAATAAATAATACTTAAACATGATATAAGTTCTCCCCAAACTCCTTTTCCCAAAATCGATTCCATATTAGGGTATTCCAATTCTCGGCACCTCAAATAGGTAGCCCTTATTACGGACTTATTTTGTCTTGCTTTTGCAATTATTCAGCCACTTGTTCTGGCGCAGACACAGTTGCCTCAATTAGTTGTTGTTTTTGCGGCTGCCTCTGCGGTGAAGTGAGCTGCTCATCAAGCCAACCTCGAGCATCCGGCGATGCATGTGGAAATGGAAATGGAAGTGCCACCGGCGGCAGCCCGTGTCCCACTGTCATTAGCCATGGGAGAATCGAGTGGAATCAAGTACTTTCACTGTCCCATTCCGTCGCCTGATGAGTAATTACCGCGTTCCAGCGATTATGTCCGATTAGGGACCAATCAACAGCTGTTTACGACCCTCTTGGCTGTAATACTACCAAGTGAACGAGTTAGATTTCCGTTCAGTTGGTGGACAATGCCTTTTCTGTATCTTTCGCAGCTGAGCTGCAGCCTCAGCCAATTGGAACTGCTCCATGAAGATCAGGTGTGGCCATGAGGACATCATTTTTCAATTAGTAGTTATCTCCCCGAAATAGTCTAATTTTACGTACTGATAACGATAACGGTTCGAGATTGCCGAAAAAATAATGTGGGGCATCAAAAAAATATAAATTCCCCAACGAGGGAGAGGAAGTAGTGCACTTAATTGCGCACTTGTTGTTATCCAAGTACAGAGAGGCTCTCCCCAGGCTATTTATCTATACCTCTGTACCAGGGAATTTGCATACACAATTAGTGGGTGCTGTTAGTGGGCGTACTGATGATCGTGTAACGATTTGTGCTTTCAGTTCACTGCTGCCTGCCCCGGAGAGCTGGCTTTGGCGATGGCCACGGCACCGCGATCCCTGGACACCATCTCCCTCTGCTCGACCGTCTCCAGTTGCCCGGACCGAAATGGCTTCTACGGCGGCTTCCAGCGCTCCGACAAACCGAAGGAGCCGCTGTCCAAGGCACAGATCATCGCGCGGGAGAGAAAGTGGCTCTACATGATCGACAACTGGTCCATTTACATGTCCAAAAACTACAAAAAGGTGAGTGCAGAGAACGCAAATAGTCTCTGGGTAATTCCAAGATATTCTCAATTATCCATTTAAGGAATAGTGAGCTTATTTTCATGCAAATTAAATCTGTAAATACGGAAAAACATACCTAGTATTCAATTTGGGGCTCTTTAAACCAATTGCCCTTAATATTCATCTAGCAAATTAGAATTTTTAATCTTTAACGTTTTATTCACCGGATGACTAATTCATATTCCTATCATGCAGATTCGTGATCGCTGTCGCAAGGGTATACCCAAGTCGGTGCGGCCGAAGGCCTGGTTCTATTTATCGGGGGCGTATCTGCTGAAGAAAAAGAACCCCAATGTATATCAGGAGCTGCTGGAAAAGCCCGGTCACCCAACGACCATTGAAGAAATCAAAAAGGACAAGCATCGCCAGTTTCCCTTCCACGAAATGTTTCTCGACGAGGAGAAGGTCGGACAGATCGAACTCTTTAATGTGCTAAAGGCTTACTCGATATACAATCCCAAAGTGGGATTCTGCCAGGCGCAGGCACCGATAGCCGCTTTCCTATTGATGCACCTGCCCGCGGAGGACGCCTTCTGGGTATTCGTCAGTGTGTGCGATGTGTAAGTTCATTTCTATAAATATTTGTTAAATATTGAGCTTTTTATAATTACATTTATGTGGTTTATTTTCACAGTTACCTGCAGGATTATTTCATACCCGGCTTGGAGGTGATTCAGAACGATGCGGGCATCCTGGAGGGTCTGCTGAAGAAGACATGCCCGCCCGTCTACCGGCACTTGCAAAAGCACAAAGTGGAGCCGCTGCTCTACATGACCGACTGGTTCCTGTGTGCCATGACGCGCACTCTGCCCTGGGAGACCCTGCTGCGCGTGTGGGACTGTTTCCTAGCCGAAGGCATCCGGGTTATCTTCAAGGTGGCCCTGGTCATTATTGGAGCTTCGCTCAGCCGACACAAGGTGCGGAAAACGTGCACTGGTCTCTGCGAAACACTGGCCGTTTTGCGGTCTCCCGAAGAGCACATCGTGGAGGAGGAGTTCATCATTAACAATATGATGCGACTCAATCTGCGCGTCGAGGACTTCCAGATCGAGCACACGCGCCAGAAGGCTCGTCGGGCCAAACAGAAGGCGCAGCAGGAGGCGGAGTCCAGGCGGTTCCAGCAACGGACATCGACGCAATATGCCAACGCTGTGAGGAATCGCAACTACTACTACTTCAACAAATTGTTACTAAACACACAAACAACACACACCATGCATAGTTGCATAAGATTTGTACGTTTAAAGTCGAATAGGAGGCAGGTCGTGCACAAAGTGGATGGGAGACAAGAGTGACCGCGAACTGGTTCAGTCAGTTGGTCAGTCAATTACGGAGACATCATTCCATACAATACGTTTGCCTAATTTTAAGACAATTCTTTTGTTGAGCACATTCGGGCTGGACTTGTATCGGTATTTGTTTTCGTATTATTCATTTAGTGGCAATTATTACGAGCGTGCAATTTGTTTATGCTTTTCAAAAGTATTTATTACATATTTATTATTATCGCGTAACATTACAAACTTTAGCGCTAGCGTTGAGTTGAGGACCCCGAACATATCGTATGATTATCATCACCACCCTAAGGCAGCTGACACAAGGACTGGAGGATTTTATAGTTTGAAATTTGTACTACTTTATCCGTATTCACACTGAGAAGAAAATGTTGATATTTACCTACGATAATGCGTTACGAACGACTTCTGTTGTGCCCCGAGCCTAAAAAGTTTGGAGACCAGTTTTGTGACTGGTTTATTTAGGCAAAAGTAATAGTAAACTTTAATACTAATAAAACAAAATATACCGAAATATTAACAAAAAAAAGGATTTTTATTTAGCACTAAACAAATAATTGGCACCCATCCATTAAAAACACAGTTTGGAGTTTTTGTAGAATTAAATGTCTTATTTATTAACATTAATTAAACCGAGGCGTAGCAGCTCACGTGCAGAGACCAACCTGCTTTTGGGAATAATTCCAGATTAGACCCAAAAGCCGGGTCCAAGGTATAGAACGGAAATCGTAAACATATATTTATAATTTTTGTATTATAATTTCGATAATATCAGTTAATTTTAATTGAGATTAGGCTGGGAAATAAATAGCTTGAGTACTTACAGCTAGTAATTAAAAGGGTAGCCTAGAGATAAACTATAGCTAAAAGTCCAATCAAGGAAATAGGCTGTGTCTATGGGTAAGTGGTAAGAATACTTTACTTAATCTCATGTAAGGGAAGCCCTTAAGGGCGACTATCTGTTTCGGCGCACCACTGGAAGTACAGGTGTTGTGAAAGTGGATTAGGTTAGTTCGATTTGTGTGATTAAAAAAACTGCGTTATCTAAGTGGCAAAAAGTAATTCTAGCAGAATTTTCGTCTTTTGAATAAATATATACTTTAAAATTATTTGTTGAGTACGGGAGTCTAAAAATGACTTTTAAAGTTAATTGTCACTTTAAACATTTTGAAGCGAATTCGATTTGAATTTTGGCACTCTTTTCTGCAAAACGGTAGACAAATGTGATTATTTTTGAATTTTTAAATGTCTAAGTTTGAATATTTATACAAATCGAATTCGGGAAACTAATTTAAAATGTACAAACATGAGTTAGCTGCCCAGACAAATATGTTTTCTTACAATTTCACTTCAAAAAAATAATCAGAAATTATAATTTTTGAAAGAACAGAATTGGTACTAGTTTTTCAAACCAGTTTGTTATGGCCTTTTTGAGATTCTAAACGAATATAAGCTCCTTTTTAAGACGAAAATGCTTGGTGTTGTGAAAAGATTACATTCTGCCCCTAGGATATTTTGTCGTAAAATTCGTATGATCCCAATTTTTAACCCAGCAGATACTGGTCCTCGAATTCCACGTCATCCCCATCGTCCAATAAATGCGGCGGCAACGGCATATACGGTCCAGAATCCTCAGCAGCCTGGTTTTCCCCGTCTGCTGGCAGTTCCGTGGCCTCCTCCTGTTCCTTTTCCTCAATGGCGATTTGCTCTCGGAGTATTATCATCTCGTTTTCGCCCACCACAGGATGGTGCTTACGGAGGTGCTGAAGCAGCTCTCGTAGGCTGTGTAACTCTCCCGCGGCTGCTGAGCCCGCCTCACTGCTCTGCTTGCACAGTTTGCAACGGACGTAGGCCGCGTGGGGCAGGTGCTGGAAGCGATGGAACTGCAGAACCCACTGCCGATTTGTTTGCAACTCCTCGTCGCAGTCCTGGCATCGATAAAGGTCCTCGCCCACTTTGCCCATGTGCAAAAGGTCGAGCTTGATGAGACCGTGGTAATCGTTGATGTGCTCGCGCCACTGCTTCTTGTTGGTGGTTGTGAAGTTGTCACCACATTGCGGACACGCCAGGTGGTAGATGGAGCTTAGCTGCGAGTCCTGGTCAGCCTCATCGTCATCCAAATCCCGCTGCGGGCGATTGTCACAACGATTGGTGTCACGATTCAGGTGCTTGAAGAACATTTGCTTGCGCACAAACTCGCCGTCGCATGTCAAGCACTTGAAGGATCGGTGCGGCAGATGGCGGAACTTGTGCGACTGCAGCTGACCGATGGCGCCCTTGGTGTGGGTCACGGTCACCCGCTTGTAGCACTCCAGGCACAGGTAGTGATGGTTATCGATCTGCCGGAAGTTAAGGCCTTCGCGGCTGTTGAAGTTGTGCTGCTCCACGATGTGTTTGCGCCAGAAGGCATGAGAGTCGAAGTTCTGATTACACTTGGGGCAGAAGTACGTGATGAAGTCCAAGTCCACGGCATTGTGGTACGAGATGCTGTCCTCCAGCGTGTTGAGTCCAGCGGGTCGTGTTGGTAATCCGCCAGGCTGGGGTTTCAGAGAACGACTGCTGGTCGAGGAGGCAGCCGAAGATGAGCAGCCTGGTGGAGACGGCGCTGCCGGAGGAGGAGAGGGCAGTCTGGGCTTCTCCCTACTGTTATCCTTGTAGCGGCCATGTGCATTCTTCGGTTTGGTAATCATTACCGGCGTCTCCCTGTCGTAGATGCTGTGACGGGCCCTCAAATGTGCAGCTATGTTCGGCTTGTGATTGTAACAGGTGCCGCAGATCAGGCACTTCAGATACAATCGGTAGGGCAGATGGCGGAAGTGATGGTCCTGCAAACCCTTCAGCTTCGAATTGCACACAATGTCCTTGCACTGGGTGCACTGGTAGCGAAACTTATCCAACTGCCGCATGTTTAGGTAATGGCGCTTGTCGAAGTTGTGCACCTCATTGATGTGACGGCGCCACTCGAACTGGGTCTTGTACTCCTGGCCGCAGGAGGGGCACAGGAAGATGTAGTTCTGCTCCACGGTGGGAACGGATGGGTCCACTGCTCGTGAGTTCATCATTGTCTGACGACGCCTCTTGAGAGTTATCTTTCTGCAACGGGTTTCGATGAGGTGAGTCCGGACAGCCGCCTGCGTGGGGAAGAGAGAGGCGCAGTGGGCGCACTTGTAGCGAAGCTGGTTATTTTGCGTGGTCGGCGCTGGCGGTGGTGGAGGCGGTGCAATGGGGAAGTCCTCCTCATCCGGCAGCATCTGTTCGCCAAAGTCATTTTCCTCCTCCATGCTGCCTTGGTCAACGTCATCCAGGTAGATTATCTCATACGTTTCATTGGCCACCGTCACGATCTGCTTGATCGGGTTCTTAGAGGGCGCGAATTTGGGATCTAGGGGTGGCGCAGCTACTCCCATTTTTTGTGGCCCTCCAATGCGATGATAGGTAGCCAGGTGCTTTACGAGACCCTTCCTGTCCGTGTAGGATTTGTGGCACTTGCGACACCTGGCGTACGCCTTGAATGGAAGATGCGTGATCCTGTGCTGCTGGGCATTCTGGATGCCATACGCATTGGTGATGATCTTGTCGCACGCAGTGCACTTTAGCTGCCGTTCGTTGATCATCTCGAAGTTCAGCTTGGTCAGATCGTTCATGCTGTGCGCCATAACGACGTGGGTGCGCCAGTGCTTCTTCTCGATGAACTCCTTGCCGCACTGCGGACAGAGGTAGTCGATGTGGGGCTCGAAAATGTCGTCGCTGCTGATGCGACCGCCGCGTCTGGGGGCGTCTTCAAAGTAGGGCGAGTCTTCGTCTAAGGTGGCGCCATTTCCCTCTCCGTTTCCATTGTCCTCGATGCATTCGTCCTCTGCCATTATGGCCAACGGAGCTTCAGAATCTTCTTCCTCGGCGTCCTCCGACATCAGCTTGTCCATATGGTGATGCTGCAACAGATGTCTGATCACTTCCTGGTGGTCCGTGTATCCCTTGTAGCACAGTTTACAGCGCAGCCACTCGGGCTGCGACAAATGGCTAAATTTGTGGGCGCGCAGTGATTTAATGGTGTTGGGAATCACAATCTTTAAGATAAGAGGTGGAATAAGTTAAAAGTGATTGTCATTTATATGCACTTTAGTTTTCATAGTTAAGATGGCTCACCTTTTTGCACTCGAGGCACTGCATCTGCATGTCCACGCTCCGGAAATTAAGTCCGCGCCGGCTGACATAGTCGTGGACGAACTCGATGTGCTGGCTCCACTGGGCGTGGGTGTCGCACTCGGTGCCGCAGTCGGGGCACATGAAGTGTATGTAGTCCTCGCACAGTTCGGCGGCTCCTTGATTGCTGGTAGCTTTTTTCTTGGCATCCTTCTCAGGCAAAGGCTCCAGGAGGCAAGACTCATCGGCATCCGGCTCGAGCAGCTCATTCCGCACCTCGATGCGATCTACGTCCTCTCCAAACTCCAACTCATTATTTTCCCGGAAGCTCTTCTCCCGCTGCAACTGCTCGGTGCGCGATTCGCGAACCCGTGTCTTGCGTCCCGCAGCATTGTAACCCTCCCGCATCATGGCCACCACTTCGTCGCAGTGGACCATGCGCAGGTGCACCATCAGATCTTGCCTTCAAGGGAGAATCAGATTTAGAACGCGACTATGGTTAGAATACTATGAGCCTTACCTGTATTTGTACTCCCGCTTGCAGATGTAGCACTTGGTGCAACGGAAAGGCAGGTGCGTGAACTTGTGCTTCAGCAGGTTCTCCCGGCTGTGCATGGCGATCCGCTTGTTGCACTCCTTGCAGCGCTGATACAGTTTGTCCAGCGGCGTGAAGTTCAGGCCACGCAGGGTGTTGTACTTGTGGATGTGGTTCATGTGCCGCTTCCAGTGGTCCTGTTGCCGGAACTCTCCGCCGCAGGCGGGGCATATGTAGACCACGCCCAGCTCGTAGTTAATGGGCACCCCGTTCTCATCCGTGGCATTGATCTGCGAGGTGGTGGGCCGTACAGAGAGTCCGGCACCCAATCTGGGACGACCCATAGTTCCGGGAAACGAGTGGCGCTGCATGGTGGGTCGCAACTGCTGACCCATGGGACCAGCTGGAGCCAAAACCGGAAGCTGTCGCTCCGCTATGCTGACAATGGGTTCCATATCGAAGTCAAAGAGGGCATCGTCATCGGGATCGGGTTGTTTTGGTCCCTTGGAGATATTTCCATAGTGCTCGTCATCCCCCTCCTCCTCCCTTTCATCATCTTCGCCATCCAACAGGTCATCTATGGCATCGGCTGCATCCAGGATCTCCGAATCGCCGAGGAAATCATCATTGCCATTGCCGTACTGCTCGCTGTCCTCCAGTTCTGCCTCCCCGCCCACCGGCTCGCCCTCCTCGAAATCGGAGGAGAACATCGACGTCCACAGATCCATGCCCTCCATTTTTGGCCAGCGAAGAGAAGGGGTTTTTGTGCGACAACTGGCGTCTTCAGTGTGTGAGTGCGTGTGTGCGTGAGAACTAGTTTTCGTATCCTATGCCACAAAACTGGCCAAAGAGACAACTGCCTGGTTTTTCACTTTGCGGGGCTCTTCGAAGGTATTCCGGACACCAGCTTCCATCTTCACCCTTGCTGCAATCGCGCACTCGTCACTTGGTCCGTTTGCATCTGCTTTAGGCCCCACTAGGGCATGGGAAATATGGCAAAAACTAACAATTTTTCTGCAAAATCAGAGCCATTTTGTTTGCGGCGTCGCGATGTCACGGGCCGCGAATAAACTGTGACGGCGCGATGCAGCGTTGCCAGACTACGTGAGTGGACATCGATAATTAGCAACGTGACTATCGATAGTCCAATGGTGTTTTGAACGGAAGACCGCGAAAAAAATATTTAAAATTTTCTAAAATCATCTTGGAATAAAAGCCATTAGTCGTTGGTTTTGTATTTAATATTCAGTATTTTTTGAAAGCAAAAACAAAATGGATTTATTTCAAATACATATCTAGGAAATGGTTTGTTTTTATTGTTTTTAAATTTGTATTGTACTTAATTTTTAAAAAGCAGCCGCTCGTAACTTTCATATAGGCCTATCAGTCTTTCAATAATCCAAACCAATGCATTCCCAAATTCCTTTTAAGATCAATGATTTTTCCGCCAAAATTTCAAAATAAATCCAAAACACATAGTTATGTACGAAAGGTTTTTATTGAACAAATATTCGCGCTTGAATTTTGTATTTTTACACTTAATTAGTACGTGCACATTAGTACGTGCAAGGCGTACCGTTTAAATTACACATTTAATGTAATGTAATACAATGTTTATTATGTATGTGTTTACGTGAGTGTTCGTGTGAATGCGGTTGGTATAAATATAAATATAGATGTGGCGTGTAGTATGCAACTAGAATTAAATCGAAAGTCCAAGTGTGATTGAAGGACCCCATCCTCCGGCCTCCGCTGGCATCCTGTATCCTGTTTCCCGCTCCCTCTTCCTCTCGTGCGTAATGTAGGTGTCCCACCTAACCGGAGTATCATATAATATCATATCATATTCGCAGGTGCCGCGGGACGGGGATCGGATGCTTCAACGTGGGCATTTTTTGTGGGGGCTACAGGCTACACGCGTTCCATGGAATTATTACACGAACTAAGGAATTTAAATTACAGATTTGCAATGGGGTGTGGTGGTGGTGGTGGTTGTGGTATGGTGGTTGGTAGTGATAGGTAGAGTGCGCCGCCGCCTAAATGTGGTTCGATTAATTCTCGTCTGGGTGTTCAGCAGCGATGCTCGCTTCCGGAATCTTCAGATCGTTGAGCAATTGATAATCTCTCGCTTAAATATTCGTTGGCCATCCCTCCGATCTGCCATTCGATTTTCCGAGCTGTCTATTCTTGGATACGGGTAGGGTTATGCGTAATATAATATGGGTAGTATGAGTTTTTTTTTTGTTGCTTGTTTTGTTGGTTTTTTCTTATGGTGTCTCTTCCCGCCAACGGGCCGCTCCTCCTCCTCCATTGCTTGTGCTGGGATCTGAGCAACTCCTGTTGTCATTACCAGAGTCCCGACGAGTAGCCGCCTGGGGGAATACGATTCTTGTTGATCACCGGAGTGCCGCCATTGGACGACTCCTGGCGCTGGTGGAAGTCGTTGGCTCCTGCCTTGTAGCCCTCGCCTGTGACAGGGTTGCCCTCTGCGGAAATAAGAAAAAGCGTATGAGTAAATTGGAAAATTAAATTGAAAAATTATAGTATTATCTAGTCTCGACTTATGTTCTTAGAAACTTAAAAATGTAAATATCGACGGCTTGTGGGTTTTGAGCGAGGATGTGAGTTTGGATTTATAATAGGGTACGATATTTTTGTAGGTTTAGGAAGCGGCAACCAGAACCAAAGGCCCACCTCGAATCTTGAGCTTCTTGGGCTTGAGACCGCCCACACCGTCTCCGTTGAGACCAAGACCTGTGATCGGATTGCGAGAATCTAGTTTGGAGCACTCCTGATGTTCTTCCTTAATGTCATTCGGACACAGCCCAAGGGGCTCCTTTAAATCCGGTACACCAGCCATCTGGTTGAGCGAATAAGGCTGTTCGGGATTATTTCCAGAATCACGGCGAGTTTGACAGGCTTCGTCTACTTGATCGGACTTCGTATAGGTATAATTATCAGCTGGAACGTCTCCTATTTCGTTGTCTCGGCACGAATTGTCTACGGGTAGGACGTCAGCCGGTGGGATTATACGACTGGTTGGCACCGGGATTGGAGGACACAAGTCAATTGGGAATGATTCTTTGGTTTCTGGTCCTGCTGTTGGGCCAATTGCGGAGGAGGAGAAGCAGGAGCGAGGTAGGTAGGCGAATCGGGGATGAATAGGTTGTTCTAGAGGAAACTTCTTGGACACTAAGAGTACTCACTGCTCATATTGCGGAAAACTGACGCGGAACGACAAAACACCGGGAGTTGTTAGCCAAGATCGATGGACGAGTAGTTTACAAGATTTGAGTGCGTGCGTGTGTGCAGTAAAAAATATATACAAATTTATAAATGCAGAAGAGCGTAAGTTCACAACTTATTTCGATGGATCAAATTTTGTTCAAGCGCTTTGCTTTGGTAATAATCGGTGTAGCTACTTCGTGCTCTGGGCTCGTACTGAACGGAATCCCAGCCTTTGGCTGGCTCACCGTTCTGACAGCCCGATACTTGGATCGAGTTCAAATCCAGCGACTACTACTATTTGCCCTCTAGGAGATACCCCTTAGAGAGCGATTCTCACCTGATCTTGAGCCGCTGTTCATCTTGAGGTTCTCGGTCGAGGACGAGACCGAAGACGAGGCCGAGGACACCGATCCGCTCTTGCCGTTGTAGTGGCCATTGGTGGTCAGCAGCTTCTGGGCGGCGGCTGCCTCTGAGTTCTGCCCGCCGAAGGGAATGCTGCTCTTCATGTGGTTCTTGCCGGGCGTGATCGGGCGGTTGGGCTCCCCAAATAGCCGATTGTGCGAGTCGACGGTCTTCTGGCCGCGACGTGGTGCATCACCTGCGCATCATCATCATCGGATAGTCATCGTCATCACGGTTGCGAGGGTAACAAATCCAAGGGAATAAAACAAATTGGGGAAACCAAAGAAAATAAAACATTCAAATTAGTGGAATTGTGTTGGAGTAAAACGTTTAAAATTAGTTTCTTAAGTGTGTCTTACAAACATGTACATAATTGGGACAGTGGATGGGTGAGTACACTGAGAGAAAAACATAAATAGCTAAATATTCTTTAAATGAAGTAGTGGAAACGGTGTCTTTATGTTTTGCACAATACTTTAGCTAGACTTTAAAATCAGTATAAATGTTTTAAAATGATCTGAAGCATAATTTGCTTTATTGAGTTAGGAAATACTTGAAGTAAATAAATATTTTAGGGGCATTGCGAGTCAAAAACATGATTTTATCTCATAACTTTTAGTTTGTATGCTAAGTACGTGATATTTCTGCATTGTGTGGCCATATGGCAAAGGTTAGCCAAAATTGAAAGAGAAGAGCCTTGAGTTCTTTCGGACTTTATCTGTTTGAACTCGAAATGTCATCGGCAGCAGGTGGAAAAAGGAAGCAAACCGGTTGGAATTGCACCTTCTCGAGCGGGAGTGGGTCAGTATTTCAGTGTTTCTGTGTTTCTGTGGGAAGTGGGTGAGCTGTGTTCTGGGGGTTTAGTCGGGCATCGAGTGTCGGGTGTCAGTGCGAGCTGAGAACTTGCGTTGGAACATAAATTAGCACAAAACTGACGACAACGAAAACAAAGTGAATACAATTTTGGGTTAACTTTTTGTGCAATTGTTGTTGACATGAATTGGGAAAGGGGAGAGACATAGTTCAAGTACCAATGAAATAGAATCTGTGAGCTCCTTGTCGTACTGCAAAGATACGTAGAAAAGAAAAGATATAGAGCGGGGTAAGGAAAAAAAGAAGAACGAGAACGGGAAGAAAACGATAGACATTTAATAAGCATTTAATAGACCAGAATCCACTGCATCGTCTATGGACATCTTATATCATAGGCACAATTTTCCAATCAAATAATAGAACAAGCAACTAAAATTTATATATTTTTTTTCACTTTGCTAGGGGGATCACATCTATAAAAACAAAAGGGTGGTTATAATCATGACCTGGAACTTACCGTTGTTTTTCACTCCATTATCTTTCTCGGCAGCGAATATGTTGGACGCCATGCGATTCTTCACGTTCCTGGGGGTCTGCGGCATCTCCGATCCAAAGATGTCGCTCGATCCGCCGCCTGGGGGCCTCAGCACCCTGCAAAAAGTAGAAAAAACAGAGATGGAGACTCATTAATTACAAGCTCATTCTTTTACGCTCGGTAATTGATATGGCAGAGTGCATAATTCACAAATTTCCACACGCTCGCTTCGGTGCGGGGAAATGCATTTAATGTCTGTGTCTAATCATCATCACTGCGGATGGAAATGGAGTTGGAGATGGAGTTTTAGTTGGAGTTTAAGGAGGCCTCCACTACTCATCGAGTTTAAGACGGAGCTGGCTGGGTGAGCACTCAATGGGCATTAGAAGTCACGCCAAGATGCATCGCCCATCTTCCAGCTGCATCGCAATTAAGTGGAAACCCTGGCATAAAGAATTGCAGCCGAGACAAAAGGCTGGCCAAAAATGTTATGCTTTGTGGCATTCACCAGCCACTCAGTACTCAGTACTCAGTCAAGTCAGTCAGTCAGTTAGTCAGTCAGTCGCCGTCCACGCAACGTTGCCCAAAACCAAAACCAAAGCCACTAGCTACAGTGCGGATCGAATTTGTATGGCCACAATGGTGCCAGATCTCTGCGGGTAGCCGTTGTTTATTAAAAATCTCCCAGGCAACGCAGCAGGACTTTAATATTAATACCGCAATTCATAAACTGGAGTGCGGAAAATCGCTATGAAACGGCTATATAAAAGTTCACAAGAACGTTAAAAAGTTATTCGCACTCTAATGACTTTATGTAAATAATTAAGGAATATTTATATTTCATGTGGTTGGTTTTAAATTATTTTATAGTATCGTGCCTTTTGGCTTTAAGATATTTTATTATAATAAAAACACTCCTTTTATTTCCAAATAAACTTAATCATACCTAATGCAATACAAACTTAATTGTTTGTATGTTTCCCACCCCACCTCAGACATTTGATCTTTTAATTTTCCCAAACTCCCAGCTGTCTTGCATTTGTGAACCGCACTGTCGGCCATCGAAGACTGCGGCTATCCGAGTGTATCTGAGGTTTCTGTGAATGCATTTTACTGCCGCCAGCATGAGACGTCAATTAAACTCTGCAACAGTTAGCTGAACTGTGGATGCTACCAACTTCTGCAGCTCTATAGCTGCATCCAAAGCTCCAACTCTAGTCCCAACTTCGACTCAATCTCCTGGTGGAAGGTGGATGGTAGATGGTGGTTGCATTTGCCCCCAGGCTCGGAAAGCCAAAGACCATTCACTTGTCAACATTTGCTTTTGGTCGCTCTCTTGGCCATTTGCTATTGCTAGTTTACTACTGCAAGACGCCTTCCTCGGGGCGTCAATCAAATCAGCGGGCTTTCAGTGGGCTAAAAGATTGCGTTTTTATGCACCATCTGCAAAACGACCGACAGACTGACTGGCAGACGGACTGACACGGCACACGCACTTCTCTTCCAAGGAAAGTGAGAGTGGCCAAGCGATTCCCGCTACTTTTGTTACACTTTTGCGATAATTAACAAAATTGCCTTGTAATTACTGCCGATTACGGTTGGTTTAAACAAAGCCACAGCTAAAAGCTAAATGCTAAAGCCAAACAATGAGCATAAATAATAGGGGCAATTCCCAGTTTAGCATTCATTTCGGGTATTAAAACTTTCTACCAGTAGAATTGAATTGAGTGCAGCGGAAAAGGGAAAAGTGGGTGGTGCTGGTGGTGGTGGAGGTAAAGGTGCGTCCATCGTCTTCCTGCTAGAAAGTGCAACCCAAATTGCGTGCCCCGGCGGAAGAGGAAGACCTCAGCTGCTGCTGTTGCGGCTGGGCCTAATTAATTATACTACACTGCAGAGCGGCTTCTTCTTCTTTGCCAAGCTTTTCTTGGCCCTCAAAACATGACAAAGCGTCAAAAGCGCAGCCGCAAAGGCAAAACAACCGTTAAACGGCCGCCGCAAGTGTGTGAACTGCTTGAAAAAGTGGGCAAGAGGGAAAGAGGAGGCAATATATGTAGCTACACTGAGGGAGAAGCTTACTTATAAGTAAAAGCTTTGCATATTCATCCTACAAGCCAATCTTAAAAATTGTTGAATTTTTTTAAATATATATACAAATAATATCGGAATAGGAACGCCTTTTAAAGAGGAAAACTTTTGAAATAATAATAATATTTTGATAATTAACTTTTTATGCATGAGAACTAAGTTTTGGTCATATCTCCTTAAAACCTGATGATCCTTAATCATGATGGAATTAGTACATCATTTAAAACCCTTCTACCTTAGCATTAAATCAATTTTAAAATGTTTGAATAAAAATAAGACCTAGTGCCTTGTTTTTTGTAAACTTCAACAGTAGATCTATGCTAAAGATATTTCTACCATGATTTTCAATTGATATCTAATTTTCCAGTGTAGTGGAGATTTGCGAGTGGCGTCGCGTGGGGAAATCGCTGAAATAACTCGCACTCGCAGTTCGGGTTGGGTTGGTGTGTGGGGTAATTGCGATCATAACTGTCGCACACTCTATAAGACCGACCGGGCCTGCTGTGTGTGCAAAGTGTTCTTATTAAAATGTCTTCAGGCTTGTTAGCACAACCAGCCGAGCGTAAAACTCTTCTTTTTTTCTTGTACTCTTTCTTTTTTTTTTTGACAAAGACTTGTTTCTCCTGCTTTGTTTTCATTATTTTCCTTCTTTTTTTTTAGTTTCAGTTTTGGTTTGGTTTGGACCGGCAGGGTTGAGAGGAAAAACTAACAAAGCAACGGTAAATGGGCAATTTTTGCGCAAGTGACGAACAAGTAATAATTATTTAAACAGTTAAGCCGCCAGAAAAGCCAAGTGGACTCTCATTCATTCATGCATGTGAACCTACCAACTTACCACCGAATGCGGCCCGATCAAATGGAAAGCGAAAGTTGCGTTTGACTTTGGCCCATGCCACAATATGCGGCACATCGGGGCACAAAATCCCATCCATGCACTTATTGGTTGGCCAGGGGCGAAGATATGCCGACCATCTTAATGGCCGCCAGTTAGCCAGTTTGCCAGTTAGCCGGGCCTAGACTAATTACCATCCACACGCCGGCCGGTCGGCTGTGCGAATAAAAAAGGTCACTCTATTGTGGTAATGCCAAATTTGGACACTTTGCTCTTTTTTAATGGCCACAGGTTATATGTGTGTATTTCTATCCCCTAACCATTACCATTATTGTCCCCGGAAAATGTGGCAGTTTATTTTGGCATGGCTTCCGTTTGAGCTGGTTTCGGCCATTTACTTTCCACACGCACTGTGACGCGCGGTCTGGCTTCCCTGGAATCCTCCAGTCAATGGGCTAATTCGCAATTAACCTATTTGCACCGCCTCTTAGCGTCGCTATTTCAGTTCTCTTATGACATAAGACATAATATTTGCTTCAATAAGGAGAAAAAGCTAAGCTTAAGGGTGGTTCTAAGTTATAAGAATCGTTTTAAAGCTCAATTTAAAATTTTACTTTTTTCTATAAAGATGATGATTGTTATTTATTATAAAATCCAAAATGTAACTGGAATAATAAAATCATAAGAAATATATGCTGATATTTTTAGTTTCATTGTAGTTATTTAGAATTTGATTTTTCTTTGGAACCCTATGGATACACCCCTTTTAAAACAGACTCAAAATATTTCATTTTTCTAAAGATTTGATGCTATTATAAATCATATAATGAATATAATAAATCATAATGACAGTTGTATACTTGTATTAAAAAATCAACAATTTAACTGGAATAATTAAATCATAAGAAATATATGGTGTTATTTTTAGTTCCACTGTAGTTAGTTTGAATTCTTCCTGGGAACCTTAAGAAAACAGATAAGTTTGATGTAACGTGTAAGTATTATTTCTAAAACAGACTCAAAATATTTGTTTTTCGAAAGATATGATGATATTATGTCATTATAATGACTGTTGAATATTATAAAATTCACAATTTAACTGGAATAGAATCCAAACCAATATATGGTGATGTTTTTAGTTCCACTGTGATGTTTTAGTTCCACTGTAGTTAGTTTGCATTTTTCCTGGGAACCTAATAGCTTGACTCAATTTGAAATATGAGCCAAATCGAATGGACCAATCTGGCTGCACCCCTCCCCGCTTCTGGAGCACTTTTGGATCATTGGCAATTGGCAAACCTTTCACACACCAGGCGCCGCGGGCAAAAGTTGACCAAGTCAGGAGATCTGCGACAAAACAAGACCGCCAGCCAGGTGGAGCTGGGAGTGCGCAGGTGGCTCCTTGAGAGCCTTGGCTTCTCCCGTCCTGGGTGATGACAAAAATTAATGTATATCGAGGGGAAGGGGAAGGCGAAGGAAGAGGCCGCTCCGAGCGAAAGGTAATGTGGCATGGTGCTGCCTGCAACAACGGCGAAATTTGAAAACAACCTTTTCGGGTAAAAGTTGTTCGGGTTGTGCATATAGAAAATACTTGGCTCAAAGTGATAGTTGTCGCTCTGATTTAGTTTGTGGTTTAGTTTTTTGATTTTTCTCTCCATGGCCTTTCTTCTTCGGCACAGCTCTAGGGTATTTTCCCATTTTCCCCGTCACTCCTCCTTTTCCTCAAATGCTGCTGCTGCTGCGATAATTGTTTTATGTTTGCACACATATCGGGAGGGGGGCTTTCCCAGATTTCCCTTTTACCCGACGTCAATTAATTACAACACCGAGAAGGAGTGGCCAGCCTAAAAGTCCGAGCCAAATCATCGTCGATAAGCCTCTCGATTTTTAAATTATGAAATTAAATTTAACTTTCTACTGCGCTTGACCTCATAAAAGTTGTACGATTTTTATTCGAATTTTTTTTTGGCTGAGAAAGGGTTGTACGAGTATACGGTGTATAAGCTTCAAGATTTAATAAACAACTACTGATCACTTTTAAAATTGCTGGATATTCTTCTTTTCCCATCCAAAATCTAAGAGTATTTCCATTTCGAGTTGTCATCTTCCACTGTCGTTGAGCTTCATAAACTTCAACGCCAAATTCATTACGACAGTTTTCTAATTAACCAACTGTCAAAATTCGTTTTTACCCAGCGCACAAGTAAAAGTTGAAATCGGAGATCTGCTTCCTCTTCTTCCGCGAAAAGCTGTTGGAAAACTTTTTGTGTATTGACAGCGTGTGGGAAAGCGAGCCGACCGAAGACACAAAAAAATGGAAAATAAAAGAAACTAATGCATTTGGAGCATAAGAAGCTTATTATCGTCTCGTTCCTAAAAACGCATTCCCTATGACTAATACTTAAAAATTTCGTAATGAAAATGGTGGTCGGTGGTGGTGTGAAAATCTCCGTCTTTCTCGATCTGTCTGGCTGTCAAGCGGCTGCTTCTGGCCAAGAGAAAGAAAAAGGCAAGAAAAAATCCATGAGACAAGAGAAGACAAGGCTGAAATGCTTGTCCGTTGTCCGTTGTCCGTTGTCCGTTGTCCGTTGCCAAGCCAAAGTTAATTTGTTTCTTTCTTTTTTTCCCCTCCTTTTTTTTGGCTAATGCCTGAGTTTTTGTGGCTAAGGAGGGAGGCTGGGCGGATGCCTCATGTCGTTTTATAATAAAGTTGCTGCTATTCGGATGGAGCCGCGGGACAAGGGCGGGGTGTACATGCAACTTGATTAATTGCAATTGATTTTTATGACTTTGTTTAAACTTGGCAAACGGCCGGCTTAATTCGCTCTGTGCATACTCGTATATGCATGCACAAGGGGGAGTGAGCCGTGTGGGCCGTGACTTTCCCGGGAAAAGGGTCGGGTCAAAGCGATTTTCACTCGGTCTGCAGGGGAATGGAATGGAATGTCGAGGAGTCGCGTCTTCCAGACTCTCCCTCCTCATTTGTTAGTTTTTGTTTGCCTGCTGAGAGCAATCATGCAATAAAAATGCACAATTTACTGCCAGTCAGTCGGGAGGCCTCAGCTTTATGGTTTAGTCCATAAAGCATCAGTTAGTCCGTCCGTCCGTCCAGCCGATCGTTATGCTGCACTGCACCTGTACATCATGGTCATCATAGAGATGCAGATGGAAATTGAAATGAAAATGGAGCTGGCACTCCACTACGGAGTTCGGAGTAGGTAGGTAGGTTCCAGTTGATTCGGCTTGATTCGAATGTCCGGGTAATTGTTTATCGGACGGGTTCACTTGATGTGTTACTGTTTTTATACCCGTTACTCGTAGAGTAAAAGGGTATATTGTATTCGTGCAAAAGTATGTAACAGGTAGAAGGAAGCGTTTCCGACCCCATAAAGTATATATATTCTTGATCAGGATCACTAGCCGAGTCGATCTAGCCATGTCTGTCTGTCCGTCTGTCCGTCTCTCCGTCTGTCCGTCTGTCCGTCCGTATGAACGCTGAGATCTCGGGAACTATAAAAGCTAGAGGATTGGTATTTGGCATGAAGATTCTTGGAGTTCCTACGCAGCGCAAGTTTATTTCAAGAAGATGCCACGCCCCCTCTAACGCCCACAATAGTTATACACGATTTAAAAAATTTAAATATTTCGAAAAAGGAAAAATGCAGTTTTGTTGTGCTTATCAATACCTATCGAAATGTAGAAGAAATTTTTTAAATCGGACCATTCATTAAAAAGTTATGGCTCATCAAAGTTTATATATCCATCTCCCTCGCACTCCCTTTAGCCGAGTGACGGGTATTAGATAGTCGGGACACCAACCCGACTATAGCGTATTCTCTTGTTTTTTAGTTGTTTTTTGCTGTCCATTTATTATTGAGTTTTGGGTTTGTTCGGCTCATTATGCTTGCTGCTCGACTGCATCGCATTGCATTGCACTGGCTGCGTTGCTGCTTCCTTTTGTTTCATTTAAAACGTGTCCCGTTCGCTTCGTGCAACCGCAAAAACAAAAAAAATAAAGACCGAGCTGAACTGGAAAAAAAACCTAATGAAAATCCAACTGAAGCACGAAAATTGTGTGCGGTTTTCTTCTATTGTTGTTGCCACTTTTGTTATGATTGTCTCTCCCTCCCATTTTTGATTTACCTAAAAACGTTGATTAGTCCAATCCATTATAATTGCCGCTTCGGACAAAGCCAAATCAAACAGAAAGCACAATGGAACAGAAACAGAAACGGCGGAGAAATGGGGGAATACCTATGTATACGTATGCCGAAGAATCTACTTTCCCCGCGGACCAAAAGGAAGGGGGAGGAGCTGGAGCTGCACTCTTCAGGGGGAGGAGGAAGGCCACTGGCGGTGGAGATCACTCAAGCGCGGTATGTTTACCGTTGCTTTCCACTCAAAGGCTTTTCGAATCCAATCAGCTGTGGCCGGCGCAAAAATATATATCTCTATCAATCGGATCGGAGTTGTCAGAGATTGGAATGCTCCAATCCGCAGAGGTGATTGCAGGAATGTTAATCAATGGAATCCATTTAAGCCATATAAGGAACCACCATTTTTATTAGTATTTCATTTGTGTTTAAAATAAAGCCAGTTAACTATCCTTAAATCTTTATTTTCTCATCTTAAATTTCCATTCCAAACGATCGGAGAATCTCCTGCTGTGACTCCCAATTAAAGACGACTTCCTCTGCCCATGATTCAACTATAATTTGAGTGTCAGGTCCACGCACTTTTTCCCATTTCCCTCTCTCAATCTCAATCAAAGCAATAGCATTTAAATTGATATGTTTTCCTGGTCAGTCACGGTCGTGAAAAGTGTCGGATGACAGCGGGTGAGGATGAGGATTGGCTCTTCCACCAAAGATGATGAGCAGGAAGACACAAGAGGGCACCAAATCAAACCGCAGCGGGTGGTGTTTTTTGTTGTTTTTTTTTTGTTTTTGGTTTGGGAGGTGTGATTAATGGACGGAGCGGGATTTGATGAAAATTCATAATTGGACACAAGGAGTTGTTGTTGTTGCTGCTGCTGCTGTTGCATGGAACTGCAAAACCATAGATTGTCAATTATCGATAGTGTTGGCCTGAGCCCGATGAATAATTATCGATTAGCCGTGTGCAACCGCACAGTTTCAAAGGAAAGTGCTGCGCTGCTGCTCGAGAGGAAAAGCTAGCTCTGATGGCTTGGAAAAGCCGCATGTAGATGCCGATAGTGATGCTGGCATTTTTATTATTATGTATATGCGTACGTAAGCTGGGATTGGCTTCGTAAATTGTGCATTTCAAAGCCAGAGAGCAGCTAAAGCCAAAGTCAAACCATTCCATACCAGAATTGCTGACACACTCATCGCAGCGAAAGTTTTGCAGCTCTGGCGCTTTTAAATATGTAATTAATAAATTTGTATTGATTAATTTGCGGCTTTGTGGAAAGCGAAAGGACTTTCTAATATATTCAGATTCAGGCAGAGCCTGAGCAGCTCCTCCCGACGAGAGGACAAGCACTCCACCTCCAATCGAATTGCTACCCGATCGATGGGAATTGAATACTGAACAGCCTCATTCATCGTGTCAGGCACTCAAAGGTACAGTATCCATCAAAAACCATGTATTTAGTATATATTTTTTGAGGTTGCCAGGGGAACATCCATTGGGGGGCCCCCAAAAGTTTTTTCCTGCCCGATTTCCGTGTCAACAGGAATTACATTGACGCAGGCATTACACAGAAATGTGTTTGATTTCATTTCCTTTTCGGTTCTGTTCTGCTCTGTCAATAGGTCATGAAGATAGTGGGGAGGTGGTGGTGCAGATTTCGGTTGATTATTCCTCATAACGACTTTGGCTCGTTTTCCGCATGTTCTGCAATCATTTACATAAATGTTGACTTGGCAACGCCAAAAAAACATTCCCATCCAGCTGTACATATATATTATATATGGTTATAAATATATGGAAATTCTTGATTTGTTTGCCGACTTTCCTTGCAGAATGAGGTTAACTTCAGGTTGTAAACAGTAGATATGCGGGCATTGTGCAAAGGAATTCAAGCGTATAATGATCGGCTGATGGATAGACAATGCCATAAAACAAAATGAATTGTCATGATTTCCGCCGCTTATACAACGCAACAAAGAGCGACAATTCAATCCGATATCTTGGCGCGTCGCACCTTTGAGATTTAATTTGATTGTTTACAATAATAAGTCACGGCTTTGCAGAAGAAAAGAAGAAAGGGGGACAGACAAAACGTTCGCTGCATCGAAATGCAGAGAAAAAGTATATTAATCATTTTCCTTCGGCCTCTGCCTCTACCACTGCCACTGCCTCCGGCGGGAAAGTCCAAGGCGGTATGTTACACAATCGCAATCAATGACAATGATTAACACATTTTCCACACTTGGCCCCAGCAGCAGCAGCAGCAGCCACCCATCGATGGACCATAAAATCCAGCAAATTGTTTATAATGCACATGGCACACATAAGGAAAATTGTTTCTATTTGGTTTCTGCTGCGACCAAAACTAATCTCCGATCCCAAATGCCCGCGGAGAGAAGTAAGCAGGGGTTCAATGTCCGCCACGGACCAGCGGACAGCGGACAACGGACAACAGGCGGTTAAACGGACAAACAGACGGACGGACGGACAGTCGAGCGGACAGGGAAGCGGACTTGGACTTGGAAGCCAACTATAACTCCAAGGCAAAGTTGGGACAGGTACGAGAGCGTAAGAGTGGTAAACGGAACAGACATAAGCAAAAAGCATTTCGGTAACGATTTTTGTTTCCCCACTCGAAAGGCGAAAAATGGGTGGTGCTGGGCAGCAGGGGCTTGGTCAAAGAATTGCATGCAAAAACAAAAGCCGAAACTTACTGAAAAAGAAAGGCGGGCAAAAGCTGGCAAAAGTCGATGGGGGAAATACCCTGGGACTAGCGGTGATAAACGGTAATAAGATAATGCCTTTTTTTAAGCGGTAATAAGTCGTGATTGTTCAATAATAAACATTTTATTATATTTCGTATCATTTGGTTAATCGGTGTATCTAATCCGTTTTAGCGTTTAACTGCATGAATGATTGCCAAAAAATGATTTCGTAAACTAACTCAAATTGATTTTACGTTTTCTTTTGGCCTAAGATTATGGTCTATTATGGGCTGTAATAAAGTTTAGAATGTCGTAAAACAATAAACTAAAATGCATAAGAAATAGCTCTACAAACGCCTTGAAATTGCTTTTTTTAGATGAACAAAAATTGTTTATGGCTCAATAGTGCAATCAATTAGATTTATCCCACCATTTATGTCACGTAAACACCTTCTCGTAAATGCAAATTGGCTTTTGTTTTTATGGCTCTGAAAGAGATTGTCATACCCTCGAAGAATGGAAGGGTATGTACCTATATTCCCAAAGAACGCCGGTCCCTTTGACTTTTGTGTGGTGGCATCGAGTGGACTGCGATGGTGGGAAATGTCCGGGGTGTTTGGGGGTGGTGCTTTGTGCGGTGGTTTGGCTTGGGGCAGTTGGCCGCTGGCAAAGGAAAATCAATGAGACATCCAAAGACATGCCAACACCAACACCGTCGGCTTGGGTGGTTCACTTGCTAGGTGGTTAAGTTAGGTGGTTGGGTGCCCCGATGGTTTCGGTTTTGTGGGAAGTAGGCGCTTGCAAAAGTGCTGCTCCCCAGATTACACATACGCCCCGTGCACACGCGACTGTATGGGTAGGTAGTATTAGTTAGTCAGTCAGTCAGGCGGCGAGGTGAATGAACGCTAAATTAAACTACACACATAACCAAATGAATATGCAGTGTTTGTTTGTGCGGCCTGGCAGCTCAGGCGCTCAGACAATGGGATAAAGATGAAGATGAAGATGAAGATGTTGATGCAGATCACGATGAGATGAAGATGAGGCTGCCTTCCGAAATGTTTGCCAATCAAAGTTCACTCGAGCGGTGGCAAACAATAACAAAGTATGCAATAGGCACGTAACAGTTGATAAACTTCAGGGAAAATGAGTCGGTCGTCGGATAACCTCGATATAATTCATTCAAGTTGAGTAATATTTTAAGCGAGAACGTTGGGTATTAAGAAAATTACACATCATAATCTTAATAATAGAAAGGAATGCTAAACCAAAACAAAATATTTATAATAGGCCCTAATTAAATACTTCAATTGATAACGAAATAATGTGTAATTCCTATTTGTCGATGACAACTTGACATTCTCATAATTAGTAAGAATCATTTTGGATAAGCATTGATAACAAACCTATTTGTCGAATTAAGCAACAACATGTTTCTCCCTTGATTCATTTTACTTGTGCGTCATCGTAATTTAAACCCTTTTTAAGTCTCGGGAGATACTTTTTTAACAAAGGAACGTATTAACAAAGACCATTTTTTGAATGATTTACAGTCTTTTGTTGGTACGAATATTAACTTCTTTTTTGACGAAAACGGATTGGAAAATTTCCTTTGTTTGGGTATCCTTTTTGTAAGCTTTTTATTAACAAAACTAACAAATTCGGAATTCGTTTTTCGAAATGCAAATTCTTTGTTCTCTGTTCATTGTGAAAAGTTCATATTTATCCTGGCTCATTTGCTTACCTCTTTTTGGCTTTGCCAACATTGTAAAGCTCAACGTGTTTGAAAGCAGCGTAGGCGGCCATTTCTGTCTGTTTGTTGGTTTGTTTGCGAAAGGATAATCTCTCTGTTGGATGGATGCAATTGCTTTACTTTTCGCACTGGAAAAATCTAAGCGCACGCGGAAAAGGGGGAAAAGCGGAGATTAGGCACGTGGGGGAAAATGTTGCAGGATGGACGATGACTCATCGTTGGGGATGCTGCTGCTGCATGTGCGTAAAATCAATAGACCCTCAACTTTGAGAGAATGCAAGGAGCAGCATCCCGGGATGGGATTCTCTCTCTCGAGAGAGAAAAAGTGAGAGGGATGCAGGAAAAGCGGACGGAAAACGGAGAAAATTCCTCTAGTTAGGTAAGTCAGGATGTCATCCCAATCCTTTGCCTTTTCTAGCAACATTTCGCCCCAACCAAGAGCCAAACTCCCAAAACTCCCAAAACACTTCACTCACAAAGAAAGCTAGAAAACTTTTGATTTGCACTCGCGATGATATTTTTTCGGTTCGAAGGATATATTGGGTGTATAGCAATATATGGAGGTGTGTACTCTGAGTGTGCGACCGCTGGTGATGTGCACGTTTCGATAAATGTCTGGCGACTAAAGTGCAGTGGGAAAAGTGAAAAGCATTTTATACCACGGCAGCGCGAGAAGTTTTATCGATCCAAAAACAACGACCGAAACCCAACTCACTCAGAGCGCAAAAGCTGGGGAGTGAAGAGAGCACAAGAGCGGGGAGAGCGAGCGCCAGCCATGTGGCGCATCAAAACAAAAACAAACTACAGCTGATGCTGATTGGAGTTGGAGCCCTCTCTCTTTTGGGGCTTCCACTCACTCGTTCTCTCTCTCTCTGTGTGTCTTACTTTAGCTCCCCGCCACAGAACTCAACTCGTGGTGAGTTCAACTCACTCTGCTTGTAGGTCAGAAAAATGTTTAAAATACGCAAAGAACTCAAGCGAAAATAAAACATATACTTAAGCCGCTCTTAAAACACTTGCGGATTTAACATTTTGCATTTATTTTTTATTTTTATGTGCGCCAGCGAGAAGTGTGCGCAGATATGCTTCAGTTATGCCGTGCCATTGCAAAAAGCGCTAGAAAAGCGAAAAAATAGTTCAGGTCTAGTGCACTTCAGGGTTCCTATGCAATTGTTTCTTTTTTCAGCTTCTTCTTCTCGTTTCTTTAGATGTTTCTGCTTCTTCTTCTACAGTTTTTGCATCTGGTTTCTATTAAGAGAAAAAAAACACAGGTGCATTCGGATTTTTCGATCCAAACATACCCTATATTTGACTCGATTCTGATTTATTTTGTATGACAAAATATCTCCACTTTCATTTAGGACTAGGAAAACTCTACATCTGCTTTATTATTCTAGGAAATCAACTTTTTATCTAAAACCCTAACTTAATTTAACTAACGAACTAACTAATAAAAATATTTACATTATATTGATTTTCTGAAATTATTTTATAATAAAAATAAATTTTCACTATGTCACCTCCATCTTATAAATATTTCAACCATTATTTTTCTTGAAATTACTTTTTACCTTTCCATTAAAAATTGTGTAGACTTCTATATTAAACTTGGACCTTATTCCTACCCCATTATTATTTTTCATTACAGGGTGTGGACACCAAAAAAAAGTGCAGTAGCAAACCCACAAACATGTTTTCCAACCAAGATGAAGCTGCTGCCAACCCAGACATCGGGTCTCGTGTCTTCGAGGAGCTGAGGAACATTGCCTTTGCCGGACATAAATCACTTTCATCATCACCGAACGTTCGGTTGGGGCCAAAACAGCAAACTCTAATTTCAAGTGTCTTGCCACTAATGAGGCCGCCCCTTTTGCCGCTTTTCCTGTATTTTCAGCACTTGCTGCTGCTGTGCTGCTGCGGCAGCAAGAATTTAAATGCAAAATGTATTTGCATACTTCGTTTTCTTGGAAAACATTTGGCACAGATTTGCCCACAGAACAGGAAGCGCAGCAAGCCGGCGACTAAGAGGATCGGGCCATGGAGCCATGGAGCCAAAGAGTCGTCGGTTGTCGGAGGGGAAGTTGGGTCAAAACAGTGGTTATTTTTAGCTCTGCGAAGACACTTTTGTTTAGCCGAGCCAAAAGTTGACTGGCCGTCGTCGCCGCAGCTTTGCTATTTTACTATCGGTGGTGGGTCGTGGGACTTGCGACCCACTGAGCGGTGCACGGGTTGGCTGGGTGGTGGTGCGGGCACAGAGTGCCAGAGTGGTGCATGCGGCAACCTGACACCACCATGCCACTTGCCCCCTTTTTCCCTGTCGCCGTGGTGTGTGTAAGTAAAAGCCTAGGCGTAGTGCACTTGCACCAGAGGTGACAGTTCAGCTGTTTTCCCATGAAGTTAAATATGACTGTTACTTATAACTTATAAGTTATAAGTAGAAATAATTATTTGAAAGTTCATTTAGATATTTCCCAAATTTTCACTCATAATTAAAAGAATTGTTGGGTATTATCTAAAGATAATGGTATGGAAAACCCGATAACAAAATATTTTAGTGATAAATCTATTTATGTGGCTATGGTTAAATAGTAAATTAAAGGACTTTTATTAAAAATTTAAAAAAAAAACTACATTATGAAACGTTATAATAATAAAAGGTTCTGTATAACAGATATTTAATAGATATAAATATTTCCCTAAATGCCTTTGAAAATTCTCTTCCTTCTTCGAATCACTTATATTTTCCTTGAGACATTGGCAGATCTGACTTGCCCTGGGATGGAGCAAAAAGCGGAGGGGGATGCACGAAATGGGGACTGTGGGGCACAAGCCCACTCCATGCGGTTAAAAATAGGAGAGCTCCATCTCCATCTCCACCTCCTTCTCCTGACACTCCGCCCAGCTCTTGCTTAATAGTTAAGTGTCGCCTGATATTTCCCCAGGAGAAGTGCAATGGAACTCACTCGAGCACACGGATACACACACACACACACAGTCGCCACTCGGCGCACTCACATTATTTCGAGTACAGTGGTCGCTGGCAAATTAGGAGCCCCTAGGGTTTTTTATGGTAATAAATTTCCGCTTTTTTAAAAATATGGCTTTTACCTTTTTGGCGCTTTTAGACACTAAATACATTTAATCACATTTAAACGGGCTTTCTCTGTGGCACATTAAAATATATGGGCTTTTAGTGGGCCTGTTTTACCTTAGGAAATTTACTTTATTTTATGTTTAAGGGGTACATCGATGGATATCTCTAGAGAGAAAATGTTTAAAAAGAGGAATTTTCAAAATGGTGTTGGCATAGTTTGATATTATTTTATAACTTTTTACCTTTTAATAGAAATGATTTTGCACTCGTATAATATTTTTTATGTGGTTAATATTTCGAGCTTTTTAAGGATATATTTTTTGGTGACCACTGTGATTGCGTGTGTGTGTCTAATCTCATCGAAGCCCCAACCTCCGCCCACGCCCCTTTCTTTCGACGCTATGTGGTGCCTGCTGTCATGTGGAGACGGAGGTAGTTAAAACATCATAAGGCATACAAGTAGGGATGGATTGCAATTGCAAGTACAAGTATGAGTACGAGTATCTAAACGTGGGCAGTGGCAGCGGTAACTGACAATTCAAGTGACGCGGCGGCAAGCCCTGATGATTATAAACCAGGCATCGACACTTCGCCTTCGCCAAGCAGACATTTCTTTGTCGCATACTGCGAATATTTAAGCCAATAAATAATTTCACTGCACAAAGTGAAATTTCCGGCTGCCGAAGCCCTGCATAATTACCATGATGGATATTCACTTGGCGTACGTGTCCAACATATGGAAATTTAGCTATAGCTATAGTATTTGTGACATTCGGAAATGCATTTTCCAAGCCATATTTATGGCAAACTTTCGTTAATTAAAAAAACTTTACACTCACTTTTATTACTCACGGTCTTTTTCTTTCTTTTTTTGGTGCTGCAAGCGAAGCTACCGAACTACAGGTGGAGTAATCGAGAGCCTTTAACGATCGTGTGAAGGTGAGAGACGAAAAGCCCTGGGCATTTTCAGATGGATTTTCCGTAAGGATGCAGGAAACGAATATATATATTTTATTTTCTCATTTGCAGTAAAACTTTTAATCTAAGATTACAACTAAAAGGGTTTCTAGATGCAACGATCAACGACCCCAGAGATCACTCAATGCAAACAGATTGCTTTCATCTTTCACTTACACTCAACTCAACGTATCTTTAGCCAAATTGCGGATGGAAACAAAGGAGCACTGCCCCTGCGTACCTACAGTTTTCACATATGAATAGTATTTAGTTTTCTCTGCGGACCATTGACTGACCACCGAAAAGTCTTAAAAGCGGAGATTAAGTGGAGCAATTAGGAAAACGTGCACTGCAAACAACCGAAACCAGCGCAAACAGAAAATAAAAGAGGAGACGGGGCAACAGTGAGCTGAAAGCCATCAAAAAGCGACTTTCGGTCAGAAAGGTGAGCGGTTACCGGTGGGCTATCCATCCGTAGCTCTCTGCTCTGGAAACTTGGCCATGCCCCATCCAGCGTTTAACGTTTAACATTCAAAATTCCCCTTGCCACATGCCACGTTTAGTTGGGGCTAACAACTCACTTGCTGCTGCTTGCTACTCTTGCTGCTAGGAAATGTCTTGGAAATTAATCTCTTTTTTGGCTGGGCCAGTTTATCATATTATTAAGGCATTAGCGGCCGCCTCGGGGCCCCGGCTGCAAATCGCTGAATCGGGGAAATTATCAAGGGAAATGCATCATCGTCGGCCGAGGTAAATCTTTTAATCAATCTCCATTTCCCCTGGCGCCCTGGGAAACCGTTAGACCTCCTCTTACCCCGCATTTTTACCCATTTCATCGCTGTAGAACGAATGAATGCAATGGATATGGCCAACAACACTTTCGCTTTTCGCTTTTAAATGCCTTTCGTAGGTCCAAAGACCCACATATAAGGGAGGTTTAAATTGGAGTTTGGCCCCAAACCCCAAACCCCAAAGCCCGATTCCAAATTGTCTTTTAATGATGGCCAACAATAGCGCAACTTCCTCGAGTGCATTGTGTGTATACGCACTCGCAAACACTCACCTATTAAAGGTACTAAGGTAACAATTACCAGAGCAGCACAAAAAAGCTAAGCAAAGCTGGCGTTAAATTAATGCTTTAATTTCTTTTGACTTTTAACTTTTCAACTCTTTTCGGCTTCGTTTCTTCTAGAGAAACTTTTTAAATACACTTGGAAAAAGGTATCAAAATACTCAATAAATATAGATCGTTGTTTACTGAAACTCCCATAACTTGAATTTTCTATAAGACATAAATAAACTGTGTTTTATAGCTCGAAGTACCTTCATAACTTTAACTTTTGTGGTGTCAGTTGGTGGTAACATGAAATTTATAATAGGAAATTTATATTTCATCAATGAAAAATGAAAAAACACATATTAAAAAACAAAGTTCACAAATTTATAACTCGGAATATATAAACAAGTTAATTAAGTAACTAATTTTAAAGACATTTATTTCGCTGTGTACCCTACCCCAACTGGAAACTCCCCATTTTAAAAATGCGTGAGGTCCAATTGAAAACTTTTATTTGTAAAACACAGCAAAAATAAAGTAAAAAACCGCCTTGAAGTGAGCGCATCGAGCAGGAAATGTTGCTAAATTTGTTGGACAGCGCCAATATGCAACATCTCCAGATGCATCTGTCTGCATCGCTATATATCGCTATATATACGCCTGTTCATGCTGCGTCTGGGCAATAAAATGTCTGCCACTTGATCTGGCCAGACTTCCATAGCCATAAGGAAGCTAAAGAGCTGCTCCCGAGGCGTCTTTAATGGGTTCGAGATGAGCAGCAGACCACTTGGTATGGCCTGCTTGTCTGCTACCCTATAGCATTAGCCCTTTCCCTCCTACTATATAAAATGCTATGCAAAAACTTCCGAAACTCGCATTTCCAGGGCAGCAAATTCTTTGCTTATCGATTGAATGAAAACTTTTTGAGAATTATCGTAATCGGTTAAGGTAAGTTTACTTTACCGCCACGCCCATTCACCTGCAGTACTGCATTTGCCTTGACATTTTCCCCGCCCCTTAAACGTACACAGACCAAGAAATTTTCACAAAACTTTTCGCGGCAATGGCAACTTACATATGGGAATGGTAATAAAAACAATTTGGAGTAGGAGGCTCTGTAGGCCAGGGCAAGGTCTGTAGACCGAATGTAAGCCAGGTCCCAAAAAACGTTTTCAATTAGATGGCATAAACTTTAAATTGGGCATTCTCGGCGATAAATTAAAGTGAAATTAAAACAATTGATGACTTTGCGGGGCTACATTCCTATAAGCGAACTAATTCCGTGGATTGGCGTGGGTTGAAGACCTCAAAACAATTTTATCAAATTGGGATTACAATTCCGACTACAGTTGAACTTTTCTCACTCACTAAATTCCCCAAGTTGGGTTTTTTCTTTATAACTCTATAAACTTGGAAACGGCTAGCTCTATGAATAAATCTGTGGAAAACTGTGGAAAACAATTTCTTTTGGAATCCTAACATGAGGCATTGGAAATGTGCAGTTAAAACTCACCAAATAGCCAAAAGCCAATATAAAAATGGGTTATAAATCCTGAATAATTTTAAGAGCTACATATAACATTATTTCTGTAACTTCAAGGCTATATACATGTAATAACAGTGTTTTTTTTTAGTAGCTGAAAGTCAATTAAAGCCTAGATTGTTAATGGAACTTTATGGGAGGAGGTGGGTTCGACTTACACGCGTTCAACTGTAGATTCCCTCCGAGATGAGATGAGTAATTGCACCCGCAGCAACAGTAGTTACAAAACTCTCCATCTGCGTTGTTATTCAAATGCAACAATGCCTGCGATGGCAATGGACTCGCAGCTATTCCGAACCCCATCTGATGATCGCATGTCTCAGGTGCATATTCAAGGCAAGGTATTCCTATTTCTATTCCCCCGATCGCCCGCCGCTGGGAAACGGATAATGGTCAAGTGCAGTGCGTGATTCGGCGCACTCCAAACTTCAGCTCGGAACGTATCGGATTGGATTGGATTGGATTGGATAGTATGGGATGGGATGGGATGTTATGAGATGGGAGCCCAGCTCAGCAGACTGGGTGTTTGCTTAGCCATTAGCCGAAAGTCGAGGGGCTAGCGCCGGAATTGGGGATCAATTTGGGCTCTTGATCGGCTTTAGTTTCGGTTCCCGAGCTGCGAGCTACGAGCTACAATTTCTCCCCGCACCAGATGTCGAGTGAAAAGTTTGCACATAAAGCCAGCCAGCGAAACGGGGGGCTAAGTCGCCGAGGAGCGGCCGCTGAATTATTATTTGTTTATTGAGCGAGTGAAAGGCAAGCCAGGCTTGAATTTGTTCCACTGTCTGCTTAATTAAAACCACTAAGAACGCATTCGTCGAGTTGGCGACTAAACGATGCCCTGTATTTAATGCTGTTTCGCTATTTAATCACGAAGAAAGCTGAAAAGAAATGTGGGGGCGAAGAATCGCAACTATTCTGGCATTGCTAGAAGTACGAACGTGATCATTCTCAAGGAAGCGCTAGATAAAACCTTTCAATTTGTACATTTCAAGTCAGTTGGCTTTGGATTTGGAAATGTGCAAGGGCACTAAAAACTTTCTAATCTTTAAATATTATGTTCCTAAAGATTCTTGATTATTATTTAATGGCAAGTTCTTATGACTCCCATTTGAAGTTAGCTAAATATGCATGAGCTCTATGGTTTAATAACCCATGAAACCTTTCACAGGAGTCGCCTTATAAAAACGGATGTCTGAAAGTCCCTGCTAATTACCAAGTCACGTTTTTATAGACCTTTGCTGACCTACAAAGGATCCGAGCAAGTCTAGGCTACTTTCTATATATAAACCTCCAAGATTGAGAAGGGATTGTTATTTTTACTTTTCAACAAATCTTCGCGTACCGGGTACAATTAACTCCAAGACAAGTCGCAGACCTCAAGCAATGTCAACGAATTTATGGCTGATTCTGGGAAACTCACGTTTGCCGGTCGCTCCGCTGACTAATATTTCCGACCAGAGCGTTAACGCAGTTTAAAAGCCACTAAAAACGGGTTGGGGGAGATGGAGCTGCTGATGGTGATGGCTCAGGGAAATGAAAATGGGCGGCGGTTGAATGGAGCGCGTGTGTGTCAGCACTTTTCACATTCGTGGTACGTGGTTTAGCCACGAGGAAAATGCAGCTGTCGTCGGAGTTGCGCTGGAAATTCTTTTCCAGCTTAGAGCAGATCTTAGATAATCCGCACAGCCAAAGTCGGTTGGCTGAATGCATTGCCCATTTCCCAGCTAATTGAAATTCCTGGAAACTAAATCAAATGTTGGATGAAATGCGTGGAGCAACTGGTTCTCACTCTACGCATCGCTTTGCTCCACTCCCGGATCATTTGGGATCAGTTTGGTTGGATGATGTGTGTGTGGCTTGCAGCTGAGCCCCAGTTCCGAATCACAATCCAAATCTCATCTCGCGCCTCATCTTTGGCATGCCAACGGAACATTAACGTGAGATGATATATATATATAGACTCTAAGGAGCCATTGATCTGATCTCTGCTCCATTCTCTCTAAAAGATGGCCCAGAATCTACGACTGCCGCCTCAAATGCATTCCATTCATTATGATTACTATTAAATTAGGAATTCCCGTTCTTTCTCTACTCCTTTATTTTCCACTCCATCTTTCGTTCTGCAGCTCCGCTTCATCGTCTCAGATGCGAATCATTTTCGCTAGCAGACTGCGCTCAAACGACGGTAATTATTTACGCCGATTTCAGTGTGCAGATAATGCCGCAGCCACAGCAACAACAATTGTGGCACGAACTGAGCTCCAAGATCCCCCAATCTTCCCCAGCCCCCAACCAAAAAAAAAAATATTAGACAAATGACTTAAGTTAGCGGGGAAATGGTAGATCGTAGAAAATGTATTGCAACAATCGCAGCTAATGCAGCACGTAATAATTCGACACTCTATGGCGGATTTGTAATAAATTTTGTGCAGTTATAAAAAAGCGATCGTATACCGAAATTCGGTCTATAAACCAAGTTCAATTGAGTTGCATTAGAAAGTCATTTCAATCACGCCAAAGCATTCTTTAAATGAAAAAAATGAAATGTCAGGATAATTAGGTTTAAATTTATATCAATTTAATCTTTAGCTCAATAAATCTTTTCAAGTTAATAAAGTTACGTAACAAACTCAATTGTTTCTCGCGGTGCATGAACTGCATATCAGGCTCTATCGATCATCTCTGGTGGCTTCCCCATCTGGCAACTGGGACAGACATTCCTTTTCGGCTAACTAAATGTGCAAAATGCAAATTCACCTCGGCGGGCAGTCCATCATTTCCACTCATCAATCAATCAATCAAATTCGCACCACGCCAGCAGCTGCAAACGCTCTTATCGATAGATCACGGCTCCAAACACTGACATCGATATTCCCCAATTGCACATAAATTGCAACTGTCATTTCCACATTTCAGAAAAAAAAAACCAAAACAAATACAAGCTTCTTTGAACTTAAACTTATAAGGCTATATAAGTATTCGTCCGTCGATCTTTGTTAAAAGTCTTTGTCACCTTCTCTCCCTTATATTTCTTCTTTTTTCTTCCTCTGCCATAGACTTATTATTTTTTTTATTTTTCAAAAATTTTTAAAAAACGTCTTTTTTTTATCTGTTGTTCCATTCTTCTTTTTCCATTAAGGTTAGCTCCTTTCTGGTGGCACCATCCTTAATGCTTTTTTAATCACTTTTAATTTAAATTGGTTCAAAATTATAAGTAATTTTTTAAGTAATCGTTTTAAGCCCAGTAAATTTTAAATCACAGAAAAAGTTAAATTGTTTATGAATTTAAAATTTTAGCTTAAAAATCATATTATACATGTATTTTACACAGCCAGCACTTAAGCGACACCTAGCACACTCTCTTTACACTAAGAGTAGAGTTGCCAGATCTCAGCAGCGGTGGCGCCACCTAGCCAAGCATAGAAAATTGTCCGTTCAGATGGCGCCACTGACATTTTTATCGCATGTACAACAGAATTTCAAAAATCAATTTAAATAAGTTTTTAAAAAATTAGTAAATAGTGAAATCAAAGTTCTCTTTATAACTTAAACATGCCTCACTTGATTGTTCATTTTGTATCTTCATTTATGGCCCCTAATTTGACCCTAACCCCTCTGGCTGCCTGCATGCTGGGTCAATAAATTTAGATTTGTGTGTATTTAGGCAGCCTCACATGCATCTGTTATCTTGACCGGCTGCTATCGACTCGCTTTGTTTACATCCGCTTGAAATTTGTGGGCGAGACGACAATAACAATCAAGGAAACTCAAGCTGAGTTTTCGAATCGCACATACTATAGGGGTTCCCAAGCAAACAATTGGGATTTCGGTTCTGTGCCTGATAAACCCATCATATCAAAGTGTTTTGTCTTTACCCCTTGAAGAATTTGTCCCACAAATGCCCGCATTTCGATTGTTTATGTTTTTCAATCAACGCTGGATTGGAAAATAATTCCAGGAATTAAGTTCCGATAAGGGGGAGCGCAGAAGCAGAAGTGGGGCACCTGCCGCACAGCCGGTTTCTCATCTCGTGCGATTCTCCCAGAGCGACAAAAGAATTTAGCGGAACGGAAGAAAGCGTCGATGGGCTGGAGATGGAACCTGTTTCTCCGTTTGTCTTTTCTGGAATCGACAGACGACCTAGCTGCGCGAACTGCTGATCGGTGATCGGTGGATCGGTGATCGCTGATCCCTTGGCAGCAATTTGAGGAAGCCAACGCATCTCCTTCGAGAGCTGGTGCTCCATCATCTCGGAGGGGCCACTTGGCACAAATGACGCGGCACAAACGGAGGCTCCTCCCCGTTTTGCCTCCTTGGATGCGGATGAGCTGCTGTCAGAGGCCATCGGATGTTGTGTACATTCTGTCCTCCACTCACTGTTTGCATGCGAATGCGACTGCGAATCTCGGCTTCTCCATTTCAGAGTCAGAGTCAGAGTGTCAAGAGTGAACGAACTTTGGGGGCAACACACAAGACGACGCACAAGCGCAAAATACAAAATACAAAACTTCTCTTGTCATCCTCATAATCATCATCATCGTACAGTCAATGGACTTGGCTTAAACTGCAAGTCTCCTCGCTATCTAAACAGCAGCTGTGCTGTGCCAATGATCTGGCACAAAAGCGGGGCCCCAGAAATGAACGCACGCTATGTATATCTCAGCTTTTAAATAATATGGAGCAAACATTTATACAACATGTATGCAAACATACATCGCATACATATATATGCACTCCAAAGACAGTGGGTGATCGCTAAATGAGAATTAATTGGCTGCTGAGGCACAGTTTTAATTAATTGAATGTCAAAATAACTCATCTTCAGACTCAAAGGAATGGGGCAGGCATATTTTAAGATCATTTGCATATTTGTTTCTATTTCTCTCTCTATTTTCTCTTATAATAAAGTAAATTTCAAAATGAAACTAAACTTTATATTAATTAAATCCTTCAAAGGACGCCTCACTGTAGCTGATATGAATTTATGATTTAAGAACTGGTCTTGAAGAAGTCAACTTTAACTTATCGCCCAGTCGAAGATCGTTCCGCGATGGGCGTTGTCGGAACTGAAAACAATTTGCATGGAATAACCCAGATTGTGGCCATTGACTCGATGGATCGCATTTCGCATTTCCAGTTCTCGTTCTTGGCGAAAGATCTTCAAAATGATCTCTATGCAACTGGGCCTGACCAATTAAGCGTAAATTAATTCACTGCCACAAGATCTGCAGAAATCAGCGAATAAATAAATGTCTGGGGTGTGTCAGAGGCCCTCGAGAAGTTTCCAGAGACAAAAGAATCTTTGAATGACTGAATAAATGTGCTCATAAAAACTACAAAGTGGGTGTAATTCAACATTCCTCATTCCTTCGGGTGAAAGTTGCTATGGATCCTTGGTTCCCGCCTGTCTGAAGGGTTTTTCCTCCCCGCCTCCATTAATCAAGGGACATGCTAAAACCGAAATTGATTTAATTTGTGCAAAATCCCGGGGAATTGCAGTGCTAGAAACCAAACAACCCTCAGTCTGAGAGGTTTCCATGGCTGGTGGTGGTTGCAGTGGCAGTGGCTGGCTGGAAATCCCCTGCAGGCCAAATGTGGAGTAGCGAATTCACTTTCACAAATCCCACTCGGCTCCTGCTCCAGATCCCAGCAAAGGCCTTCGGCGACCAGTGCACTTCCAAATGCAGCGACACACAAGCAGCAACCCTTGCGAATCCTTGCGCAAAGCAATTGCCTTGCTTTTAATCCTTGGGGGATTTCCTTTCCTCTGTTTTTGTTGCAAATGGGGGTGGCGTCTGTATGATTTTCAAGGTCTAAAAGTCAGCCGACGAGGGCAGTTTTGCCTTTGCATCGGGGCATCGGCATCGGCATCGGCATGCAGGTGGTAGCAGCGGCGGGTTAATCGCATAATTGAGCAGCCCAGGAGCAGGCGACACACACTCATCAGTGATTCACTGCCAGGCAGGCAGGCTTCGTCTGGCTGCAACAAAGGAATAACACACCCTGTTCGGGTCTCACAAAGAAATCGCCATGGAACGTGTGAAGCCTGCCGATTATGGTGGATTGTGGATACGGCCCACAATGCAAATATGTATGCACAACTTATAAATACATTGGATCGGATCCGAGCTACGAGATCCGAGGCTCTCACTCTGTGTGGGAGCAATTCATTTAACCCGAAACGGGACAGCAGCAGCAGCTGGCGAAACTGCAAATTGCTAGTAACAAAGAGCGCGGCTGGAGGAGAGAAAATTGGCTGAAAGGTTTTCCATCAGCGGCGCTGCGCTGAGTCAGGGATCCGCGTCTCTGGCTTCAGCAATAAATTCATAACCAAAGGGAGATACATATACACTTGCGGTCGGAATAATAGCGTAGCTAATTGAACTTGCACTCCAGGTTCTTAATTTCACACCCGGAAGATTTCTTCTTCATTTAAATGATAAGTAGATTGGTTACTTGAAAGAACTCTTGGAAGTTAACAAGTTACTTTAAGAGCTCTTTGTGAATATCAATCAAACTTGTAAGTGATTATTAACAAAGCACTTTTACTACGAACTAGTTTATATCTGCTATTTTTGTGGCCGCCCCTGTGCAGACAAACAGAGGGCGTTGAGAAAACCCATAATGGTAATCGCCCATGTACAACTACAGCCAGAAGGAGAAGGCAGACTCGACGCAAACAGATCGTTCTGCAAATGGCAAGCTGATGCAGATAGCTATGCAAAACGGGTAATCCAAACGGCCTGCCTTATAAGGCGGCCAATGGTCCAAGCCAACAAGACTGAGAGACAGCGACGCGTTATTATTACTTAACAACAATTACCGAAAGTGAGCTCTCGAGTGTCTGTGTCTGTGGCTTTGTGTGCCCAATTATAGAGGAAATGTTGCCGAAATTGTCACTCAATGACTCGACTTCCTTGGCGCAGATAGAAGATAGAAACCGAGAAGAAAACCCAGCTGTCTGCTCAGTGGAGCGTTTAGCATTGGCCCCGCAAACAGCCTTGAGATCCGCTTGTACGGCCTGCAATCCAATGGGGTTTATGTACTGGAACTGCGGCCAAATAAGGACATCGCAGTGACGTAAACAGGGACTTACCTGCAAAGAGAGGGAGAAGAGCAAACAAAAAGTCAGTTAGTTAGTATGTTCTAGTTCTTCATTTCTATTCTTTTCTGGCCCACTCCATTAATCATCTATTAATTGGCCTGCCTTTTGGGCATGACTCACGGCTGAAAAGTGAAGATCTCCCCGTTGAACAGGAAACGTGACTCGCTAGGGCTTCCCTAATTTACACAGAAAACCATTTATCTGCCAGGCCCACCCTGACCAACATCAAGAGCCAAATGCATTTGGAAAGCGGCCGGGAAATGGAATTGCCGCAGATACCGAGGACATGACAGATATGTCCTACTATGGCCTCTGTCGGGGTTGCTTATCGTGGGTTGCATGCCTCAGTGACAGACTAAACTCTAAAACTCCTCCTCTGGCACTACACTCGAAGAAATGAGATGTTACACCAAAAATAACTATTTATAACCCACTAAATGCATTAAGTTTTGGTACTTTTCTGCCATTTCAGGGGCTTATACTTTAATATTTCTGTAAATAAGCAGAACTTTTTTTGACTAGTAACTTTTCCGAGTGTAGATCTAGCACTTTTCCTATGTCGGATTAATGTGGGCCCGTCTGTCTGCATTTTGGGTGCGGCTAGGCTGGCAGGCTGACAGACTGGCTGCATTCTCCGTTTGCGCGGCTTTCTCTGGAGGTTCTGCCGGGAATTAGACCCATTGACTCATTCTAGGGCTGCGCCCAATCCCAATCCCGAACCCAAACCCAAACCCAAACCCACTGCTGGCCAAACTAGTCGCGGCTAGGCAATCAAAATCGACATTTAGTTTTATGGCGAGTCAAACAACAAGAACAACGAACATGCAATGTGTCCCGAGTTCAATGCACTTGCCACTCAGCCTCAAACTCCGCTGCAGTGGCTCTTGGCCAGATACACGGGGCATACTAGCGTAGATCGCGTGACTATAGTTAAATATAGTTAAGCACCGGGAGTATGGCACGTGACGATATTGGGGCAGAAAGTATCCCCCATAAATTGTGGAAATGGGATATGGGATATACCGGGAAAACTACAATTTGGTAGGACGGTTGGGTAGGAGTGTGCCCTTAATCACTGGCCACCACTGTGGCAAAAGGGAGCGAAGAAGAAACGAGAACGCCATCGATTTCGATTGCAATTACTCATCATCTATCGCGGCAATTACCCGTATTATGATGATAAGTGCGAACCGAAACAGCTGCAGGCAGATTTCCGAGTGACTCAAGGAGGCGATTTGGAGCAGTGCTCGCATACTTGGCTACATCTCTCGTGGAATCCGGAAATCTGGCAAAGGTCAAGAGCGGGAAAGCAAGTGTTCAGAAATAGCCAGGGAATCGGTCTCAAATAGGGGAATTTACCGTTTAAAATTAGTTTATTGCTTGCCTTCATAAAACACTATCATAAACTAGATATTCTTGAGCTCTTTATTACTATCAATAAGCTATAGAAAATGTTCTATAAACTTTTTTATTTATTTGTTGAAAATCTACAGTTGTAATTTAACTTTGCTCCAAGCAGAGTGATTTGTATATGCTAGATTATTATTAGAAAATAATGCTTGTTTATAAGAAAAGGCTGGCACTCTGTGAACGCTTTATTGATGGTAACTTAATACTATTATTTGAAGTAATTATAGTGCCTGGTAAATAAATAATTGTTTACAATACCTCGTAGTTCTTTTCATAATAAAAAAGCAATCAATAAATTTTTGTTTAAAGAAAAGGCACTTAGAAAGATATCCCTATTTCATATACATGGTCCTAACATTTTATATTTCATTTGTAATTAATAGTCCTAACATTTTATACTCCATTTGTAATTAATAAGACCTTAAAAAACTTGAAAATAAAGGCTTTGACTAATTTTTAAGAATAACCCTTTAGGAGACCACATTTTCTCTTGTAGCCCGTACAGTTTTCCAACCGTTTTTCGCCTACTTCAGCTATTTTGTTAGTCGGCAGCTCTATAATGGAGTGATGACCAATTTGAAAACTGGCACAGAGAACGAAAACACAAAAACAAGCGCCACCTCGATTGCAGCCATAAAGGCGATAGAGATAGCAGGGGTGCCAGGGGTGCGGGGTGGGTTAGGGTCGAGATGTCCATCGGGTGATAGCTATGCTACATATATAATGTTATTGGGGGCGGGGGAGGGAAACTGGCACACTTGCTGACATTGCAGTGTGCACTTAACTAGAACCACCACTGTGCAGCTCACTCACACAGCCACACGAACATATGCCTGTGCCCTGCAAGCATTTTCTATCGCGGAAGTCACTATTTAGTGACGTCTAGAAGATGAAAACGATCGTCCGCGATATCGCATTCGGATCGCCGAAGTCACCCCCGTCGGGAAGAAATGTTCCACTACGGCGACACTTCCCGAAGTCACTTCTGAGTGACTTCCAGAAGTGTCGCGGAAGTCACTTCTAGAAGTGCCGCCGTAGTGGAACATTTCTTCCCGACGGGGGTGACTTCGGCGATCCGAATGCGATATCGCGGAAGTCACTTCTGGAAGTTACTCAGAAGACACTTGTAGAAGATACCTAGAAGACC